>JAEQBH010005753.1:0-520317 GCA_016808115.1 Tetrastigma voinierianum | reverse complement strand
AAACTTGGTCGCGACCCGAGGAAGTGTCGTGAGCCGGAAATGATGCGCAACCAGTTATCCATGTGTCCGCGGCACCATGTTAAGCCCGAGCGCGGATTGCCTCGAGAAAAAGCGTGAAATTAGACTATCTCGGAATTCAAAGTCGCTGGCGACTAAATTTCGCGCCAACAATGAGGTCGGTTTATCATCATCCTAGAAAACTTATGCGTTTTCAACCTATCGTAGCGACAAGTTCACCTTGTTTGCCCCATTTTCTTTAGACTTCGAAATTTACTCGAGGTTTAAGTATATTGTCTGCAGTTGATTGACACACTTGTATTTATAATTTCTTATCCTTTGTATTGTGTCTTGTACTCTTGGTTATGATACACACACACACAAATGTTTATGACTTCATTGTGAACTTTTAATGATATTATTCTCTGTCATGATACACACTTATATGTATTATATTATAATCTTCTTGACTTGTTGATGTATTAGGTTGAGGGAGTATCACTCCACTGGGTAACACCCGATGTGTCATCGTAAGAAGATTGTTGGCTGAGGTACCTCCCAGTGAGGTTTTGATGATAATAAACCAAAGGTAGTAGTTCCTAATAGTTTACACTTGAATGAGTGACATATGGTGGCGACTATGAACTTAAAAGCTAGGCCGTTCATCAAAGATTTGAATCAAAATCAAGTTGAAGTAAAGAAAATCGGGTTCAAGTTCAAGCATGCGCAAGACTTTGTAAACTTAGGAATCCTTGTAGGGGTGATAGCAAGGAACAAAAAGAAAATATATCTAGGGCGATATATGTCATTTGAAATATCGGATATCGGTCGATATCGATACGATTTTATAGCCAGAGCCCAAGCATCGACCAAAAATCGGAATTAAAATCATCATTCCAGGAGTGGCTCATCGAGAATTTCCCTATTTCGTGGGGTATATCTCACGGGCATGTCTTTGGAATTTCTTGAAATATCGATGAAATATGGGTAAATATCGAAGATATATCGGGTAAAATATCGGTATTGGTAATATATAGGAATATCAGAGATATGTCGGTATTTACGACTTAAATAAAATCAAATGGTTAGAATTAAATCCCATGATGGTTTTTGACAATCCGATAGTTGTTTTGACTCCAAAAATTCTATAAATACCCACTAAAATCCATCTGATTTCTTTACAAACTCATCTATACACATCCAAGCTCTATTTGACTCTCAAATTATTTTTTCTTTTTGATTTATCACAATATTTTGAAGATCTTGTTATGAATATTGTCTTTATCAAGATGGGGTCCCTTCATCAAATAATGTAATGGAGCCACATCGGTCTTCATTTTGGTTTTAAATGACTATTGTAATGTAATTTCTCGATAAATTATAATGAATATCATCTTCAACAAGTGTATATTTTCTTATTTATGTCTTTTTTATAGTTCGATAAAGTATTTTCATGAATTTCAAATTATTTTTGTTGAATTTTCGGCACTGCAGATATTTTTGTCAAAATATCACCGATATTGCCCCAGATATATCCAGTAAAATATCAGCTCTGGAATATATCGTGATGCTGATATTTTGTTCCTTAGTGAACAGCATCGATGCACTTAGGACATTATCATTTATCATGCATCACTCACAACTCAGTTTTTAAACCCAAAAATTGCATATCCTTTAAAAACTGAAGTTCGAACATAAAACCTTAGGTTTATATTCCTAAAATTTAGCTAATATAGAAGCTAAGGTTTATAAATATGTTTAAATAAAAACCGCAAAAGTTTGGGCATTTACGTGGTCGACAGATTGAGAAAGAACCTCGGCTAATCAACTTGGTTGTGGTCCAACGGTGTGAACCAATCTACCGATTATTGGTTTGCTAGTTAGTCGGTCGATCATGTATGCGGTTGAACCAATTGACGGGTTACCAGCAAATGATATGTGTATCACCGATCGTTTAGGTCCAAATAGTTCCATTTATACATCCCCGAAGTTGGCCAGGTTTAGCAGTGGCCAAATTCAATGGCTATAAAACGGTAACATGCAATGCATTAAATGCACAATGGCTAGTGCATTTAATGAATCGGTCGACCGGTTATCAGCTTAATTTGCTATCGAGTTCCTTCTCAATAAATAAAGTGTTGGGGATCATTTAATGTTATGAGGCTTATTGCATTAAAGATCACAACCACTAACTCTCTTGCTCATTAACTCTCATTCTCAAATTTCTTGGTGCATTCAATCCTCGCATACCAGAGTGCATCATTGATTCTCATCTTAGCTTTCTTTGTATCTGAGGTGCTTTTAAAGCTAGAGGGTGATTTATTGATAACTTAGAGTGAAAGCTTCAAATGTGGATAACTTGAAAAAATTATTGAAGAGCCCATTGAAGACCGAAATCAGAAGGTGTATAAGAACAACCTCGGTTTTGGGGCTCGGTTAATTGGAACCCTTACTCGATGTGAAAGTTGAGGAGAAGTAGACGTGGGCAAGGGATTATTCGAACCACTTGTAAATCAGAGTTTTTCGGTTTATATTCTAATCTCTTTTATTTATTATTCTTGAATTAAATTTAAGATTTCTTATTGTTTTGCAAGGTTTTAAGAAACAATTCTGCCCCCTATTTGTTACATTGCTAAGTCATATCTAACTTTCAACATCCGCGGATGTGTCTCGTGGATTGCGGGGATGTTTCGTGGCTTCGCTGAACTCTTGTCAGAAAAATTATATATATATATATATATATATTAGTTGATACGGACCATTTTGCCAAAAAAAAATTTTCTCGAACATCTAAGGTTATATTTTCTCGACCTAGTGTTCAAAATTTTCCTCTATAATACTCACGAGCATACCAAATCACACAATTCATACAACACATGATCACACACATCACACATGTTATACACACCCGATCACACATATAAAACACCATGCATGCGGTGTTCTACTCTTACGTCACGGTGACTGCACAGGTAATGCATACCTAAGCCAGCATCGAGCTATACCAGGCTGTGATGTCCTACACCTCATGACCATGGCTTTAGCCCAGATGCAAGCCACCCCAGGTATTCGTATACAAGCTCAGCATCTGGCTGGCCAGCCGGGGTGTCTCGTTGTGTCTGCCAGGTCGGCAGGGATCTTTCGTGGATGTCGGGGTGCAGGCACCACTCATGAAAATCGGGCGGGGTCTCCTTTGTACGGGAGCTGTAGTCTATTTGTCCCGGTGATTTACAATGACCTACCGGGGTCCCGTGTGAAATAAATAAGCCAGCCGCGGGCCCCCACGTGGCTGCTCACAAAATACATCGACTATATACAATGGTTTGAAAGTTAATAAGTACTTTTACCAAACATATATTAAAATGTACAATTTCTAATACATGTTATACAAAATGTTAATGCCAAAGCCCTGACCCGACTTTCTTTTAGCGCGACCTACAGTGGCGCCGTCCTCGTGCACACTCCCTGACCTGAAATAGTGATCCCTCGACAGGGTGAGCAAGCCCAGTAGTGATAATGATTCGTGCCACGGTAGGGTGAGCTGAATCAACAAGATTTGTTTCCTATGTTCCTCCTACTTTGCCGTGGTCGAGCTGCTATGATGCCGCGATCCCAGTCGAACACGGGGATGGGTTTCATCCCACGAAATGATTTACATCAAATGTTTGAAAATGGTGAGGCTTTTGTTTGGTTTGTGGATTTGGTTCGCGTGGAGGTTGGTTGTTCAACGGTTCGCGCCAATTAAATGAAAGTGTGAAATGGTAACCTTGAAGACTTAGGTCACTAGCTTGATGACATGTGGTAGTACAGTGTCCTCGGGTTATTTCCTCGCATTAGGGCAAATGACAAAACCTAACCCTAGAACCACTCCTATTTGAGTCAAACCAAATACTAAGCATTCAAAGTCCCATTCAGTTAGAAACCCTAGCATTTAACCTCTTTTTAATGGCTGTAATGCCATCTAAAGAATGTCCGGTGCATCTACCATTAGGGAAATGCATTGAACCCTAAAGCATGACAAGTATTGACCAAAGAAAGACATTAAATGGCATTAAACCCTAGTTTGGAAAGTTGGGAACCATAAATACGTACACATTGCCATTTAAAGCATGAGGACAACACACGGTAGCCCCGAAACCAAAAATTTAGCAACCCTCTTCAAAACATGAGGCTTAGCCAAGCATCCCTTAAGGTTGATAAATCCTCAAGGGGGTTCTTGGCAGCAGAAAAAAATGAGAGAAAGAGGAGAGAGAAGAGAGCAAAGTAAACCTAAAATGAAAAGCTGCGGGAAACTGTATAAAAAATGAAAAGTTGCTTAGGGTTACAAAGTTGTGGGGGCTTATATAGTCAACCCCAAAGTGTGAAAATACAAAAATGCCTAAAATATGAAATTACATAAGGGACAAAATGGTAATTATCAAAAGCATTGGTCGTTTAGAACCAAAAATACCAAAGCACGGGTTGAAGCGATTTCGCTATGCGGCAAATTTAAGCTAGCATGAAAATTTAAGCTGGCAAGCGAGCTAAGCTAACTGGCAATTTTTATTGAGATAGCGAAGTGAGAATTTTCGCTAGGAACCGTGATTTTCGTAGCTAGCGAAACCCACCGCCAATCCGGCGAAATTTTATGATCATAGCGAAAATCCCAGCTGATTAGTGCCTAAAAAGTACTATTTTGAACTCTATTTTTAATAGGTTTTGAGCACTTTTTGTGTACTAATTGTTATAATTAACCCAATTGACATGTTCGGGTCCCTATTGCACTTCTAATTGCATTTTCGGGTTTTATAGTTTTGCGAATTGAAAGCCAAATTATCGTGTCAATCCAATCATAACTAAAGTTGGGTTGATTTCCATCAATTTCATATGGTCTTCTATCAATTTCAGCAAGCCGGGAATGAAGAATTTTAAAGCATGAAGAAATGGAATAATGCAGTGGGAATAGTAGCGACGAGCTAATGGAGCAATTAGCCGCGGGGAGAGAGAACGTGAATTTCGCTATGGCATGAAAATTTAATCTAGCGAAATTTTAAGCTATGCACAAGACCCTAAACTAAGCTAGCGAAATTTAAGCTAACCACGAAAAATTGACCATTGCATAGCGAAAATTCAGGCCCCCAGCTATGCCTTGTATTTTCGCTATGCTAGCGAAATTCACTGTGCATAGCGAAATTTGCTGCTCCTGTTTTTGTGTTTAAACGACGCCGTTTTGGTTTTTCTCCTTTCTACCCTCACTGTATTTTGTTGTTCCTCTATTGTTTTGTAATTTCCCTTCTTACGAGCATATATAAGCCTCGGTGCGGCCAACAAATGACAATCAATCACTTCAACGTACTAGAATTTTGGAAGCTTTTCGACTCCCCCCATTTTATCTTCTTCACTTTACTCCTTTTTTCTTTCATTTTCTTGGCACTTTCTGAAACACCCTTGATGATGACAAATCAAGGGATGCTGCGACTAAAAATCCCTTCCTCCCTTGAAGCGAGAAGGCTGCGGGTGCGAGGATCTATAAGGTTCGTGAAGGTTCCCACGATTTCTTCACGCAAACATCGGTGCGAATCCTTGTGTCCCAGTTCTACTTTGTGGGTTTATCCCTTCTAATCTCCTTGAATGGCTATTATTTGGCAAGCTTTTAGGGTTCAGTGGATGCTTATTGCTAGATCCACTGAGATTCATTAGTTACCTACATGAACCATTGAAAGGGGAGTCAGGAGACTTTTCTTCACTTGTCGGTGACCGCGATGGCCATTAGATGCCATTTTCAAGGATAAATATTTTTGGGTTGGGTTTTATAGCTAAATGAAGATGGGTTCGGAAATGACTATATGTCATCCTCCCGACGAAATGACCACGAGGGACCACCGATTACCACAGAATCCTAAGCGAATATCTTGATGCTTTGAGAGACTTCTTTTACATTTTATTTTATTTAAATTACCAGGTTTACTTAACCATTACACCATTGTTTTCACAAAATCCCAAAATCCAAATTCAATTCACAATTTTTTGACTTCCTTTGGAAATCATTTTGTGCGAAGAAAACCATCCCACGTGTTCGACCACTGAACCCTTATCTTGCGGTAGCTTGACTACGGGGTAGGAGGAACTTAGGATACAAATTTGTTGATTCGGGATCACCCTACCGGTGGCACGAATCAGATGGCGCGGATTGGGGGGATGGTGCCTTAGTGCATTGACGGGCGTGGAACACTGTGATCCTCATCTGAGATGTGGTGGGCTTTCCTTTTATCGTTTTACGGTCGTTTTTCTTAGTTTTATTTCAGCGTTAAAAAAAAAATAATAATAATAAATTTTCTGCCCGGGGGCCCCACGTTTTTTGGTGTTGATATTTAGTAATTGCCTTATTTCTCTTCCGGGGACCGGAATCTCTTAATGGGTTAAAGTAAAGGCGATAGCTGATCTGGTTGAGTGGAAGAAATGGAAAATGGGGCTGCGTGAAAGAGCAATCTGTGGGAGGAACGCTCACTCAGACTTGTGTGTTGGCGGGGACCATGAGCAACTCCATGACAATGACGGCTGCTTTGTGCAGAAGGAAATCGACCTGGGTCATCGAGAGGTATGAGACTGATCGGATGGGTGCATCTGCCATTTGTTGTGTTTTCGACATCACTCTTCACATCCATGAACAATACTCAACTGTTTGTGCCAGGCACAGATGACAAATCTCTCACGGGTTGACGAAACGAATTTTGAGATTGCCTGCAAGCGGTGGGTGATCTTGTGAGATGAATAAAAGAAATTCAATGCCCGATTGGTGAAAAAATCCATGCGGAGAATTCCACTGGACAGATTAAATGGGCTGAGCAATGATTTTGAGCATGAATGGGACAACTTGCAAGATTCCATTGAAGACTGGTGATCGGCGGCAATGTCCACGGAAGGAGGAGTGGTGGCACCATGGTGGGGAGCGTGCCTACGGCGCGACCCTGAAAGCCTGGTGGAAAATTTTTGAATCCTCGGTTGGTCTTTGCTATGCGCCTATGGGAGAAAGAAGAGCGACCTTCCCATTGGCGAAGAAGCGTGGACATGGCAGTGGAGGACTGAGCCTATCGGTAAACCCTATAGATTTGGATCCTAATGCCATTGCCCGACCCAGCGACCGGCTGGCCCCGGTACCCGCCAGGTTGACCCAGTGTACATACGCCCATGCTGCGGCACAACCCGATGCCTAAAGCACCCACGAAAAGGCCACCCCCATCACTTTATCTTGAAAAACTTCAAGAGATTAGTGGCCATTGTGCAGACCTTTGCCACTACATCAAAAACAATGGCAGCCGCACATACCGCATGGCATAGTGGATGGTTCGGGTGTGGGTTTAGGTTTGGAGCACTTGGACCTTAGCATTCCCACAAGCTCCACCAGTTTCAACGACCTCAAGGCCTAAAAAGCGGTTTGTGAAGGCTGACCTTCCCCACTTTTTGTATAATTTGCTCTTGCTTTGTTTATTTTATCGCATTTTTATTTTGATTTCTATATTTGTTCTTTATAGATTTTCTCTAATTTTTAGTTAATTTATGTTTTTAAGAATTAATTTTTTGCTGCAATTTTTAATTTTTCTTGCATTAATTTTTGCGGGTTTTTGTGCGAAATTTTGAAGCTTTGGATTGAAAATCGGCAAGTAGCGGCGGAGAAAATTTACGCCTTATAACTAAAAAATTTCGCAATCTGCAGCGATGCAAAAATTTCGCTATAGTGAAATTTTGGTGAAATTTTCGCTAAGCTAGCGAAATTTCGCTAGCTTAGCAAAACGGATGGGTTAGGAACAGTCTTCCACTAAAGGAATAACAACGCCGCAGTGTTTTCAATTTTTTTGTTATTATTTATTTTTATTTTATTTTATTTTTATTAAAAAAAACGTTTGTTTTTCTTTTATATATTATTTTTATTTTAAAAAAATTTATTATTATATTTTTATTATTATATATTATTAAAAAAAAAATTTGTCTCTAAAAAAAATTAAATTAAAAAAAATAAATAAATAAAAATAAAAATTAAAAAATAAATTGTTTTTATTTTTATTTTTATTATTTTATTATTTTTATTTATTAATTATTTTATTTCTGTTTTTCAAAAAATAAAAAAAATAAATAAAAAAATAAAAAATTCAAAAATTTTCGCTATGTCAAATTTTCGCTATGCCCCACAGTTTTGACCTCCAATTTTGTTTTGCTCATAACTTTTTCATCCGAGCTCTGTTTTAGGCGTTCTTGGTACCGTTGGAAAGCTTAGAGATCGTAGAATCCAAATATGGCCAGAAAGAATATTTTTGAGATTATTATGAAAGTATAATTTTAAAAATACTCCAGCGGTCACTTTTCTCTCTTTTCTTCTCCCCTAACTTGTTTATTTTAAGCCCAAGCGAGGTGAGATAAAGGTGTCGATGGAAGCTTGTGGGGTCTCCTATCTAGAAATGATCACATCTCATCAAAGGGGTAGCTTACTTCCTTCTCTAATTTTCCCAATCGAGAGACTGTTTCGGACACCGAGATGTTTGGGTTGGGGGGTGAGTTAGCGAAGGAAGTGGCTTTTGTATTTATGTTTTGTTATTATTTTGAGAAAGCCTATTTTATGATGTTCAGTGGCTTGCTGGGTCCCCTTTCTATAAAGCTGTTATCTTATCACGACTTACTTATTCAAGTTGGACCCGTTTTGCAACGAATTTTTTTGTGTTGTTACTGTATGGTTGAAAAATTGGTATTGTCCAATTCTATTGATGTTAGATTGGTTCCGTACCAATTGGAGTGGATGATTAGTTGAATTCTTGTTGTTTTCGACCATTTTCTTTCCACGCTTTAGCTAACCGCACCTGCAGAGAGCACATTAAGTTTCAATGATAGAATTTGAGAAAAAGCTATGACCTCAGCACACTTTGCATAACTACCACACAGTTTCATTGATCACCTTTAATAGGTTAAGGACCCATGTGGAAAAGAAGGCCAATATGCGTCTTCGGAGGAAAAAAAAAAACAAAAAAAAAGAAAAAGAAAAAGAAAAAGCAAAAAAGAAAAAGAACAAAAATTGCAATGCTTAGCGAAGCAGAAACACGGTCAGGGGTATGGCGATAACCTTTAAAGCAGATGCCTAAGCCTTCGCGGTTGGAAGCCACCGACTTAGTGCTCGCTACATGGGTGGATAGGTGGAGTTGAGCAAGTTGTAGGTGCTGGAGTCTCGAAATCATTAAACCAGTCGAGGTGAAGCACGAAGAGTTGAGTGGTCGAAAGATCCTCGTGACTTGGTGCCCCTAAGCCTTGAGCAGTTTGAAGTCATCGGTAGATCCCAGTTACATGGACTTTGGTGAGGTGGAGTTCCTCACCATTGCACCTAGCGAGAAAGAATTTGTGAATAAGGAATTGGTCACGATCTATTTAGGTTGGTTAGCATGCTAGGTCGTGGTAGTAGCTAGGTTGGGGGGAGAGTGCAGTTTGACAGTTTATTGTTGAGAGCTAATCAAATAAACACTTAGGTTTTGGTGGAAGTTTCTGGTTGATTCACCAAGAAGGAGGCTCTTTTGATACTCAATTTTGTATGGCATTCTTTCTCTCATGACAGTTATTGGACACGGCTTTGATGATTCTTACTTAGGGTTAGGCATTACTCATTCACAACCTTTTTGAAATATAATTTTTGTGAACATTATTTTGTTATAGTTTTATATGTTCTTTGTTATTTTCTTCTTGGATTGCTAAGGGACTAGCAATGTGTCGGTTGGGGGGTGTGATTAGTGCCCAAAAAGTGCTATTTTTAATAGGTTTTGAGCGCTTTTTGTGTACTAATTGTTATAATTAACCCATTGATGTTCGGTCCTGTGCACTTCTAATTGCATTAGAAATTTGTTTTGTAGTTTTTGCGAGGAATTGAAAGATTATCGTGTCAGTAATCATAACCAAAGTTGGGTTGATTTCCATCAATTTCATATGGTCTTCTATCAATTCGACAAGCCTGTGAATGAGAAGAATTTTAAAGCATGAAGAAATGGAACCAATGCGATTGGGAATAGTAGCGGCGGGGAGCCAGCCCGTGGAGCGATGGCGCGAGGAGAAACGATTGGGTTCGGCTATGGCATAGCGAAAATTTATCATCCCTAAGCGAGGAAATTTTAAGCTGTACCTGAAACCTGGATTAAGCTAGCGAAAATTACTGTGCATAGCGAAAATTTCGAATTTCGCTATGCTTTGTATTTTCACTATGCTAGCGAAATTCCTTTGTGCGTAAGCGAATTTCTTGCTTCTTTATTTTTGTGTTTAAGCGACTTCAGCCGTTTTGGTTTCTCCTTTCTACCCTCACTTTGTATTTTTGTTGTTTCATATTGTTTTTAATTTCCACTTCTTACGAGCATATATAAGCCTGTCACGTAGCAATGTGTCAATCACTTCCGCGTAATAAACTTTGGGGGAAGCTTCGGCTCCCAGTTTACTTTCTTCACTACTCCTTTTTCTTTCATTTTCTTGGCACTTTCTGGGCAGCCAAACACCCTTGAAGATGACAAATCAAGGGATGCTCGGCTAAAATCCGCACCTCGCGAGAGCGAGGAAAGGCTGGCCCGGGTGCGGATCTAAGGTTCTTGAAGGTTCCCACGATTTCTTCACGCGAGCATCACCTGCAGATCAACGTGTCCCCTTTCTAACGTAGGTTTTATCCTTCTAATCTCCTTGAATGACTGATTTGGTAAGCTTTTACAGGGTTCGGTGGATGCTTGGCGCTAGATCGCGAGATTCGTGGTTACCCTCTATGAACCGCATTGAAAGGGGGAGTCCGGAAGACTTTTTCTTCACTTGTTGAGGTGATACGATGACGGTAGATGCCATTTTCAAAGGGAAAATATTTTGGGTTAGGTTTTATAGCTAAATAGAAGATCGGGTTCGAGGAAATGACTATATGTCTCATCCTCCCTGGCTGCGAGGAAATGATGACCAGAGGACCCTTGATTACCCCAGAATCCTAGCGGTATCTGATGCTTTTAAGGAGACTTTTACATTTTATTTTATTTAAATTCCCGGTTTGCCAACCATTACACCCATTGTTTTCACAAAATCCCAAAATCCAAATTTAATTCACCATTTTTTTGACTTCCTCGAATCTTTTGTGCGAAAGAAAACCCATGTGATTTCGATGCGCAGACATTATCTTGCGGTAAGCGACTACGGCAGGTAGGAGAAGAGCTTAGGATACAAATTTGTTGATTAGGATCACCTGCTTTGTGGCACGAATCACCGGCTTTGTTCACCTTTCTCACGTTTGCTCTTGCATCCTTCACACTTCTTATTCATCGCTTAAGCCTTGGTCTTATTTGCCTCTTGACATTTCTGTCACCTCGAACGGGTGAAGTACCGAGTATTCTCGCGTCGGCTTTTGATAAGAAGCGAGCTGCGTTGAAGTTCTCCAAAACGTAAAATATCCAAAACAATCTCGAAAACAAATCAAAAACACTAAGGTGGACATGCACGTGACAACGGTGGCTTAATTCATGATTAGTGCGCAAAAAGCACTCAAAACTATCTTAGAATAAGGCTCGAGAAATAGCACTTTTGGGCACTAATCACCCCCCAGCTTGAGCACGTTGCTAGTCCCTTAGCAATGCTAAAAACAATAAAGGTATGCATGTTGTGCTTTTACAAAAAGTGCATATGGTTAAAAAATCGTATGTACAAGTAATCCTTACCTTTAGTATGAACAATTTACATCCTGTATGAAAACCGGCATGAAAGAACAAAAACCATATAAAAACAAGTTTTAGGGCAACATCGGTTCCAAGGAAGTCAACCTGAATTTCCACCAAAATATAATTGTTCCTAAGGTAACCAGCTTGAGCGATAAGTACAAGGATTATTCCTACTGACTTGTGCCATGGCCTTGGCGGTGACCAACCTAAATAAGGACTAGCTACCTCTTATTTCTTCCTTGATTATGATGTAGGGTGCAATGCTAAAGCTTCGACTTCACCAAAGTCGAGAGTGTAGCGAGGGTCCGCCGATGACTCCCGGCTTGATTAAGGTTTAGGGCATCAACGAAAAGGATCATGACCGAGCTCTACGAGGCTTCACCCGGAGACTCCCGAATGACTTGAAATTAGCACCTACCACACGTTAAACTCTACTATCCACGGGTGTAGCGAACACGCTAAGTCGATGACCCGACCAATTAAGGTTTAGGGCATCGGGCTTTAAGGCTTTTAATATACCCCCCTCGGACCGTGTTGGGTTTGAAGCCGCGTCCACGACTTTTATTTTCTTTCTTTTTGCTTTCTTTTTTTCTTTCATTTGGAAAAGGAAACCATTGAGATCTTCATACATGGGTAACAAAAACCTATTATGGGTCGTCAGCAATTTAAGGCCGGCTTTGCAAAGTAGAAAGAGGTATATAACCTCGACCTATTGGCCTTGTCTGGTGTGCGTGTGTGAATTAGATAAGGAATATTCGAGGTTGAATATCTTGAAATCTCAATTAACAGTAAATCATGCATGGAATTGTTCTAGCATTAAGAAAAGATACAGGGTTTCAATTTTTCAACTAAAGGCAGAAGCGGCTCCACAAAAATGTAGACCGCAAAGCGATTTGCAAAAGGGTGTAGTAAGCGTAAATAATGCTATAAAGCTTTGATATAACAAAATGAAGCTAATACATGCTTAATATAGCTAAATATGAAAAAAATATCACTACTACTATTGGCTAATACATGAATCTGTGCAGCGAGTAGGCGGAGTTGATAAAATTTAGCGTACAAAAACATGATGAAGACACTCCCAGCTTTCCCAACTTTCCTCCCGGCCAAAGTAGAAACATGTCATAGGGATAGGAGAAGTTAGAGCCGAAACCACCTCAACTCTCGCGATGGTGGTGGATGCGAGAAGAGCTGCTGATCTTTGTCGCCACGGCACTCGCCCCAGGAAGGAACAGCTGCGTGGGCTCCTCCGCGTGGTGCGGGCTCGAGGCGAGGAGGCAGGGTGACTTTCATGTTTGGCCGAGCATGGTATGACTGATGCTCCCGAAGTGGTCGACTCGGGCCAATCTACGATCGTCGTTGCTGTGTGGCGATGAGAGCGAGGCGGCATCCATAACACCTGCTAGCTCCCTCGAAGTGACATGAACATGCTCCGGAGAATGCTGCGTTGAATATGAAGGGCCAGGAGTGTCAGCTGAAGCTGGAGTCGAAGGATGAGGAGGAGGGGATGGAGGGGACAAATCTGGCACTGGACTCCTCTCCACCTCTACCTCGAGATCGGAGATCATCTCACATCGGGAATCCTCATTCCTCATCCCGGTACCCCTCCTCCTGGTCTGCTATTTGGAGGAGAAAAGAAATGTCCGGCATTACCATGGCTCGCTCCATAAAACGGGACGAGGGCATCTGATCCTCTTCTCAATGCGAGGCTCACGGAAATCCCAATGCTCAGGACGGCTCGTGGTCGCGGCATCAACAATGGTAGACTCGGCTCGAGCGGGACCTTGCGATTGAACTTATATCTTCGAGAAGTGTAGCAGGCGTCATGACCAGCTCAGAGGGACGAACGAGAATCCCTGGGATCAGTCTGGGGCCTCGAGTATGGCTCCCCTGGCGGTAGGCGTGGTGTTGTAATAGGAACGGTGGGGTCGGAAGGCCGGGTGGCGGTCCTGGCATTTGAGAGGCGAGGCTGCCTCAGAAGTCTGCCGTGGTATCTCTAGCGAGAGCGGCCGGACCATCTCCGTGTGTCGGTGAGAGGCAAATCTGGGTATCCTCGAAAGCATTGGCTTTGCTTTCTGTAGGCGGGTGATGCGACTGAAATGTCCCGTTGCTTTCACCCGCAGGGTACTCTGGTCGATCATCAATAGTAAATCGTGCGCCCGGCGCAGCGCTCAGGAAGTCATGGGTGGTAGGCGAAGCTTTGCCGGGGGACCAGTAAGCTGTCGGCGGTGTCATGAGCAGGCGGTGAAATGCGTAATCAGCCTCATGGAATCACGAACCCCGCGGGGATCGGTCAATCTTGGAAGCACTTTACATCGTAAAATGACTCTCGGTGAAAATCACGGCATGGAGCCACTACGTTCCCAGAATCGAGTCCCGAAATAATGGCGCTGATCCTCGAGGTAGAGAAAGCCCAAATGGGGCGATAGTCTCTCCTGCGCTGGTGAAGGGGATGGCGAGGCTTTAGGTGATTAGGACTCCCAGGGCACGATGTCGGAGCCCGGTTGGAGAAGCAGGGCCCTCTGGATCGATGCATGAGGCAGGGAGTAGGGGCCGAGGTCTAAAAATCTGATGCGATATCTCTGAACCCTGAGGCTCCTCGAGCATGTGAGGGCCACTAATTTTTCAATGCCCGGTAAGTCGCGGAGAATGGGCACGGGCAGCCCGGTAGTGTCACGGACCCTCCATCTCGTGTTTGAATCTGACCCCAGGCTGTGGCGAGAACCACCCCGGGTTTGGACGTGTGCGTAGTCGAAAGTCTATAGGGTAGACCGGGGCTCACGGGGCGGGGGAGATGCGGTGCGTGGGGCTCGAGGCACGTGGGGGGCCGACGCGACGGTGCGGGCCGGCGGTGGGGCTACGGGCCCCGGCCCCTGCGAACCCGGGCTCCCAGCGGCCCGACCAAAGGGGACCGAGAGCGAGAGTGCAGGCGTGCCAATGGCTGACAATGGACTAGAGCGGCGGGTGATGCCGCAGGGCAGCGCGTGAGTGTGGGGCTGGTCCGGGCGCGACTAGGGTGGAGCGGGAGGGGCTGCTGGGGCTCGCGGTGTGGTTGGGGGAGCTTTCGAAGTGTGATTGGGCGAGGCCCCGGCTTCCGCTTTTTGGGTAAGCGGGTGGGATAGGTAGCTAGAAGAGCCACTAGGCTAGGCCTATAATAGCGAAATATTTGCCAAGTACGGACTCTGCACACCAAAATAATTATTTTCATCAGAAATAAATAATAATAAAAAAAATTCAAAAATTATTATTTTAACATACATCTACAAATTAAAAAAAATAAAATAAAATGAAGACAAAATTACTAAAAAAGGAAAGTTACTAAAACTAGTAACTATCAAAATTGATCAATTTTAAACAAAAGCGAAATTTTGCAGGCTGCTTGATTTAGTTTTGAAGGAACACCCGAGCCGACCCGGTTTCAGCGATCGCTTTCATGAGGGTCGGGAGGAGGGGCTCCTCTGACGTGATGGCTTGTGTGCGACCTTCTGCTTGGTCCATTCTTGTTGATTTTTCTTCTCACTAGGTGATTTTGGGCTGACCAATTACTCTGCAGCGATGACTGATGATAACTCCCACTCAACTGCTTCATCTTAGTTGCTTGATTCTTGCGGGATTTATGGATCTTTGGCTTCCACACGTCGACCAATTGACGAACTGTTGCTTCCTTCATATCACTTTCAGCGGCTTGTGCTTGTGACCAGTGAAAGATGTTAAGCTCCAATGTCATGTTGCCAAATGTGGCTGCATTACTCCATTTCGACGATTGACGATTGCGTGGCGATGTGAAAATGGTCTTTCCCTAGGATAATTGGCACATGATTGGGCCTGCCTGATGGCTCGGTATTAAGCACTACAAAGTCCCTCTTGGGTGGTAGAATTTGTCTCCTGCTACATCGACTATTCCATGGGGAATCTTCAGCGATCGCATCGACCCGATAACAATGTTGGTAGGTTTGAGCTCCCAGACCTATGCTTCAGCATACAGCGAGGTATGGCGTGGGTTTACCTGCTTTAAATCTAGTAGTGCTTTGTCTATGCAATTCCCTCCAATGTTGACTAAAATTGTAGGGGATCCTGGATCCTTGTATTTGACTAGGGTCTTGCTCTGGATTATGGCACTGACTTGCTCGGTTAGGAAGGCTTTCTTTTCAATGCCCAGCCCTTTCTTGACTGTGCATAGGTCCTTTAAGGAAGCTTTATAAGTTGGGGACTGCTATCATGTCGGCGGTGGAATGTTCACCTTACGCGTGCTTAGCACCTCAGAAATTTCGGCTTGGTTTGGGATTTTTTCTTGCCTCGGTGCTTGAGGAAATGGAGGGGGCATGGTTTCTTCCACCCGGGGTCTTCACTAATGATTACCTCCCTAGAATCAAACTTCCTTTCCTTGCATGTTTCTTCGGTAGTCATGGGCGCGGATTTTCCCATTTCTCTCCCACTCCTCAGAGTGATTATGGCTTTCACTTCATCCATCCCTAAATTGCTAGATGAACCTACCTCATAGACCCCTTTTGGATTTGGCAATGTTTGGGAAGGGAACCTCCTCCCACGTATCTCAGGTAATTTGTTGATGCTTTGTGATTGAATCTTGTGGGTTGTCCCGATTTTACGATTAAAGATTGCTCTCCAACCCACGTCTATTCTTTTGTTCGGTGTAATTTCTATGTATCAATTCTCACATTGCCAATTGTACGGTGATCCCTTTTTGCTCTTCCACGAAATTGCCTACCACCTTGCTCCAAATTCAATATATAGCTTGTTCAAGGGAGAAGTGGATGATGATGGCGTGGTTGAGATGAGAACCAAAGCTGTTTTTGCTTGGTGAAATAGGGAAGGGGAGATTAGGTTTCGGGGAGAGGTTAAGGGTGGGTTGTTACCAATTGGAATTGTATGTGTTACCGTATGGGGCATTTGGTTGTGGCTTGTATTGGCTGACGGCATTAGCATGTTCTGACATCAAATCCTTCACTGATGGGGCATTCGGATGATGTTCTCCTGGATGGACAGTGGGTTGACAATTGATGAATGGGTTGGCTTTGCGTGCGGTGTTATCGATCCGCGCACGCACTTCATGGAGCCTCATTCCTTCTAGCTCCTCCACCTTCCTAGCTAGGGTTGAAATTTTTTCTTTCATTTCCATATCCTCCGAAAGTGTAAAAATTCCTCCCTTTTGGTGAGTCGAAGGCTTCATTCTTTCAGTTTCCCTTGATTCGGTTCATCCCAAGCTTTGGAAGTTTCAGCCACATAATTCAAGAAGTCCATGGCCTCATGCAGTTTTTGCTCAAAAATCACCTCCACACATGGTTTCTAGCAATTGCTTCATGGCTGGAGACATACCATTATAGAAATGATTTACTAACATCCAGTGTCGAAACCATGATATTGGGTGGCTTGATGAGATGCTCCATGAATCTCTCCCAGCATTGGTAGAATTTCTCGTTGTCATAAGGCGGTAGGTGTAGATCACGCGCTTTCAAAGCTGTTGGTCTTGGTTGCCTTGAAGGAAATTTCTTCAAGTCGGTTGAAGATCAGCCCGATTTCTGGCGTTCTTGGCCTCGAGTGAATTGAGCCATATTTTGGCTTTGTCCTTGAGGTCGGCGGAATGCCTTCGGCTTGAGCAAATCCATGTCGGTTATACCCTCCTTAAAAGTTGTGCATACTTCTCAAAATCCCGTGTATGTGTGAATACGATTTTCATTCTCCAATACCATGAATGTGGGAAGCGGGAGGCCTTGGTAGGGTCTCAACGCCCATCCTCAGCGGAGGTATGATGCGGAAGGAGCACTAACTCTAGGAGGGTGTATGTGATCCCTCTGATACGTATGTTGTTGGATTCAGCCGGGGTACCCGGCCGACTTTTCTTTGTTCTTCAAGTAGAGGATCCATCGATCACTACGGCCTGCGATTTCACAACCTTGCTCAACTAGTGCCTTTCTTTGTATCACTTTGAAATCCCCTCGTCCCGGTCTTTGCATAAACACCTGTTACACAAAATGAGACACAACAAAGAATACAAACAAACTTTCCAAAGAAGTCAGTGTTAACTAAAAACAAAAACTGACTGTTAGAAACAAAAACAGTGCAGTAGCGCTAAAGTGAGAAAACTTTGGGTTCATTTGCACTTAATTCAAGGATGAAAGGTCACCAACACTTGTAATGTGGATTACAAGTACACATCAACTCATCATACGTAGTTTGGCACCATCGCCGGCAACGACGCCATTTGATTCATGCCACGGTAGGGTGAGCGGAATCAACAAGATTTGTTTCCTATGTTCCTCTCTTCTTGGTGGCCAAATGCTTGCCGATATAGCGATCTAAATTCGAACAGGGGATGGGTTTTCATCCCACGAATGATTTGCATCAGTGTTTGAAAATGGTGAGGCTTTTGTTTGGACTTGTGGATTTGGTTAAAAGCAGTGGAGGTTGGTTGTTCACTGGTTAACTGTAATAGCTTAAATGAAAGTGTGAAATGGTAACCTTGAAGACTTGGGTCACTAGCATTGACATGGAAGTCTGATGTCCCTCGGGTTATTTCCTCTCCATTAGAACCTGCTTGAAATGACATATAGTCAAAAGCCAAAACGGATCTTTGTTTAGCTATAAAACCTAACCACAGAACCACTCTATTTGAGTGAACCAAATACTAAGCATTCAAAGTCCCATTCGAGTTAGAAACCACAGCATTTAACCTCTTTTAATGGCTCGTAAATTCCATGCCAGGAGTAATCGGTGCTACCATTAAGAATGCATTGAACCCTAAAGCATGACAAGTATTGACCAAAGAAAAAGACATTAAATGGCATTAAACCCTAGTTTGAAGAAGTTGGGAACCATAAATGCGTACTGTACCATTCAAAGCATGAGAGAGCAACTGCGGTAGCCCCCAAGCCAATCTAGCAACCCTCATCTTTCAAAGCTATGAGGGCTTGTGACATCCACTTAAGTTGGCGTCATCCTCGAGAGGGTGTTTGGCAGCAGAAAAAATGAAGAAAAGAGGAGAGAGAGAAGAGCAAAAGTAAACCTAAAATGAAAGGCTGAGCTGTACTTAAAAAATGAAAAGTTGCTTAGGGTTACAAAGTTGTGGAACTTACTATAGTCAACCCCCGAAGTGTGAAAAGCTCGCACAAAAATACCTAAATATGAAATTATTACATAAGGGATAAAATGGTAATTAATCAAAGCGTGGTAGTTTAAGAACCAAAAATACCAAAAACCTGGTGAGCAATTTCTACATGCGGCGAATTTCGCTAGCATAGAGAGAAAATTTAAGCTAGGCGCGAGAAATTTTTTGAATAACGAAATTGAAATTTTATTTAGGAACCGATGATTTTAAGCTAGCTAGCGAGGAATTGCTAACCTAGCAAAATTTAAGCTAGGATGAAAATTTCGCTAGGATTGCGAAATTTTCGCAATCCCGGTGAAATTTTCGCAATCATAGCGAAAATCCCAGCTTTGTTCTGCTTCTCTGTTTTGCTACTGCATCCTTCCTGCACTTCTTATTCATCACTTCGCCTTCAATTCTTCAACGCCTCTTGGGCATGTTTCTGCTCAGCTTGGTGAAATTGCAGAGTATTCTCGCATTCGGCACCAATAAACCCAAGCTTGTTGATTGAAGTTCTCAAAACACCATAAAAACTATCAGAAACAATCCTAGAAAAACAAATCAAAAACACTAAGTGGACATGCACATGACAATTGGCTTAATTCATATGATTAGTGCGCAAAAAGCACTCAAAACCTATCTTGAATAGGGCTCAAAATAGCACTTTTTGGGCACTAATCAGATAATTTCCTACATGGGTTACTCCCCACCTAAGTGCACATTCCATTGAAAACAATCACATCCAAGAAATTACATGAACCTACTCGAATGTCTACATGACCAATCCCATGTCCCGAGTCCTCACCGACTCCCTCACATATGCCTAAGCTAAATGAGAGTAAAATATCTAGTTTTCAAAACAAAAGCTTTTGTTCTCGAAAGGCTTCACCTACAAGGCCTAGGTAAGCCGATGGTACCCTTGAGGCGAATTGCGGATATTTCTCAGCTGAGTCATGGTCCTCATCGAGTGGTATGTTGGACCCGACTCTCGAAGCGGTGCCCGAGGAAAAGTGCTTCCTTGAAATTCCTTTCGCAAAACATTTTCGTTTTCTTTCAATTTCATGTCATGCACTCACTCCTAATATTCTGGGGTGCCCCAGTGCATATGGAATGCATGATGTCAATCGACAAACTCATGTAATATATAAAACATGTATATACTAACATAATTAATCCCACGTAAATCATGTTATGTAAATTCCGCAATCAATAACACCAAAATTAGCACATGGGCTAATTAACAAACCTGAAGCTTAATTCATTTTGAATCACTTTCGACATCATAAAAATCCGTCGTATTCCATTGAACAATGAAACCCTCGGGTTAGCCACGTTCCGCGACCGCGAGAACTAGGGATTTTCTCCGCTCGGTTCAAAGATTTTTGAGGCCCAGAATTTGTAATAAATCAAACTTTCCCGAATATCCCTAACCATAAGAAAAACATGGCTCTTAACGAAAAGTATAACAAGTAAGGAAAGATCCTCTTGGGTTATTAGGAACTCCACGATACGATTGATCCCACCCAGCGTAGCCTTCGCGCGTGAGAGCACGACTTTACTTCTTCTTTCAGAGCAGAACCCGACGGTCCGACGACCTGGAAATCTAGAGAGAAGGATCTCCTTCTCTCTTTAAGAAACTCCATCTCTTGCACGATTATTTCAAAAATGGAGAAGATGTCACTATTTCAACTTTTTGTCTTTTCCATTTAACATTTCAAATAATTCCCGTAATGTCTATTCCTTTTATATGATTGACACATGGCTTAACCTAAGCCATTCATTCCCATCATCTCACTAATCATGCAACATGTGTCACATGAGTACTTGTAGTAGGTGACTCTTGTCACGTCACAAGTCTTTCCGCGAGCAGTTTTGCGACACACGGCACGGTGCCTTAAGCACGTGAAATTCCCTGCGTCTCTACCAGTGCGGCAGTCGGCGTGGTAGCTAGATTTCGCGAGACGATTCCAATGGTGAAATCTTTTTCATCATCTGAGATATAGAAATTTTTTGTATTTTTACCAAAATTACCGTTTTACCATTTTTCAGAAAATTTGAATTTTCTCGGGTCTTACAATATGAGAAAGCTTGTCATGTGGCTATAACACACCTTGAATAAGAGCTTGTAGTGCTTCAATGTTCTTTTAACATATGGTTGAGAGAACTGGATCAATTAGAGGCAATTCTAGACTTGAAGACCCATTGTGGTAGTATATCAAACACTTGGTGTGGGGCTTGAGAGTCTTTGCTTAGAAGAGCTACCAAGGGTTTGAGAAATCACCTCAAAGCACATAAGCGGGATTTCTGGGTCACCACAAGAACTCAAGCACACTTTGAATCAAAAGGAACAATAAAAAAAATAAAATAAAAGCAGGCCTTTAACTCTTGTGTTATTGGTTTGGGTAGGGAAGTGAGGGTTTGGCAAATAGGGGGGTTTGAAATTGTGAGAGAAAATTCCTTGGTTGTTCTTTAATGGAGAGGGAATGGAAGATGAAGTGGAGAAGAAGAGAAGAAGAAGAAGGCTTGGTGAGATCAGTGGTGTTTGGGGGGAAGGGCTTTGCTTGGGTGTGGGAAGGAAGTAGTAGAAGATGGGAAATGCAAATAGCTTTTAAGGGTGTTTTTAAGGTTGAAAAATGAACCTTTTGACTGCCCAAGGTACCACGCCTTGGCGTGGAGGATCACACATCATGGGACCTCCATGTTGCAGCATGGGGAACTCCTATTCACTGCATCCTCCATTTGGTTTTCGTGCCACTACGCAAGAATGACTACGCTGCAGCGTGAGTAGGCTTTGGTTTCTATATCCCTCAAGGCGATTTCAGGCCATAACGTGAAATGGGCACAAGGGATCCAGAATGTGACCTTCACGCACATAGTAGTACATCTTTTTCTACAACCAAAAAAATGTAACTCCCTTCTACTTACTCTTCATATTCTTAGATTTTCCAACTAATACTCCAACCTTAGGACTTCCAAAAATCTGAAATTTAAGACCCAGCAGATAATCTAGGATCGGAAAATAAGCGACATCAGATCAACACGTCACAAGGTAAAAAAAAAAAACTTGAAACTAACTAATAGATGAAAAGGTGTAAGAAAATATCACAAAGCTTGGGTTTCCTTCAAGTAGTGCTTTGTTACGTTGAGTCAGCAACTTTCCCACAAATCGCGATGGTTTCAACTACGGACGGTAACCATGAAACAAAATGATAGCAACAAGAATGCCACTCATTACTTCCTTCATGGTGGCTCTAGAATTATTGATGCCTTGCTTGCAATGAAGTCACCTCCAAAGAACGGCTTCAACCTTTGTCCATTTACCTTGAATGTCCCTTTTCGGTGAGCTTGCTGACTCCCAGCTATGGAAATACTTGTGTGATAGTGAATGGTCCCGGAAACCATCTTGACTTGAGCTTTCAGTGTCGAGAAGCGAATTTAAGAGGAAGCGTCGATCAGGGTTCATATTCTCTATGGAGGATGTGCTTGTCATGTCATGGCTTAGCCTTTTCTTTGTAGATTTTTGCATTCTCCTGTGTATCATTTCATAACTTTTCCAACTCATTCAATTGTAACAGCCTTTTCTCCCATACAGCTTGCAAATCCATATTAAGTTTCCTCGTGGCTGATATGGTCTATACTCGACTACTCTGGAGTAGATGGCAAGCCTTGTCATAGACTTGACCTATAGGAGAAAGGTCCCTTTATTGATTGATCTTATAAACGATCCGGTATCCGCAAGAGCATCGTCAATTTTTCTTGCTCCAATCCTTTTAAGAAGAAGTCATAGTCTTCCACCAATCTTTTCACTTAGCCATTAGAAATCTCAGCTTGTCCATTGGTGCACGAGAGGGTGAGAGGTAGCTAGTGTTGTCTTGTCCTTAACTCCATACTTAGACAAAAGGGCATCAAATAGCTCATTGCAAAAATGAGTACCCTCATTGCTTATAATATCTCTTAGAGTCCCAAATCATGCAAAGATATTTTTTTCAGATAAAGTTAAGTACCACCTTGGCATCATTGGTTGGAGTAGCAATCGCCTCAACCCACTTATACACATAGTCTACCGCCAATAAGATGCATTTGTTGTTGTAAGATGGTGGAAATGGTCTCATGAAGTCGATTCCCCAAGCATCAAACAACTTCACTTCCAAAATTATGTTTGATGGAATTTCATTCCTCCTCGTGATGTTACCAAGTCATTGACATCGGTCACAAGTTAACACATATGCATGAGAATCTTTGAATAGAGTAGGCCAATAGAATCTGGCCTGGAGTACCTTTGCTGATGTTCTTGTACCTCTGAAGTGGCCTCCACATTCAACTAAATGAAAATGCTTCAAAACATCTCCTCATTTGTCACGCACCTTCTTACTATTTAGTCAGCACAATGTTTGTACAATATTGAATCCTCGAAAATAGTAATGCTTCCTCGGAGAAAATTTATTTCTTTAGTGAGATGATAGCTTTCCCAATGTGGAATCACTTTGCAACCTGAATGGTTATTTATATCAAAAAACCATGGGGCTTCATTGGAGTGAGATGCGGCCCAGCTGTTTCATCCCGGGAAAAGTGTCATTAATTTTGACTTCATGTTTTATTCACTTTCTTATGCAATTCCAACTAGAAAGGTGATCGTACTAAATTCTCGAGTTCCCTTCTTATTCTTGATATCAACATCAAACTCTTAAAAGAAGAAGAACCCAACAAATAAGTCATTGGCTTAGCATCTTTCTTAGCGTAAGGTACTTCATGGTAGACGAATGTCGTATATCTGATAACTTTAGTTGCACGATTAAATAAAGGTCGAGAAACTTATCAAAAGGCAAAATACTATGGAAGAAACGCTCTTTCTCTGTTTGTTTGCATAGTTTAATTGAGCTTCATTAAGAGTTTTACTCACATAGTAGATGGCATGAAGATTTGTTTTCTCGTTTGGTGAACATTGCTCCCCACATATGAGTCAATGGCATCGCACATCAATTTGAGAAGGGTAGCTCATCAGGGCTCGATGATGGAGTGAGATTTCTCCTTAAGTGCGACAAAAGCCTTCTTCTTGAAGATCCATCAAAGTGAAGGGGACCTTACATTAGAAGACTTGATAGTGGCTTTGAGATTTTTAATAAATCTTTTAAGAAACTTCTATAAAAGTCGGCATGCCTCGAAGATGCTTCCTAATTCCCTTCATTGAAGGGAGGGTAGCTTCTCAATTGTCTTAATTTTGGCCTTATCAACTTTAATCTCCTTTACGGAAATCTGGTGGCCTAGGACAATACCCTATTGTACCATAAAATGGCACTTTCACAGTGAGTTGAAGTTGGTCCCTTCACATCTGAGCAAGAATGACTCCAAGTTTTCAAGGCAATTATCAAATGAAGCTCAAACCATAGAGAAATCATCCATGAATACTGGAAAGGAATCAAATTTCCTTCCACAATAGTTTATTAATTCTTCTTAAATGAGTGATGATACCAAAAAAAAAAAAAAAGCCCCCCTTGGGGTATATCCTTGTACATTACATACTGATTGCGAGGGTTACATGGTCGGGATGTGGTTATAAGGTAGGCCCGTTATGAAGCGTTCAATGCCACCCCGTTATACATTAATTCACACACTAAATGTTAGACAATAATTATGGTGTAACAGTTGTCGAGGTAGATAGCAACACGTGTCATGCCTGCTTATCTTTGATGCCCAAGGTGACCTATTTTACCGAGTGCCCGATTCTATGTACCTAGATGCCCGAGGTTGTTGAGATGATAGCATACCTGACCTTCTTGCCATGCAAGTCTCTTTTGAGTTCGGGTCATTCACATGGCTACCACATGATCGAGTTTGGGTCACTCACATGACTACCACGTGACCCGCATCATATCCCATTCCACCAATCCCTCCCCACTCCCACCCCGAGTTTAGTGATAGCATACGACTTGGCTTCTTGCCGAGACGAGTCTACGGTGAGTTCGGATCATTCACATGGCTATCACGTGATCGAGTTCGGGTCACTCACATGACTGTCACGTGACCTGCATCATATCCCATTCCACCAATCCCTCCCCACCCCCACCCCAAGATGATAGCATACCTGACTTTCTTTCCAGGAAAGTCTACGTTTGAGTTAGTCATTCACGTGGCTGCATTGATCGAGTTAAGTCACTCACATTATTTCCACATGACCCATGACATATCACCATTCCACCAATCCCTTCCCAACCACAGCGTCGCGTTTCAAGCCATTATGGTTGGAATGGAAATGACATCTTTGATAGCTTTGTGTGTAAAAAGCCATCGACCCTGCCCGACATCTCCATGATCTGTTGTACACATGTAGTAGTTCCGGATTCATTTTGAAGCGGCATGCATAACCTCTGACCCGGTGTATGTTGATTTCGAATATCCCACCCATATCACTAGTACCCTTGGATTCAAATATACCCTAAGGTCTCCTTTGAAGGATTTCTCGTCTACTCTACCAAAGAAGCCTTTTGTTGAGTTGTTTTGTTCTCACTCTCCATCTACATTGGTATGGGTTGCTTCTTCACATTAGTGCCTTGTGTGCATCTAGAAATTTCTGTCCTACAACCATTTTCAAGGTAAAACTGAACTGTAATTTAGGAAATTAGAGAGTTGTTGGTGTTTTTATTTTTATTTTTTATCCCCTCCCGTAATTTACCCTGATAAGTTTTCCAGACATCGCATTGGTGATAAAGGTACTTTCGAGAGGATGGGTGGTGAGGAAGCGAAGATATTGGGGAAGTCGTGTGGACGAAGAAACACCTTGACCGTGGGGTTCTTTCGCATGCGAGAATGCTTACGGAGTAATAATGTGGCTTAGGCTTGGATTAAGGAAGTCCCAGACCGGAGGAAATGCTCTCAAAAATTTTCCTTTCCTCCACAATAATGCAAGGGTCTTCTTCTCTTAATCAGGGCCCCTCAATTTATGGCTTCTTAGTCATATGGGGGATCAAGGCATTGATGAATTCCATCTACTAATTTGAAAGATCCGTAAGCGAGGGGTTAAGGTTCCCCATTCCACCCCCACCCCTTGTAATACACCAGTTCCTACATTTTACATGCCTCCTCCTTATCCACGTTCACGTGAACATTATTCGTGTGATGTTAGGTGTTTGTGTACTAAGCCAAGAGCACCGGTGTGCATTGGGTTTGGAAAGAGGTCCTGCAACGGTATACTTTCAATCGATTTTTAACATCAAAGAGGTATTACCTCGTTATCAATGCAAAATCATTGCAAATGGTGACCAACCTGCCCATAACCAACAAGAATAAGCCACTGGGCAACGTGTTGCTATTTAGGGCATGGGGATTCACATGGGATCTTAGGCTTCGAGAGTTTCTGGTGAACATAGATCTTGATGCAGGTCAAGCACAAGGATCTTGATCTAATGTTCCTACCTTACCTCTTTGGTTAAATGGGACGAGGCTCATAGCTTGTTTTATTCATGGATTAAGTGTGTAGTACCTTGATGGGAAGCTATGAGATGACCTAGGTTCGTCCCGGTTCAACTCAACGGTAAGGATTTTTCCCCAAGCCTTCGACTGGCGTTGGACTTGAACACCTTCTAGCTCAGCCATCAGAAATTATTCAACCACCCGAAGAGTTTGTGTTGTCGAAGGTCTACACTTAATTTTGAGGGGTTGAGGACACCGACTAGGGAGAAAAATTGGCTCCCGCCTTGCTTTCCATATTTGGGGGTGAAGCCTAAGGACATGTTAGGAGGTGACGTTGGTGACGCTTTTCCGCTTCCGCCTCCTCCCACACTCCCGCGACCAGCGGGCAGTCTGGCAGGGGGTTGGAGGAGAGTGGCTAGATCATGTAACACCCCCAGAATCCCTGCCACCAGCTAGTTTTATGGCATGTTTAGGGTATAATATAAGTTAAATTTGTATTTGTCAAATATTTAATTGCTAAGTGGGAAAAAGGATATGACCGGAATTATTAAAGAAGTAAAGGTGATAATGGTAAAATGTCAAATTAAGGACTTAAGAGACATTAAGCTAAAAGGTTGCTTATGATAAAATAGAATATATTGGTAAGATGATTTTGCAAAGAAATAATGAAGAAGGACATAAATGCAAAGAGAAAATTAGGACCAAATTTCTTTAAAGAAGCCCAAACATGGCCTTCTAAGATAGGGAAAAATATCTCATTTTGGTGTTTGGAAACTGGGGCTACGGTTAAGGGGATAGAGCCATTTTGGTTTGATTTCTCTCCATGCTATGGAGATACATCATATATAGAGGAAGAAGAAGGAAGCTTGGTTGGGGGAAGTTCAAGAAATCCGGTTTGAGAAACTCTCATATTTGTTACAGTATGGAATTCTTGTATGGAAACTATCACAAATCCCTCCTTGTTAGGTTTGTGTATGAAAAATCCTAATAAAAGTGTTTTTTGTTGGTTTGAGTTGGAATTTGAAGTTGATTGAGGTTGTTATATTTTTGTTGGAAATTTCCGATGAAAGAGATCAAAAGCCCAGTTTTATACAAGCTCGTCTCGCCGCCTGAGCGAAGGTTGGTTCCTGGCGAAGGTTGTTTGCCTAGGCATGGAATAAGCTTAGCCTAGGCGGGGCAGAAGCCCTAAATTTCTGAACTCTTCACCTGCGACCGAAGGTGCTTCGCCTTAGCGAGGGCAGTGTGTTCGCCCCTAGCGATTCACTGAAACGATTCGCCTAGGTGATTCGCCTAGGCGAACCTGCATTCTTGTTTTTATTTCCTTTCTTCTGTTAATTCTAGTAACCATCAATTGGAATAATGTAGGATCCTAACAAGTGAATGAGGTCCGTATAATATCTAGTTATATGTCGCCTCGGCGATCCTATTTCTAAGCGAGACTTTGTTTCCTTTCCACTATTTATTGTGTTATATAAATACAAATTTGAGTAAGAAATAAAATGCTCTTAAACACATACTTGTGTACTTTGCTTAAGACCGAATAATGAATAGGCACCTCTGGTAGTGTGGCGGCACTCCAGTTTGAGTACCGACCTCTATGTTTATGCCGGTACTCTTATTAGTGCGACGACGCTCTACGTCGGTACTGCGACACTCTTGCATGATACGCTGCGACACACCACATTACGTGGTCAGGGCGTCGCTATGCTTCGGCACCTGTCTGGCTGTCTTGTGCAGGTACCTTCGGGTACGTATTGTGTTGTGTCCCTCTTATTCATTGTTATCGGTCAATGCAGACAAATAATTATATGTTGTGTACATGAATAATATGATATATGAATTAAAAGTAATCAGTTATGTTCTGTAGTGTACTTACGAATACCTTCTGTTACAAGATTTCTTTTATGTACTCCTACGAGAGATGTGAAAAATCTATATATGAATTATGTTATATGTATGCGTAGTGAGGACCCACCTGATGATCGTATATGTCGCCTGACCCATTAGAAATTTGCATGCGCCTTACGGGTGTTAATAGTGTAGGTGCTAGGTCTTCGAGACATCCGCATTCCGCAGAGGCCAACACAACATTAAGAGTCTTTCTAATGTAGATCCATGATTTTGTTTTTGTAATATAAATGTAATATTTTGGTAATAGTGGAGCTTATAAGTCTAGTAAATGGAACTCCAATATATGTAAAAGTCAATTTAAACACCACTAAGGTGGTATTAAGCAAGTTATGTCATTATGATTTATATGATTGAAATGAGCATTAATGTCATAAAATTGAGTTAGAAGTCCAGTCTGGTGTGGCGTCCCCTCATTCTCTTAGGCGGGGGATAGGGAGCGTGAGTTAATTGGTATCGAGCTAGGTTTAGCCATTTTTGGAAAACTATTAGGTTAAAAATGTACTAACAAAGTATTGTGTTGGCCTAATGCGGATGTCCTTGTTTTGTATATTATCTAGAATGGACCAATCCTAGGAAGCTGTGGAGGAAACAACTGAAAGCGTCAATCTTATGGACCTTGATCCATCGATCTACGGTTCGTGCAGATTGCTAGAAATTGAACATCTCTTGGCGGTGTTGTTAAAAATTTCTCGAGGATATGGCTTGGGGTCTTAAATCGCTCACGGCCTTGAGCTCCAAATTTGATACGTAAGAAAGCATGGGTAGAAGGAATTCAATGTGCAGTTTAGAAGAAGTCGATAAAGTTGAGGTTTTGGCTTGAAAAGTGAAAAGGGCTCTAGATGAAGTAAAATGTCCTCCCGAACAAATATCGATGTCTTGGTCTCGGCTGGCACAGGTGCGGCATATGATTGGGTAAAGCTAGTTCTAGAAATCACTACTTCTGACCAATTTCATGGGATTTTTTGTCAGTGTTCGGATAAAGTATGTCGCGGAGTATTTATAAAGGGAGACCCAGTGGAAGCTTGATTTGAATGAAACGAGGGAATCGACCGGTGGCGGTATGAGAAAGAATTTAGCCGCCTTAGAAAGTATCACCAAAACTAGTCCTTGCGAAACTTTTCAGATGTGACCGAGTTTGAGGATGGCCCAAGGGAGTCGATAAAAAATGCCTCATGGTACGTGCATCATTCGCAGTAGTGAATTTTTATCGGTACGGTCTGCTTGGCGACGCGCTATAGTAAAAATCGGCGATGATTCGGAAAGAAAAAACAAAGAAAAGTTCTCCAAAAATTTGGTTCCTCCTCAGATAAAGAACTTCCCGAGTCTCAAGTTGAATCGTACATGGTTACGCAACTGCCCAGGAAGTAGGAGACTAGGACCTCTGATGACACGGGGTTAGGTAGGAACTGGCCAGGATAAGAGGAAAGACCTTAATGCCCGCACTATTACAGACACCATCCTGGTACTTCCCGACGGCTAACCAGGGGTTGTTTTAGATGTGGGAGCAAAGACCACCTTATAATTGAGCGTCGAGTGAGGATTTGGGAGATCCCAGAAATCCTTAAAGAAGTGGCAGGAGGGATCAAATGTACCCCTCCATCTACTCGTGATCGAGATAGAGGGCAAGGTAGTTCAGGGCAGCAAAGAAGAGGTATTGCTTCAAAAACAATAAATCGCCCTACTACTACAATCCCAGCTCGATTGATTGGAGTGAATCATGCATACGTTACAGTACAATTTCTATGTGTTTTTATAGCTCAACTTGCATGATTCACATTCATATTCACTGATATTACGCTAACCCTATACTATAATGTTTCATAGAACATGGCGATATTGGAATAAAAAAGGAAGCTAACAATAGAAAGGACGGCGAGAGAATGTAGCAAAGAGGTGCGTGGGTGTGCCGGTGCGTGCGAGGAGACCCATCTTTGCGGCGTGGCACTTAGCGGCCGGCGAAGGGAGGAGATACGCCCGGCTGGCACGAACGCAGTATGGTTGCCTCGGTGCGCGCGACCGCTCCCTTTGCGGCTTGGGGTCTCCATTCAAAACGGAAACTCTAAAAGTTCTGATTTTCTAGGCCATTGATGGGCTCGAGTTTCAAGGTATAAAGGGGTAATTTACCCGGAGCGAGGACTAGGTATTGGAGAAGGGCGAGAAGAAGGAGACGGATAGAGAGCTTGGTGAAGGCAGTTCGAGGGAGATCGCGAAGACGGCTTATTTTGTATTTCTTTCTCTAATTCGTGTGATGCTAGAAATTTTTCAGTTTGTAATGAAAATCACTATGAACTAACTTTTCTCTCTAGGGCTTTGTCAACCTTAACCGCACCACTATGGATTAACACTTTAATTGTGTTTTATTTAATATTGACATGAATTTCTATGGTTGTTTTACTCACACGAGATTTAATCACATGTCATTCTTTTGCCAGTGGCATGCTAATGCTAGGGTATGATATCGAGATGACTCGTAGGGACATGGAGTAAGCAACGCGGTCAATCGGGAAATAAGAGATATCCGGAGTGTTCTAGATGTAGCACTAGGGTTTACACATTCATCGTCTCGAGTCGGGTCGGCAGTCATAATACACCACTAGCAAGATGAGTGGTTATATCTCGAGAATATCTTGTGAGCATGATCAACCCGCTAGCAATCATATGATATATTAAATAAATGCGCTTTCTAGGTTAAAATCCATCAGGTGTGGTAAGGTGAAGGCAAAACACTAGGTTTCCTCATCATCACCTTAAGCTTGAAAAACTTTAATATTAGGCTTTTCTTTAATTCGGTTAATTTAGTCATAATTCTCTACAAGACTAGATTCAAATATTGTCTGAGTCACTAAATCGGTACTTAGCAGCTTCTCTTCATGGGAACGACCTTGACTTTGCCAGCACATTGCATGAGCACGATGCATATACTGGCCTTGCGAGTGCGCCTTTTTTACCAACACACGCTCACTTCGGCCCGTTAAGTTTTTGGCACCGTTCTTGGGAAGAAGTTTAGTGTTGATATTGACAACCGTGCCATAGATTGTACTTTGGATCAATTTAATTTTATTTAGTTCTTTTTAATATATATATATATTTTTTTTTATTAGCCTTCGTTTTAGGTATAGTGCCTTATTTCATCTTTGTTGTGACTTGGTCTCGACTTCATACTTGTGATTTCAGGAAAGCATTTAGTGTGCATGCAAAGACAAGATCGTAGGGAATTACTTTTATTCGATCCCGAACCAGGGAATGGACACTACATCGATTAAGGGAAACGCAAGCGACCCGATTTAATCATGCGGAATCGAGGGATGAAGGATAATCCCGAAAGAATGAACCATAAGTGGATCGAGAATGGAAAGAATTATGAATTATCCAGTTGCCCGATCATTTGTCTGACGATAATCGCGCTATGCTACTTGAGGAGTTCGCCTTACCACTCTGATTGTTCGGTCCGGTATACAGACCACCCGTTCAAGCGAAACGACGGCGAAAGGAGCCAACTGCAAATGCTCCCTGATATAAAGTTTCTTGGGTTGCCCTAGTGAGAGAATCACGGATGCGCATTTGACCAATTTTATCGAAGTCTGTGACACGGTAAAGTATAATGGGGTAGCAGGAATAAGCTTTCTCATATTAGGCTATTCTCCCGCGCATCATGGCGGCCAGAGCTAGCATTGGTTGACTAACTTTGACCCGAGGCGGATTCCGTACCTCGTAAAATGAGCTTAGTGCATAAATTTCTAACTAAATTTTCCCACACAAGGAATTGCACTGACTAGTGCAGAAATTAACACATTCGGACAATTCGAGGAGAGCTTGTGGGGAGCCTTGGAGAAGATTTCATAAGTTATTGAGGAGGTCTCCCTTAGCGGTTGACTAGGTCGATGAAGGTGCATACGTTTTATAACGGCTTAAGGGATTCAGCTAGGACAATCATTGATGCCTCAACATGAGGTGCCCTAATGAAAAAAACTACAGATCAAGCTTATGAGATATTGGAGGATACATCCACTAATTCTAATCAGTGGCCTAGAGATAGATCACCACCTAGGAAGCCCTTGGTGGGAGCTGATTAGTGCCCAAAAAGTGCTATTTTGAACCCTATATATTATAGGTTTTGAGTGCTTTTTTGACCTTGCTGAAATCATTCTAGTAACTTGCGTTTGCACATTAAGGTCCCTACTATTCCTACGTCGCATTTTGTGGCTAATTTTGTAGTTTTTGCAAAGATAAAAGGCGAAAATTATCGGTCGATTCAAACACGAAGAACTTAGAGTTGAACTCATCGTTGCGAGATAAGATCTTAGAAGGAAAGAAGAAGCTTGAGTGAGGAAAAATGGAGCATTGCGAAATTTGCATCCTACAGCACTGTTCATGCCTCCAGCCAACCACTGTTCATCCTGTTGCCCGTTCCTGCTTTTGGCGTTACGCCTGTTTGTTTATTTTGTTTCTTCCCAATATTATCCCTTGTAATAGCTTTGGTTTGGTTTCTTTTGTAATTTCCCTTGGCTCACAGTATATAAGCCTCAGGTAAGCCACGTAAACTTGATCACTTCGGCCCGATAGAGAGACGGTGAGGCGGTAGTTTCCATCTTCATTTTCTCCCACTCTTTCCTTTTCTCTCCCTTTCAGTGCGAACACCACGAGGATGACAACTTCGGAGGATGGTTGGCTAGACCGCTTTTCTCCTTAAAGAGGAGGGCTACTGGGCAACGGTTTTAAGGTAAACTTTTGGTTCCCCTGTTTTTTAATGCAAGCGGCTTTGAGCATTTAGGTTTTAATCCTTCAATCTAGGTTTAAATCCTCTTGAGATGCCTTGATTGACCGATGTTTAACAATCTTTTTGGGTTCAATGGATGCTTGTGCTAGATCACGAGATTAGGTTAGTTGTCTTCCTATGAGTCCTTTGTAGGGTAGATTAGGGGGACCAGTATTCAACTACGAGGAACATTTATGCTTTCTGTGTATTTGCTTTCAAAAGTATAATAATTTTAAGGTTTAGTTTTTAAAAGATAATGAAGATGGGTTCGAGATGACTATAGGTCATCCTCCCCAACGAGGGGAAATGAACAGGACCTCCCGGTTGCCTTAGGACCTCGAGCAGGTAGCCTAATGCTTGAGGAGTTCTTTTTCTTATTTTCTTCATTTTATTTTTAGCTTTGTGAAACCCTGCATACACCCCTTGTTTTTACCAAAATCCACTATTTTCATCAAACCTTAAAATCCAAACTGAAATTCACCATTTTGAATCATTGCAAATCAATTTGTACGAAGAAAACCCATCCCTGTGTTCGACCCTAGAGCCACTATCTTTGAGTAGCTTTTTGCTACAGCGGTAGGATTTAGGATATAAATTTTGTTGATTAGATACACCTAACGTGTAGCGAATCGGAAGCGATTCCTGAAGTTCGCGGTAATTTAGTATGTAACCTGAGTTAACTAGCGACTACAACTTCTGAAGCGACTAAGTACAGTGAATGCTATTAAATAATAATCCTTGGGAGATCTAGCGGGGAGTGCTTTGTGGGAGAGCGACACGTTACTATGGATTGTTAGTCGGGACGAATGACATTAGCGCCAAGCGCAATATGTGGTCAGCGAAGTGTCGACGAAGCGAGGATAGTATGGAGTAATACATATCGAGAGCGGTACCATATCGAAGTCGGGGTAGAATCGGGGCGGGGTTGGGCGAGTAGCAGATAATTAAAATGTTAGAACTATGGCTAGAGGAACAACCCGAGTAAATTCGCCCTTGGCTGGCTTGGTTTGCCACACGAGAAGAAAGTGGATTTGGAAGAAGTAACAGCACATATGATGACTTCCATTGCACAATTATGAATGAGAATAAGGCCACATTCCCAATCGGGCTCGGCGACTACGAACCAATCATCCAGCTGTATAGCGAGAATCAAGGGGGCTGACTACGAGAAACACGGAAGTGCGAAATAGACCAAATGGCCATTGTTGGCGAGAGGCGGCATACTGGATGTTACCTAGCAACTTCGAGAGGTGAATCAGGAACGAAGAAGGTAATGAGCACGTTAAAGCTTTCACATTGAGAAGTGGTAGAGAATTAGTAATACATGGGCTACCATCCTAAGCACACTTGGAGTAGGGCGAAGGATGCGAAGGTCACCAACAACCCAATTATTTTTCCCGCTATGAATGTTGTACGTTGCAGAAATGTCAAGCTAGGAGTATTTTTTATCTGTTCAATTACTTTTCGGTATAATTTTTGTTTTAGAATTCCTGCTTTTATTTGTTTTTAATGTGTTTGTAGTTTTTTGAAGGGGATACGGGTGAAAGCTTGCCTAACCAGCAGGGATTTATGTTAGAGGGCCAAATTTGTGTTTTAAAAAAATATAGAAAAACCTTGTTTCAGACTTTCTAGTACGTAGCAGGTTGAACTCTACGCCTCTGCGTATGACATACTGATTTGCTACATACCTTTACGGTACACATCGACGAACCATAGATCGATCTTAACCTGCCAGCTTTTAGGGTATGCGACAGGGGGTCTCTGCGCTACGTAGACACTCTTAAAGTTCTTTGCGTCGCCTCGCCGCGACAAGGCGAATATTTTGGGCCCTATAAATACCCGTGCGACCGATCATTTTTCCCTCCACACGCCATTTTTCATGTTATTTTAGCAGATCTGCCCCATAGATTGATCTCCATGGCTCCTAGGAAGTCTACCCCTCCGGCCAAGCGTGACATGTCAGACTCCGGCTCGAGGCGTACCACCTCTAAGAAGATCACATCGATTCGAATCCGAGAGGCGGCCGGATCTATCACGAGTCATTTATTCAATCGCTCGTTAGATCTGGGCGCCCAGTTTCCCACTTCTAATGCATTCTTCAACTTCACCATCCAGAACCGCAGATGGCAGACACTATGTGCGCCCTCTGTTCTTGGAGTGGCCCTGGTAGTGCGGGAGTTCCACTCCAATCTTCCTTTCAAGGTCAGCACCATCGTCTTGGTCCGGGGCAAGTGGGTCGAGTTTGGTGCCTAGAACATCAGCGGATCCGCGATGGATGACGGCAGGCGAAATAGGCGTTGATCCCTGGCGACCTGAGACTATGGCGATGCGGGGAGCTCACTCCGCATTCCGGGCGTGTGGGTGACGCTAACCATTTGGTGATTTCACCAGCCCGGATGCACTCACTCCCGCAGCCGTGGCGGAGTGCGGTATAATTTTTATGTGTTAAAATCAAGCCTACCCTGCATTTGAGTAAAGTTATGAAGGACAAGGCGATCCTCCTGTACGCCATAACCAAGGGGTTCCAGTTTGACATTGGATAGTCGTAGAGCGGGTTGTTGGTCGACCCAAGGAGATGCCGCAGAAGCACGATGCACCCTTCGCTCCATTACGGCTGTCTTGTGGCGGGAGTCTGTTGGGGACTCGGAGCAGAGTGCGGCGGCGCCTGCCCATACCGGCGCCGAGGGCGGTTCGGGCAGGGGCGGATTTAGAGGAGGCAGATGGGATGCTGCGAGCGTACACCTAGTGCGGGCCTGACCACCCCAGGTCCCCTCCCGGTTAGGCTCAGGTCCCTCGGCGGCCGATTCATAAGCACCTACCGCGGTTTAGGCGCCTATTGGGATAGTCTTAGAAGGCTACTTGGGTTGCCTAAGTCGCCTGACATGGGCGCCATCAAACTGAGGCGACCACCCGTTGGCCAGGCGGGACGCCTCACATGAAGCCAAAACCGTCTCCTCTCCTGGCTACACACGCCACCGCCCATACCACCGCGGTGAGTTCTGCGGGACATATCTCTTGGCCTCTATTTTCTTTTTCTTTTTGTCAATGAGGACACTGTCTGTTTTAAGTTTGGGGGTATATGTGTGGGTATATGGGTAGGTTTAGAGTTATTTTGTTTATTTTGATTGTATTTTTATTTTTTATTTTATCTTTGCATGTTATAGGTTTTCGACTATTTTAGTTCATTTGGTTGTGTGAACATGTGTTTAAAAGCCAGAGCCTTTGATCACATGTACTAACCTTATTTTCATTTGGAAAATATTATGATATGGTGACTTCCATATTTGGAACAATTGTTCTCGACTCTAGTTGGCCCGTGATTCTAGCAGGGGAGTCATAGTATCCCATGAAAGCCTGTTTTTCAATGAAGCCAGAACTCTCAAATTGTTTGTTTTAGTGGGACATTCAAGCATAAAGTAGAGTAACATTATCAAGACACTTTTGGACTCCTCAAAAATCAGTTTAACAGAATTGGGTATCATCTTTTTGATCTGCAGGTGCATAACTTAACATCGGAATTCAGATAAGGAGTTCTCTGCAGAACATGGGAGGATTAAAGCACTTCAGTGATGGGTTTTAAAAGGAAGGGATCATGCACAGTACTAATAAATGGAAGAATGAAAGAATATAACAATAATAGCTAAATAATGTTGGATAATGTGGGTGGGATCAGGCGAGGCGTCAGAGGGGCTTTCAAAGCTTGTGCGCTTGAGCGACGGCCGGGAGCCGTGACTGCACACTACGTGGGACCCGAGAGGATGGATGATCTCCTTGTATAGGACCTCGAGGTTTGGTTGAGTCGGGGTGAAGTTCTAGGACGAATGCCCGATGCCCTTAACCAGCCCGGTGGGGAGTCACCAAATAGATCCCAGATTACGGGAACCCTCACCCGACCTCTTGGCACTTGAGTGCTCTTCCCGAGTTTGATGTAGAGTTAATTCCCTTAGGAGTAATTGAAGTGAATAAATTAGTGCGTTCTCATCATACGTGTTAAGGCACATTCCCCGGAAATGAGCGGGGTTAGATTCAGGATTTTGGAGATGCTTGCATTGGAGATCACACTTTAGCAGCGCGCCTAGACACCTTGGGAAAAATTACGGAAGCTAAATAGAGGGTTGACCCTACTGGTCTTAGGAACGACCAAGTAGATTCTTAGGATTGAGCAATGAGGTAATCCTTGGATCTTTTAACTGGTTCTTGTTTGGGCTTGCCTTCTTCTTGACATCATGTGTCTTAGACCCATATCGCCGGTGTTAGTTACACTTTGTCGCTAGCGTTGCTGTAGTTGGGAGTGCACGTTTCTTGCCCGAGGACAAGCCGAAGCTACTGAGGTGTTGATTGGAATGAATCATGCATATATTACAGTACAATTTCTATGTGTTTTTTATAGCTCAACTCCATGATTCACATTCATATTGCGTGTGCACTAATCCCCTATACTATAATGTTTTATAGAACATGGCGTGTTGGAATAAAGGGAAGCTATGATAGAAGAAATGACCAAAGAAGAGAATGCGACAAGGAGTTACCTTGTGAATTGTCTCGATTTACGCAATAGCGGGAGACCCGCTGGGCGACATAGTGCTTCACAACAACGAGAAGGGAGTCTGCGCCCGCCGGTGAACTGGATGTCGAGTATGGGTTTGCTCGATTTTTACAATGAAGCTCCCTTCGCGGCGTGGCGAGGTCTCCCATTCAAACGAGGGCTCCAAAGTTATGATTTTACGGGCCATTGATGGGCTGGTTCGGTATAAAAAGGGGCAATTTCGAGGCGGGGACCGGGGAGTTGAATTAATGAAGATAAGGAGAGATGGATGAGAGATGTTGGTGAAGGCAGTTCGGGAAGATCGCGAAGACTACTTCTTTTGTATTTCTTTCTCTAATTAAGATTATTGATCTTAGAAATCTTTAGTTTGTAATGGCACTATGAACTAACTTTTCTCTCTAGGGTTTTGTCAGCCACAACCGCACCATTATGGATTAATACTGGTATTAGTTTTATTTAATATTGATATGAATTTCTATGGATTCGTTTTACTCACGAATTTAATCATGTCTTTGGCCAATTATGGCATTAATGCTAAGGAGTCGATATCGAATGATAACTTCGTGGGGACATGGGTAAAGCAACACTTGGTCAATCAGGGAATAGAGATATCCCACATTCCAAGTGTAGCACTAGGGTTTGCACATTCATGCAACTCAGTAGAGGGGTTGCTTGAGTGTAATACACCCCACTTGTGGGAATGGACATTTATATCTTGAGAGAGAATAACTGTAAGACATGATCAACCGCTAACAAATCATATGGTATATTAAATAAATGCACTATCCAATTAAAATCCATCATGTGTGTGGTGAGTGAACAAAACCCATAGGTTTTCATCATTACCTTAAACCAAAGAAAACTACAATATTAGAACAACTAATTTAGTTAATTTATTCATAATTACATTTACAAGACTAGATCCAAATATTGTCTAGGTCACTAAGTAATTTGTAGCATGCTTTTATTCGTGGGAACGACACTTGACTCACCACTACATTGCGTGAACTCGAGCGTATGCTGATGGCATGCGGTGCAACGTTTTTACGACTTTTACTGCAGCTCACTTTCGACCGTCGTAAACTTATGTTATGAGGAAGCTCATGAGAAGATCGAGGATGCATCCAGGGTTATCGCGGGTAATTTCACTCTTTCCAAGAATGACATGCATGCTGATGATCCGGGTTCTACATTGTTATATGTACATTGAACTATTGAGTGATAAATTGCCATTAGTATAAGCGCTTTGCATATGACATGCATGTTACCAATCCTCTAGGGCATAGTGTTGGGAGTCAACCAATATATAATAATTGGCCTAAAGGTTCATGATGAGAGTTTTCAGTTGATTTGATTGCCTTTGCCTTTCATGAGTTTAATTTGATTTTATGGATGGATTGATTTATCGAACATCATTTATAGTTGATTATGATAGAAAATAATATTGTAAATGTTCTAACTATTAAGGGAAGCTATATATGGTATCCAATATGGATCAGTGTTAAATATAATTTTTGTTATGCAAGCCCAATGTTTTCGTAAAAAAGGTTGTGAAGCCTTTTTTGGATTTGGTATGACACCGAGAGGGACCGGTAAATCATAAAATATTCCGGTGATAAGGAATTCCCTTATGTGTTTCCCAAGGTACGGGTTTACCCCAGAGAGAGAAGTAGGCTGGTTGTTGAGGTACTTGGAGCAGTTCCTATTTCTAGGGCACCTCTTGTATGGCTCCAAGCGAACTAAAAGAGTTAAGAAGACTACGACTATAAGAGCTATTGGACGAGGGATTCTTGGAGCTAGTGTTTAAGCCACGGGGTGCGCCATTTTTTTTTTTGTCCAAAGAAAAGATGGCACTCTCGGATGTGCGTGACTATTGACAAATAAATAAGGTAACAGTAAAGAACAAATATCCATTCTTGAGGAGTAAGATCTTTTCGACGGAAAGAAGCGAAGTGTCTTTTTCAAAGATAGACTTATTGATCGGGATATTATCGACTTGGGTGAAAGATGTTGATGTCTCGGCATAGCCTTTAGGAACTTCGATATGGTCATTATGAGTTTTTAGTAATGCCATTTGGGTTGACTAATGCACCCGGCCACATTGCGAACTTGATGAATAGGGTATTCTACCCTTATTTGGATCAGTTTGTAGTGGTATTCATATATGACATCTTGGTGTATTCTAAGGATGCACAAGAACATGAATAGCATTTGAGGATAGTGTTGCAAATCCTGAGAGAGAAACAATTGTTTGCAAAATTAAGTAAATGTGATTTTTGGCTCAAGGAAGTGTCATTTCTAGGCCATATTGTGTCTGCAGAGGGTATTAGAGTAAACCCTGCGAAAATTGAAGCGTGTGGTGAAATCACCTCAATGTAACAAAGGTGAGAGATTTCTTGGGTTTTAGGCGTATATTACCAACGGTTTGTAAAAGGATTTTCTGTCATAACATCTTCACTCACTAAGTTACTCCTGAAAGGGGTGAAGTTTGAGTGGGAAATGTCAGTTAAGTTTTGATCAATTAAAAAAAAATACTGGTTAAAGCACCAGTGTTAACTCAGCCTACTTCGTGTAGAGAGTATGCCATGAATAGTGATGCTTCAAGGATTGGTGTGGGATGTGTATTGATGCAAGATGGAAAAGTGGTGGCATATGCCTCCAGACAAATGAGACCACATGAGGCGGGGTATTGATTCGTGCCACGGTAGGGTGATTCGAATCAGCAATATTTGTATCCTTGGATTCCCTCCTGCTTGCCGTGGTCAAGCTGCGTAGCATAGCGATTAGAGATTCGAACACGGGGGATAAGGGTTTTCATCCTATGATTGATTTGCATCAGTGTTTGGAAAATGGTGAGGCTTTTGTTTGGATTTTCGGATTTTTGTTAAAAATAGTGGGAGTTGTATGTTCTGCTTGAATAAACGCATGTGGTTAAAAGTGAAGTGTGAAATGGTAACTTTTGAGAGGCTTGGGTCACTAGCTGATAACATGGGGGTATTAAGGTGTCCTCGGGTTTATTTCCTCATTAGGGCAAATGACCTATAGTGAAAGCAAAACGGATCTTTTGTTTAACCACTAAAACCTAACCACAGAACCACTCTATTTGAGTCGAAACCAAGTACTAAGCATTCAAAGTCCCATTGAGTTTAAAACCACAGCATTTAACGCATTTCGGTGGCTCGTAAATGGCATCTAAAAGGATATCGATTGCATCTAGCATTAAGCATGCAGCGAACCTACTTTATGCGATATTGACCCGAAAGGAACAACATTAAATGGCTTAAACCTTTAGTTTTGCCGGAAGGTATGGAACCATAAATGCGGTATACGTATCATTTAAAGCATGAGGACAACACATAGCGACCCTAAAACCAAGCTAGCCACCTCCTCTTCAAGCTATGAGGCTTAGCCAAGCATCCCTTGAGTTGTCATCCTCGGGGGTGTGTTCTGGCGACTAGAAAATGAAAGAAAGAGGAGAAGAGAGAAGCGAATGCAGTATTTAAAATGAAAGTTGTGGGAAACTTTTATAAAATGAAAAGTTTCTTGGGTTACAAGTTTGTGGGGGTTTTATATAGTACATCCCAAAGTGTGAAACTACCCAAAATACCTAAAATATGAAGAGTACATAAGAGTTTAAATGGTAATACGCAACGGGGTCGTTTGGCATCAAAAATTCAAAGCACGAGGCGGCAATTTCGCTATGCGGGGTTTCGCTAGCCCTAGCGAAATTTTGCTAGCCCTAGCCGAAATTCACGAGCTGCTTGAAATTGAGAAATTTCGCTATCAGCGATAATTTAGCTAGCTAGGAAATTTTGCTAGCTGCGAGGGTACGGTATTGAACCTCGCGAAGTGGGAATTTTCGTATTTAGGCACGATAAATTTCGGTAGCTAGCAAAATTTAAGCTAGCTAGCGAAAATTCTCGAACTAAACTAGAGACTAGCAAATTTTTAAGTATGATTTGCGAAATTTTCGCAATCGATGTCTCGCAATCATGGCGAGAAATTCACGGGATTGCTCTGCTATTTGCATTGCACTCCTTTGCATCCTCCTTTGCCCGCGCATCCATTTTCCTTCAAATCCACTTCACATTGGTTCAATTTTTATTGAAGTTTGAAATCATTGGCAGATCCTCAGCGTGGAAAACATATCTTTACATCGAAGTTGAACTAATTGGGTGAGAGCACGAAAAAACTGTGAAATTACCAAAAACAAGCTTCGAGAAATGGAATTAGTGAAACTAAGTGGACCTGCACATCAATTGGCTTGAGTGATATGATTAGTCGCGCCAAAAGCGGTAAAAACCTATCTTGAATAGGGCTGAATAGCACTTTTTTGGGCACTAATCACACCCCAACCCGACACGTTGCTGGTCCTTAGCAATCTTGGAAACAATAATGGGATCGTCGCGGTAGATTTTACCGAAAAAAGTATATATGGTTCAAAAAAGTGTATGTACAAATAAACTTATTACCTTTAAAATGAACAGTACACCACGTTAGAAAACGACATGAGAGAATAAAAACCCATATAAGAACAAGTTTTTAAGGTCGACATCGGATCGAGGAAATCAGCACGAATTTCCACGAAATCTAATTGTTCCTAATGTAACAGTTGAGCCAATAAAGTGTAAAATTATTTCTTCCCCCAACGCTAAGACATGGCGCTTAGGCGTTGAGCAACGGTAGCTACACACTTATTTCTTCCATGTTTGTTGTGTGAAATTGAAATCTTGAAACTTCGTCTTCACCCAATCCCTAAGGTGTAGCGGGTCCATAGATGACTCCCGACCAAATTAAGGTTTGGGGCATCAAGCGAAAAGTCACTTGACCACAAACTCTGCGAGGCTTCACCGGGACTTCGAATGACTTCCCGAGAATTAAGCACCCAGTGGCAGCGGCCCAAGCTGTCCACCCGTGTAGCGAACACTAAGTCGATGGCTCCCGACCAATCAGGTTTAGGGCAGCCCGGGTTTTTAAAAGGCTTCGCCATATACCCCTCGGACCGTGTTCGGGTTTCAAGGCAAAATGTCCGCGACTTTTATTTTTCTTTTCTTCTTTTCTTTTTCTTTTGCTTTTTCTTTTCCTTTTGGAAAGGCCACATTGGTCTTCATATATGGAATAACACTAACCTATTATGGTCGTCCAACATGTCTAAGTAGGCTTTGCAAGCGGCGATTTTATAATTTCACAACCTATTGAGCCGCAATCGGTGTGCGGTGTGTGAATTAGCTCGAGGGATGTTGAGTTGAAAAGCATTTAAAACTTGATGGACCCAGCGAATCATGCATGGAATTATCTGACGATGGGTAACAAGCAAAGGTTTCAATTCTTCAATTAAAGGCAATTCGGTGTTCAATTGAGAAGGCAAAAATGGGCTATACAAAGTGGAGCCTGAAAGGTGATTTAAAGTTAAAGAAAAATGGCAGCCCATGCGAGGATGCGTATAACTAGTAAAGCGAATTCTAATAATATGAAAGTTGCACTAGCGGTTTAGCATGGAATGCGAAGATGGGATTGTACCACCTCGATCATGATGTGGTTGGAGAAGAGGCATTTCCATTTGTTGGTGTTCTTTGCGGCTGCCACGAAATCGAATGTCGAGCTACGATTGCTACCGTAAATTTTAAACAAAGGAAATTTAATCGAGAAACTAAACAATGAGGAAACATTAGCTCTTTGGAACCAATCATTAGCCGCCACTTTAAGCGTGTGGTGTAGGACTGAGGAGGGTTCAAGCGGGGAGAATTTCCTGACAGGTCACGTTTGCGAAAACATAGGGCTTCACCTTTGTTGACTTTGATCACCACATCATCATTTAGATCCGTGGGTCCACTTAACCATTGGGGCATACTGTGGCGAAAATGAATGGACCAGATCCATCGTGACTTGAGCTTGCCGGGAAATAGATGAAGTTTGAGTCATCTGAAGGACGAGGTCTTTGTTTGAAATGGCACCGGTTATCATTTGGTCATGCCATTTCTTGGATCTTTCCTTTGCAATCTTCGATTCAAAATAGGCATCATTTCGTATTTCTTCGACTCATTGAGGTCGGGAATATCTTGACTGGAGCCACAGCAGATTCATTTTTAGCTTTTTAATTGCCCGCCCCATTGCCTTATATTCGATCTCCAGCGGAAGGTGACCGCGGCACACCATGAACCCGACGATGGGGACATTCCAAGGATTGTCTTGAAAGGCGTTACGCCAGGCCTGGTGAATCAGCGGTTTGATGGACCCGGTCTTTTACGTTCTTGTTACCGCACCGCCAGGAGCCAGTGCCCGTCTTCGCGTTGGCAGTCGACGACCGCCGGTTTGGATTGATGAGGTGACCGCTCTGTTATTTCTTTGCTCAGCTGTGTGGTTCAAAAAGTTGTTGCGCCATCATGGAACCATCCGTCGATTAATAAATGACGCTGGCGACACGAAGAAAATGTTAAAAATTAGTATGCCTGTGGGATGTTGGTTTCTGGGTTTGTTCAACGGTTTGCTGATCTTGCCCGACCGATATGCGTGTAATATGGAACGGGGAAGTTCACATGAAATAGATGCCACCACGCGTGATAACATTATAAGTGGGATTGGACATCATGGCGGCGGGCGCGCGAGCTGCCGAAGTCTTTGGCATCTATCACATACCGCGGCACATTTGGTGTGCTTCCCTTGAACAGGAAGGCCGGTAGAAACCGAGCTGCGGCACCTTCATTGTTGTCTTCTAGGCGCAAATGACCACCACGGGCACTCATGGCGGTGGCTCGAGAATTCCACTGTTTGCTCCTTCTCGGGCAGCACTACGATTATTTGATGCACGGTATTTGAGCAGGGTTCTTCCCAATAGCCAGGAATGGATCTTCGCAAAGAAATGCCTTTTATGCTGTTCTTTCCATACGATGGGATTTCCCATTGGCGGAAGTGACGATGTGAGCATACCGGGAGCTTTCGGTACGTAGGGTTCTTTAGGAATTCATCATTGATGGGTGGGCTATGAGTGTCATGAATGTGTTAACCTTGAAAGATGATCTGCCACTGTTCTACACCCACTTCTTGTCTTTAATTTGCAAGTTAAACTCTGATAAAGAACCCATCGGATGAGCCTTGCTTTCGCATTTTTCTTGGTCATAAGATATTTCAAAGCGGAATGGTCCGTAAAAATGACTATATCAGACCCGACCAAGTATGCTCGAAATTTGTCTAAAGCATAGACCACTACCAACAATTCCTTCTCTGTAGTAGTATAATTCCTTTGTGCGTCATTCGAGGTTTTGCTTGCATAATATTCTGTGAGGTTTCCACGTCTTCTCTTTGGCCAGAGTCTTGCATAGATAGCAGATCACTAGCATCGCACATTACTTCAAGGCAGCGCCGGGTTAGGTGCTAGGCCTGCTGTCAGGGCGAGTAGTCAAATGGGATTTCCACAGCTCTTGAACTCTCGGCATTCTTTCTCCCGAGCAAATTTGGCGTCTTTCTCGGAGCTTATGCAAGGGTTTAGCAATCTTCGAGAAGTCTTTAATGAATCTTCGTAGAAGCTTGCATGACGAATTACTGCTTGTTTTTACATTATTCATTGGGAATGACAATTTGGAAATAAGTTCGATCTTTGCTTTGCTCGACTTCTATTCCCTGGCGAAATAATGTGCCCGGAAGTCACAAATTCACTTGGTTAACAAAATGACACTTATCGGTTAAGCACCAAAAGTTCTTCTCTATGCACCTTTGCGAGGATGATGGCCTCAATTAGTCAAACATTCTTCAAGTACTCCATATACGGTGATGTCATCCATGCTCTTCCATTATGCGCTCCACCATATGTTGAACATGCTAAGCGTACATCTCGAAAAGTGGCGGGCGTTGCAAAGACCCAGGCATCCTCCTATAAGCATATGTACCAAATGGACAAGTGAAAGTGGTCTTTCACCGATCCTACGGGGCAATCTCTATGCGGAAATACCACGAGATACCCATCGAAAAAGCAATAGAATGGGTGTCACGGAAATCTCAAGGGCGATCGATGAATGGCGGGGAAGTGATCTTTCTTGTTACCTCCATTGAGCCTCCTATAATCTATGCACACTCTCAAGTAGGCGGTGAGACGGGTGGGCAATTCTTCGCCCTTTTCATTTTCACAATTGTCACTCGACTTCTTAGGCACCACGAGTTTGGCTCACCTAGAGATGTATCGAGAAATGGGGTAAATGATCTGGAGCTTGGAGCAATTTCGGGACTTCAATCGCGACACTTTCTAGCCAGTGGGGTTCGACCTCACTTGTGGTTGCCTTAGACTCCTCTTCTAGGTAAATGTGATGGTGCGGTGCTGGGTTTACTTGCCTTTTAAATCGAAATTTTCCACCCCTGATGCTGCTTGTTTCTTCTTAGAAGGTGCAGCAGGTTATTCTCTTGTGAAGTGGTCAACAGTGATGAAATCACAACTGGACATTGCCCATTTTCTTCCAGAAATGCATACTTCAACTCAACTGGGAGGGGTTTGAGCTCTAACTGTTGGGGTTCCCTTGGTTCTTCACTAGTTAATAGAGGTAGAATTTCTATTTTTCTCCTCCAATACCCCTGTACTAAGCTCATGGATTGAGGTTCCTGTTGTTCTCGAGGCACTCGAATATTATTTGGGGTTAGCCACATCTTGCACTTCTTTGCTCGTTAGCACGTTCTTCAAGAATTGCATCCCCATCATACGGGAGCTTCTTCACTTAGTCATCTTCCTCACGAGTGCATATGTCTTTTACTTTCGGATGAAAGATGTGAGTTAGGTCATATTCCCAAATGTGTGAGGTTGCATAGCCCATTCAGAATGGAGTTTATTATGGAAGGTCGAAGTAGCCAGAATGGTGTCCCCAGCCCAGTGGGCATGATTGGTTTCCCAACGCCATCGGCTGCAGTATTGAGTGCGACCGAAGTCCGGATAGTAGAATACGTCACTTGTATTAACACGTCTCAATGGTCCACACTTTGGTGATCTTAATAGACATGCGGCTGGTAGCGGTGTGATGGACGTGGGTTTAAGTTCACCCGAAACCAAGTTGCTTGTACATAGATACGGCGACGGGTTCACACTAACTCCTAAGTCTAACAGTGCTTTCTCGCGCTAATGCCTCGATATTACTTAGAGATTGTAGGACATCCCAGTCTTTATATTTCTTGAGTCTTGCACTCAATGATAGCACTCACTTGCTCGGTCGGAAAACTTCTTGTTTCATTAAACCCTCTTTTTTTACCGTCATAAGTCCTTGAAAATTTCGCATAGGTGGGGGACTTGTTTGATCATGTCAAGGAGGAGGAATGTTAACTTTGCTAGCATGAACCTCCCAGCATTTTGCAGCGGTTAACGAAATTTTTCTTTTTTTCGGAGGCTTTGTGGGAATGGAGGGGGTACATTGTTCTTCACCTCTTCTCTATTTGCTGAATGATCTTCTTGTGGCGAGTCGACTCACGGAGTGGGGGCGATTTGGTACAGAAGGTGGGGCTTGCGGTCTCGGTTCTTTACCACTCCTTAAAGTCCACCACGCCTTTACTTCATCAATTCTTTTGCATTTGGATCATTGGTTGAGCACATTTCATGCACTCCTTTATGTTGTTCTTGTGGCGGGAAGGAACCTTCCTTTTGCGGAGCTCTAAGCTGGCCCCGGTTGGACAACCTTGAAATCTCGAGTGCATATTGTCCCGATTTCTGTTGAGGTGAGCTCTCGGTACGCCCCCGATTTTTTGGTTAATTACGGACATTCGGTACCTTTTGTTCTTCTACAAATGTGCCTACCACTTTACTTAAATTCAAGATCGCCTGCTCAACCGGAGAAGATATTGGAGTAGGCTGTTGTTGTGTTGAAGTGGAGCCAAACTGCTGCTGTGCTCCTGGAGGGACATATGCAGGGGGTTTTGGCTTAGTAACGAGGTTTGGATGATTTCTCAATTAGGGTTATAGATTGTTCTTATGGAGCATCTATGGGTGGTTTATTTTGATTTAGGACATGGGCATGCTGCCGATAGGGTGATTGCTCCCAGGGATGACTATTTGTCGATAATCAGCAAGGCTGAGGATCGAGATGCGAGGTAACTCATTGCGCTTGCATTTCGTGGCTACGGCTTCTCATTTCCACGACTCCTCCGATCTTGGTGAAGTGGTCAATTTTGCTTTCATCTATGTGTCTTGGGAAAGTGCATAAATGCCCCTCGGAGTGGTTCGAAGGCTTTGATGGACCGACTCCCTTGGATTAGGTTCATCCACATGCCTTTGAGGTTTTACGCCCGCATGGATTCAAAGTCCATGGCCTCATCAGGGTTTTGCTCAAAAGTTACCTCCACACATGGTCTCCAAATAGTTGCTTCATGGCTGGAACATGCCATCATAAATGATTCACTAACATCCGGGTGTCGAACCCGTGATGTGGACCAAGCTGCGATGGTATCCATAGTCTTTCAACAACGATAAAACTCTCGTTGTGGTGAGTAGGTGTAGATACGTGCTCTTCAAGCTGTTGGTCTTTGCGAAGAATTTCTTCAAAAATTCAGCTTGAAGATCGGCCCAATTTCTAATCGTTCTCGGCCTCAGTGAATTGAGCCATATTTTGGCCTTATCTTTCATTGTCAGGGGGAATGCTTTCAGTTTGAGCAACTCCATGTCGGTTATGCCTTCCTTAAAAGTTATGCATTCTTCCTCAAAATCCCGTATGTGTGAATACGGATTTTCATTCTTCATACCATGAAATGTGGGAAGCAGGGAGCCTTAGTGAGGTCTCAACGCTACATCCTCAGGCTGGAGGTACTTGATGCGGGAGGAGCACTCACTCTAGGGGGCCATGTGTTCCCTACCGTCGACTGTATGGCGTTGGATTCATAGGGGTCAACTTGTTGACTTTCTTCGTTCCTCGGGTGGGGATCCATATTCTCCTTTGTGTACAACGATTTCCTGACCTTACCGGCTCAGTTGTGCCGATGCTTTGCGGTATGCGATGTCCCTCTATCCTAGTCTTTATAAACACACCGTTTTTAAAATGAAATACAAACCTGAAACACTCTTGCCCCGAAAGGACGGTGTTAGTTCCAAAACAAGTAAGAAACAAAACGGTGCAATAAGCGCAAAGTAGTGAAAAACTGATTCTGGCAAGCCGTAGTCCAAAAGGGTCTAAAAGGTCACCTACGCACTTGTAATGAGGATTACGAGTACACATCGACTCATCATGTGGTTTGGCACCATCCCTGACGGCCGGCGCCATTTGATTAGTGCCCGCGGTGGGGTGATTCGAGGTCGGTAATATTTGTATCCTTGGTTCACTCCGCCGGTAGTCAAGCTGCGACATAGCGGGTCTAGGGTCGAACGCGAGGGGATGGGTTTGCATCGCAGAATGATTTGCATCGGTGTTTGGAAAATGGTGAGACTTTTGTTTTGGATTTTTGGGGTTTTGTTAAAACGGTGGGAGTTGTATGTTCACTAAATAGCATGGTTTAAGTGAAGTGTAAATGGTAACTTTTGATCTTGGGTCACTAGCTCGATAACATGGGGGTATTAAGGTGTCCTCGGGTTATTTCCTCGCATTAGGGCAAAATGACCGCAGTGAACCAAAGCGGGATCTTTTGTTTAACCATAAAACCTAGCTTACTGAGGCCTTCTATTTGAGTCAAACCAAGTACTAATTCAAAGTCCCGTTCAGTTTTAAAACCACAGCATTTAACCTCATTTAGGTGGCTCGTCGTAGTCAAGGATATCGTGCATCCCAGAAATTAAGCATGGCGAACCCTAAAGCATGGCTTGAAGTATTCTGACGGAACAACATTAAATGGCATTAAACCCTAGTTTGGGGAAGGTATGGAACCATAATCGCAGTGTCTGTATCATTTAAAGTATGAGGACAACTGTGGCAAACCCAAAGCTTAAAGTATACCTACTTTTCTTCAAAGAAAATGCGAGGCTTGGCTCCCTTGAGTTGTCATCCTCGAGGGGTGTGTTTGGCAGCCCTAGAAATATTAAGTAAAGAGGAGAGAGAAGAAACTTTCAGTACAACCCAAGGGTGAAAGTTGCGGGGAAACTTTTTATAAAATGAAAAGTTGCTTAGGGTTACAAGTTTGTTTGTTGGGGTTTATATAGTACATCGAAGTGTGAAACCACTTAAATACCTAAAATATGAGAGTACATAAAAATTTAAAATGGTAATGCACCCAAAGCGATTGGGTTTGGCGTAAAAATTACAAAAACACCAGGGCAATTTCGCTATGTGGGGGATTTAAGCTAGCATAGCGAAAATTTAAACAACTTTGCGAGAGGCTGGAATAATAGTGAAATTTTATTTATCCTTGATGAGACTAAGCTAGCTAGCGATTTGTAACCTAGCGTTTGTGTGAGATAGCGAAATTGGAATTTTAAATCAGGCCACGACAAATTTTTAGCACAACTAGCTGAAATTTGAAGCTAATAACGAAAATTCTCGGTGTGGATTGAAACACGTAATCAGCAATTTTCCCGTGACCACCAGCAATCATAGTGAAATTCCTAGGATTGCTCTTGCTTCACTGCATTGCTCACTGCATCCTCCTTTTTGCCACTGCATCCCATTTTCCTTCAAAATCCACTTCACATTGGTTCATCTTTGATGGTTGAAAACACTGTGAATCCTCAGCATTCGGCACATATCTTTACATCAAAGTTGAACTAATTGGCTGAGGCACGCAAAAACCTGTGAAATTACCAAAAAAAAACTCGAAATGGAAATAGTGAAACTAAAGGCGGACTGCACATCAATTGACTTAATTGATATGATTAGTCTTGTAGCACTCAAAACCTATCTTGAGACCAGGGAGCAATAACGCACTGGGCACTAATCAATTATCCCGCACATGATCTAGAATTGGCAGTGGTAGTGTTCACATTGAAAATATGGCGACATTACTTATATGGTGAAAATGTAGAATATTTACAGATCATAAGAGTCTTAAGTATCTGTTAACTCAAAAGGAACTGAACTTGAGGCAATGTCGGTGGTTAGAATTGTTTAAGGACTATGATTGCATAATTGATTACCACCTAGGAAAACCTGATTAGTGCCCAAAAAGTGCTATTTTGAGCCCTATTCAAGATAGGTTTTGAGTGTTTTTTGCGCACTAATCATATGGATTAAGCCAATTGTCATGTGCGTCCACTTAAGCTTGTTGTTTTTCGAGAGATAGTTTTGGGTAGTTTGGCAGGTCTTGGGAACTTCGGTCAACAAGCTTGGCTTCTTATTGGTGCTGAATGCGAGAATCCTTGGTAATTTCACCCAAGGCGAGGGCGATGAAATGTCAAGATGAGGTTGAAATCGAAGGCAATTGATGAATAAAAGTGCGGGAAGGTGATGCGGTAGAACAACGGGGAAGCGAGGGCAAACCCCGGGGATTTTCGCTATGATTGCGAAAATTTCGCAATCATAGCGAAAATTTCGCAAGCCTAGCGAAATTTTCGCTATAAATTTTTCGTAAGCTAGCGAATTTCGTAACCTAGAATTTTAAACTGGCCTAGCGAGAGTTAACGTTCATAGCGGGAAATTTCTCCAATTTAAACTATCTCTTTGTGAAATTTAAGCTATCTCTTGTAAATTTAAGCTAGGCTAGCAAAATTTCGCTAGCATGAAATTTTTCGCCTCTTAGCGAAATTTCTTTAGCAGCTGCTGAAAATGGCTTTTCTAATAATTTTGGTGCTTTTGATTCCAAACTACGTTTTGATAAGTACCATGTAGCCCACAATTTACCATATTTTATGCAATTTTGTCATTTCACACCTTAGGGTTGGCTATATAAGCCCCACCTATAACTTTGTAACCCTAACTTTTCCATTAATACAGTTTCCCGCAGCTTTTCATTTTAGGTCTTATTTTGCTCTCTTCTCTCTCCTCTTTCTCTCATTTTCTCGGCTGCCAAACACACCCCTTGAGGATGACAACTCAAGGGATGCTTGGCTAGGCCTCATAGCCTTGAAGAGGAGGGTTGCTAGCTTGGTTTGGAGATGCTTGCAGGATGCTTTAAATGATACAGATGCTTTGCATTTATGGTTCCCATATTTTCAAACTTGGGGTTTATTCCATTTAATGGATTCATTTGGTCGACACTTGCCATGCTTTAGGGTTCGGTGCATTCTTAATGTTAGATACTGCCCGACATTCTTTTAGATGTCATTTACAAGCCATGGAGGCCGAGGTTAAATGCTGGGGTTTCAAAGCGGCGGGACATTAGTAAGCAGTATTTGATTAGACTCAAATAGGAGTGGTTCTAGGGTTAGGTTTCATAGCTAAACAAAGATCCGGTTTGGGCTTTGAATATATGTTATTTACTCTAATGCGAGGAAATAACCCGAGGACACTTTAATAGCCCCATGTTATCAAGCTAGTGACCCAAGCCTTCAAGGTTACCATTTCACACTTCATTTTAAGCCATAACAGGTTAACCCGGTGAACATCGACCTCCTTTGTTTTTTAACGAAAATCAGAAAATCAAGCAAAAGTCTCACCATTTTCAAGAATTGATGCGAATCATTCATGGGATGAAAACTATCCGTGTTCGACCACTGGAGCCGCTACTGCGGTAGCTTGACTTCTGACGTGGGAGGAGCGTGGAAAGCAAAATATTGTTGATTCGGAATGCCACTGCAGGTGGCCTGAAATCAAATGGCGTTGCTTGGGGATGGTGCATGGCTCCACATATCGTTAATTTTATGTGTGCTTTGTATCCACATTACAAGTGTGGGGTGACCTTTTAATCTTTTTGAATTTCAATTACGCTTTGCTTTGCGAGTTTTACTTGGCGATTTTGCTTCACTTCACCGAGTTGATTTTTGTTTTTGGCTAACCACTTGACCTTTTTGGCAAGCTTGTTTGTGTACTTTGTTGTGTCTAATTTTGTGTAGCCAAGGTCGGCACTAGGGCCAGTCGGGGTAGGTGCAAAAGAATCGAGTACACCCGAGTTGAAGCCGAATTATTGAAATCAGTGTACCACAGTGATTGATCCTCTACCTGAGAAGAAGCAGAGCAAAGTCGGCGGGGTACCCCGGTGAATCGAGCGACATATAGATCAATGAGGTTTCATCACACCCTCACAGGATTAGTGCTCCTTCTTGCATCATACCTCCTGCTAAGGATGTAGCAATGAGACCTACCTAGTGCCCACCTTCCCACATTTCATGGTATGGAAAATGAAAATCCATATTCACACATACGGGATTTTAAGGAAGTATGCACAACTTTTAAGGAGGGTATAGCAGGCATGGAGTGAGCTAAGTGAGGCATTCTGTTAACCCTCAAGGACAAGCCAAAATATGGCTCAATTCAGCGAGGGTAGGAAACGATTAGAAATTGGGCGATCTTGAGCTGAATTTTGAAGAAATTCTTTAGTGCAACCAAGACCAGCAATTTGAAGAGATAGATCTACACTTACTGGGCACATGACAATGAGAAATTCGGTGTTGGGAGAGGTTCATAAGAACTAATCGATGCATGTCCACCATGGTTTTGCCACATGGATGCTAGTGAATCATTTCTGATGGTATGTCCCACGCCATGAAGCAGCGCTAGAAACCATGTGTGGAGGTGACTTTAGAGCAAGCATCAGGATGAAGCTATGGATTTCTTGAATTATGTGGCTGAAACCAAGGGTTGGAAGGATGACGGGGGCAGAGAGATGGAAGAAAATGAGGCCCTTGGCCGCGAGGGAGAATTTTACACTGGAGGACATGGAAATGAAGCAAAAATTTCAGCCTAGCTAGGAAGGTGGAGGAGCTAGAAGGAAGAGCTCCCATGAAGTGCGGGCGGTGACGAGAGAAAATATTGCACGGACGACCCATGCATCGGTGTCGACCAGCTGTCCATCAGGGAGACATTATCAGAGTGCCCGTCCCGGTGGGGATTTGATGTCGGGGGCAATACTTACTGTGTGGGTGGGCCAATACAAGCCACAATCGAATGCCTCATACGGTAACACATACAATTCGATTGGAAGATCACCACAACCCCTCCACGGAAACCTAATCCTCCTGCCTATGTCCCCCCTGGTGCCAAACAACAGTTTGGTTCCTCATCTGACCCGACCATCATCATCCACCTTCTCTGTTGAACAGTATATTGAATTTGAGCAAGGTGGTGAAAGGCTTGGTGGAGGAGCAAAAGGGGGATAAATGTACAGGTGGCACAAGAGTGATACTATAGAAAGTCTGCTTGAACAAAACGAGATGGGCTTAGAGAAATCTTAATCGAGCGTGACTGCGGTATTCAATCGCAATCAACCTTGTCTGGCACGGAGCCTGAGAGGAAGGTTCCCTTTGAGCATTACCCCTAATCCAAAGGGGTCCATGAGGTAGGTTCATCCGGCAATTAGGGGATGGATGAGTGAAAGCTATCATCACTACGGTGGAAGAGAAATAGAGCAGCAGTGCCCGTGACTGGCGGAAAGCATCTGAGAAAAGGGAGGCGAGCTGTAGTTAATCATCGGTGAAGATCCGATTGAAAAGCATCCCCTCCATTTCCCTAAAAAGCGGCGAGAGAGCGAAAAATCTGAGCCAAAGTGAAATTTGGGAGGTCCTAAGAGCTAAGTGAAGGTAAACATTCCTGCAGCGACATGATTAAGCGGTCCCCCGACTTATGCAGTTCTTAAAGGACTTGTCTTGTGATCCGAGAAAGGGTTAGGCATTGAAAAGAAAGCCTTCCTAACCGAGCAAGTTAGTGCCATAATCCAGAGCAAGACCCCAGTAAAATACAAGGACCCAGGATCCCCTGTGCTCGGTCGATATTGAACGGAACTTGCTTGCATAGACAAGCAACTATGGCGGAATTTGGGCCCCAGTGTAAAGCTGCGCCATACTCGGTGTATAGCGGAGAGTTGGGTTTAGGGAACTTAAACTGCCAACGTCACTCATCATTGGCGGTCGATCGGTGAAGATTCTGAGAATAGTTGAGGATGTGTTGGTAAGGTAGGCAATTCTACTACCCGGTGGACTTTGTGGTGCTTGATATGCCGGCAAAGTGGGCTGATCATGTCCAGTATCTGGGAAGGCCATTTTTGGCCATTGCCAATGCAATCATCAATTCTTAGAAATGAGTCATGCGGCTGGGGTGGCAACGACATTGGAGCTCAATATTTTTTCACTTGAGCAACAGCACAAACTGGTGGAAGATGATGAAGGAAGCTGATGAAGTGCGCTGGTGGTCGAAATGCGGGGAAGCGAAATCCATAAGTACCAGAAATTGGCTAACCAAGATGAAGTAGTTGATTGGGAGTTGTCATCAGTCACCACTGCAGAGCAATTGGTCGGCAAAAATCACTGGTGAGAAAGAAAATCAACGAAATGGACCAAGCATGAGAGAGAGGTACGACCTGGCTTGGGGTTAAGGAGCTCCCTCTCACTTGACCCCCATGAACCTGAAGTTATGAGCTGGCTTGGTGTTAAATGAAGCAAAGTACCACTCAATAATTTTTTTATTTTTTGCTTTAAATTGGTCGATTTTCATAGTATCTTGCAGTAACTTTCCTTTTAGCTCAATTTTGTCTTTATTTTATTTTATTTTAATTAGTAGATATATGTTAAAATAATAATTTTTGATTTTTATTTCTTTTGGCGCCTAAATGGTATTATTTTGCGGGTGAGATCAGTTGAGGATTTCACTATTGTAGCGAAATTGGCCCAGTGGCTATTCATCTTCATTCCATTTCCCCTCCCAGGAGGCACTCAATTAAGTGGTACTTCCCGCTGCCACAGCAAATGCGCCGCGTGCCGCACCACACCGATCTTTGGCCAGTGCCGGACGCGTGCGGCCACGAGCCACGGGTTGCCGTGAGCCGACGCGAGCACCACGTTGGTGCCCTCCGTCGACCCCATTGGCGGTGCCGCGCGATCTTGCCGTTCATTTTGCCAACGCGGCCGGGTGCCCGGCCGGGTGCCTTGCCCCAGCAATGGCTTTGCCTTGTTCAGCGAAGCCTGGTCCCGGGCCCGAGTGTGAAGGCCTGGTGCCGCCCCACCACTCCAGATGAGCCACGCCCATGGAGCTCTCGACTACGAACATGAGTGCGTACTAGAGGTGGTTCCGCTTCGGGTCGAGTTAGGTGCGCTCGAGTAGGAGGAGCGAGCCCCGATTACGAGTTCGAGAGGAGCCTCGGGGGCTCGGGAGATATCTCCGAGGCCCAGGATAGGACCCACACCGGGCAGGTCCCGATTGCCTCGAAACGGTCGGAGGGCCTGCGCCCTCCAAGCTGCCCGGACCTCCCGGGGCAGGGAGTCTCTCATCTCGGCCTCAGCCGTCACCTTCCCCCCGGCAGCGAGAGGAGAGCTCGTCGCCCGTCATCTCGGGCTTAGTGGCGGCCATTGTCGGGACCCGGTTCCGAGAACGTGGGGCTCACGCCCGGGGACTCAGCGGTCATTCTATTATGTACCCCAGCAGCGACCCGGCCCGACCGGGTTGAGGCTCCATGCGACTTATCGCGCGGTACTCCTCGTGCCGTTCGTGACACGGCGATTCTCTTGTCTTCGGTGGTGCCGGTTCTACCACTCCATGACTTCCGGGTCTGGGAGTCGGCGGAGCTTTCAGGTGCATTGATGATCGGCCAGGAGTGCTACATTTGAACATCTCAGCTGCGGTGGGCTGCCAGCAGGCGGCGAGTATTACGGAGGATATGCGGATTGGCCCGGCAAGTAATAGGAGATGGTTCATTTGTCTCGCTCGAGATACTACGGCGAGGACAGTGCTCTTCGGGAGGCGCTCGCCTCATATACGTTGGACCACGCTATGGACTAGCTTGTTCTGTTGCGGCACTACGTGCAGCCTTCGGGGGGAGCCATACTCGAGGCCTATCTGGGATCTGGGGTTGAGTTCGAGTCCTACGAGTTGGTCGTGGCGACCTGTACGCCGAGGATAAGGTCAACGAGGGCGGCTCGGCGAGGTTACCTTTGATGCGCGTTCTTGAGCAGGTCAGGAGCATCGGGATTCCTGGAGGAGCCCCGTATCGAGAGGAGGATCCACGTGCCCTCGAGGTTACATTGCATGGGTGATCCCACACAGTTATCTTGGGTGTCTCTTTTCCTCCTCCAGTGACGGGACCGGGGAGTGCAGGATGGTGCGAGAGGACCCCAGGGTGATGATCTGTTCCGAGGCGAGAGGTAGAGGTGGAGAGGAGCCCAGTGCCAGATTCATCTCCTCCATCTCCTCCTCGCCTCGCTTAGGCCCGCGGCCCTGGCCGACACTCAGGCCCCTTCATATACCGGCCACGGCATTCTCACAGGAAACATGTTCGTATCAATTCGGGGGAGCTCGGCTGGCTGTTATGGATGCGTCTATTCACTCGTACTACCGCAGGGAGACATCACAGGGACCCGAGAGATTGGCCCAGGTTGAGACCACTTTAGAGCATTGTCATACCGAGCGCCGCCCGTATCATGAGTCGCCTCGGTCTCAGCTGAGCACATCGAATCGATCCTCAGCCCGGCGACCTCCTTGAAAAGGACATGTTATGGCGGCCGCCCAGCGACCCGGATCCACCGCCACCGCGAGTGAGGTGGTCACACTCTCCCACTCTAACCTATCAATGAGACATGTTTATATACTTTGGTTGGAAGGAAAAGGTTAGAAACTAGAGTGTCTTCTATCATGTTTTTGTCACGGTTTTCAGCTTTATCGGCCCCTCATTTTGTATAGGATTCATGTATTAGCCAATAGTAGGTATTGACTATTATGTTTAGCGATATTAATCATGTATTAGCCATTTTGGTTACCATCCAAAAGCTTTTATAGCATTGACTACCGGTTTACTACACTTTTGAAAATCACTTTTGTGTCTCCATTTTGTGTATCTTCTCTTGCCTTTAATTGAAAAATTGAAACCCTGTCTGTTACCTTGATGATAGAACAATTCCATGCATGATTTAGTTTTTGATCAATTGAAGTTCCAGCATATTCAACCTTGAACATTCCCCCTTTAGCTAATTCACACACTGCACACCAAATTGTGCCCGAGGTTGGCTATGCACCTCTTTCCAACTTGCAAGCGGCCTTAGACACGTTTACGACCATAATAGGTTTTGTGTTACCCAAGTATGAAGACCAATGAACTTTCAAAAAGGAAAAAAGAAAAAGAAAGAAAAAGAAAGAAAAGAAAGAGAAAAGAAAAATAAAAGTCTTGTCACTTTGCCTTGAAGCACGGTGCACGGTCAGGGGTATATGGTGAAGCCTTTTTAAGCTAGATGCCCTAAGCCTTGATTGGTTGGGAGTCACCGACTTAGTGTTCTCTACAAGGGTGAATAGGTAGAGTTTAACGTGTTGTAGGTGCTTAATTCTCAAAGTCATTCGGAGTCCGAGGTGAAGCCTGCAGAGTTTGTGGTCAGTTGATCCTTTTAGCTTGATGCCCTAAACCTTAATTGGTTGGGAGTCATCGGTGGACCCCCGTTACACGGGACTTTGGTGGTCGAGTTTTTAAGCATTGCACCACAATGTAATCAAATAAATAAATAAGAGTGTAGCTAATTATTTAGGTTGATTCGACCGAGTTTAAGGCCATGACGATAGGCGGAGTTGGGAAGGGAATAGCTTTGCAATTTATTGGCTCAAACTCGTTACCTTAAGAACAATTAGATTTTGGTGGAAGTTCAGGTTGACTTCCTTGAATTCGATGTTGCCCTAAAACTTGTTCTTATATGGTTTTTGTTCTTTCATGATGGTTTTCAAACAGGGTGTAAATTGTTCATTTTAAAGGTAAAGCCTATTTGTACATACACTTTTTGAACCATATCCACTTTTTGTAATAGCACAACATGCATAACCTTCTGCTTAAAGATCGCTATGGACTAGCAACGTGTCTATTGGGGGTGTGATTAGTTCTCAAAAGTGCTATTTCGAGCCCTATTCAAGATAGGTTTTGAGTGCTTTTTGGTAGCCACTCAATCATATTTTTACTGCCAATTGTCATGCTATGTCCACTTGGGCTTCCGGATGAGAGCCAAGATAGTTTCGTAGTTTTATGTGTCTCTGGGAACTTCACCAACAAGTCATTTCTTATCGTCGACGCGAGAATCTCGTAATTCTACCCAAGCCGAGGCGCGGAAATGTCAAGATGATAGCTGAATCGGGCGCAAAGCGATGAATAAAAAGTGCAGAAGTGGATGTAAAGAGGCAAAACAGGAAGCAGGAGCAAACCAGTGGATTTTTGCCATGATTGCTAAAAATTACCGATTGCGAAAATTTCCTCAATCATATAGCGAAATTTCAAGTAAACCCATTAAATTTCGCCATGAGAAATTTCGCCACTTAGCTTAAAGTTATCACTCATAGCCAAAATTTCACCTCGCTTATCTCTTGTAAATTTCGCTAGGTTGTTGCTTAGAAATTTCGCTATGCTAACAAAATTTGATGCATAGCGAAAATGGTCATTCTATAATTTTGGTACTTTGATTCCAAACGACTACGCTTTGATAAATTACTATGTAAATTCTATTGTACTTCATATTTTAGCAATTTTGTCATTTCACACTGGGTCAATATATAGCCCCACCTACAACTTTGTAACCCTAACTTTTCCATTAATACAATTTCCCGCAGCTTTTCATTTTAGGTCTTATTTTGTTTCTTCTCTCCTCCTCTTCTCTCATTTTCTCAAGCTGCCAAACACACCCTCGAGGATGACAACTCAAGGATACTCAAGGCCCTCATAGCCTTGAAGAGGAGGGTTGCTAGCTTGGTTTTGGGGCTACTGCAAGTTGTCCTCATGCTTTAAATGATACAGGTACTGCATTTATGGTTCCATATTTTCCAAGCTAGGGTTTAATGCCATTTAATGTCGCCTTGGTCAATACTGGGCGATGCTTTTAGTGGTTCAAAGGTATCTCTTAATGTTACATGCACTGACATTCTTAGATGTTATTTACGAGCCATGGAACTTATGTTAATATGCTGTGGTTTCAAACTAACTCGGGGACAATGAATGCTTAGTATTTGATTAGACTCAAATAGAGTGGTTCTAGTGGTTAGTTTCATAGCTAAACAAAGATCCGGCTTAATGACTATATGTTATTTGGTTCCTAATGCGAGGAAATAACCCGAGGACACTTTAATAGCCCCATGTTATCAAGCTAGTGACCCAAGCCTTTAAGGTTACCATTTCACACTTCATTTTAAGCCATAAGAGTTAACCAATGAACAATCAACCTCCACTGTTTTTAACCAAATCCAAAAATCCAAACAAAAAGTCTCACCATTTTCAAGCATTGATGCGAATCATTCGTGGGATGAAAACCCATCCCATGTTCGAATTCTGATCGCTATACCGCAAAGAATAATTAAGGGCTAGAGGAACATAGGAAACAAAATATTGTTGATTCCGATCACCCTACCATGGCACGAATCAAAACCTAATGTGGTGGCGAATGCCTTAAGTAGAAAAACAATTATTGTTTTTTCCTTGAAACATTGTGCATGGAGATTTACATCTAATGGAGCCTTGTTAGCTCAATTAAGAGAGTTGCGCCCGACGGAACATAATATAATAGATGCTCAACAATGATGTCAAGTTAGAACAAAGGGTACAATTAGTCGAATGGAGATAAACCGACTATTCTATAGAAGAGATGTAGGTCTCTATTATAAGAACATGTCATGGGCACCAAATGTCCATGAATCGAAAAAGAAATTGTTGTATGAAATCCATAATACTTACAACTCTTCCAATCAGGTATTAATTTCGAGGACAAAATTCTTTTAAGGGGGAGAGTCAGGTCTGACTCCAAATTATACCCTAGTAGTTTTATGGCACAAGCTTGGGGGTATAAATATAAGTTAAATTTTGTATTTGTCAAAAACTTAAGTGTTAAGTGGGAAAAGGATATAACCGGAATTAGTAAAGAATCAAAGGTGATACTTGCAAAATGTTAAATTAGGGACTTAAGACATTAAGCCAAAAGGTTATATGATAAAGTAGAATATTGATAAGATGATTTGCAAAAGAAATAATGAAGAAGGACTAAAATGAAAAGAGAGAAAATTAGGACCAAATTGGCTTAAAGCCAAACATGGCCTTCTGAGATAAGGAAAAATATTTCATTTTGGTGTTTGGAGAGCTAAGGCTACGATTGAGGGAGAAAAGCCATTTTCGTGATTTCCATCTTGGAGATCTATCCTTGTATAAGTAAGAAGAAAGGAAGCTTGGTTGGGAAGTTCAAGAAATCCATGTTTGAAACTCTCATATTTCTTAGTATGGAACTTTTGTATGGAATTCTTGTATGGAAGCTATCACAAATCCCTCCTTGTTTAGGTTTGTGTAGGAAAAATCCTAATAAAAGCGTTTTTGGTTAAATTAAGTTGGAATTTGAAGTTGATTGAGGTTGTTTTGTTTTGGTTGGAAATTTCTAGTGAAAGAGAGCAAAAAGCCCTAATTTCTGTACAAGCCCCGATCTCGCTTCGCCTAAGCAAAGGTCAGTTTGCCTAGGCGAACCCGAAGCGCCAAAATTTCTAGTCTCTGCCTCGCCTCGGTGAAGGTTGCTTCACCTTGGCGAATGTCTTCGCCTAGGCAAACCTACAATCCTATTTTTGTTTCCTTTCTTCGATTAATTCTCGTAATCATCAATTGGAATAATGTAGGATCCTAACAAGTGAATAAAAGGGTCCATATATGTATACAAGTTATATGTCACCTCGGCAATCCTGTTTATGGGTAGACTTTGTTTTCTTGCCCCTTATTTGCATGTGTTATATAAATACAAGAATGAGGGAAAGAAAAATAAAATGCTCTGAAACACATATAATCAGATAGTCCGCTAAGACCGACAGTGAACGAAACAGGGCACGTTTGATTAGTGCGACGACACTCTCTATTTAGTGCTTCGACACTCTCTGATTAGTGTGACGACACTCTCTATCGCTACTACAAGATTTACATTGTGCTGCAACATCTCTCGCTACATGGACAGTACGTGACCGTGTTTCGCAAGACCTCCGCTTAGCATCAGACTATACCTTCGGGGGTACCTATCAGGTTGTCCTCTCATTCATTGTTACCGGTCGATGCAGACAAATACTTATATGTTGTGTACATGAATAATATGAGATATGAAATTAAAAGTAATCCGGGCCTCTATTTCAGAATGTACTCTAATGGGATAATTTCTATTACAAGATTGCTGTTATGTACTTCTACAGAAGATGTGAAAACTCTTATATATGAATTATGTTATATGTATATTGTAATTGAGGACCACTATAAGTGGTCATATATGTTATCTGTTTTCCCACTAAGCTATTAGCTTAGCACGGGTGTTTCATCCGTGTAGGTACTGAAGAGGTCTTAAAGAGACATCCTGCATTCGCTAGGACCAACACAACATTACAAGTCTTTCTGATGTAGGTCCATGGTTTTGTTTTTGTAATGTAAATTTAATATTTTGGTAATAGTGGAACTTGTGTAAGTACAAGTAAATGGGACTCCAATATATGTAAAGGACAATTTAAAACACCACTACTAAGTGGGATAGTATTACAAGTTATTTCCATTATGAGTTATATGATTGAAAACGGACCCACTCAATATCAAAAAAATTAGATTAAGAAGTCCTAGTTCAGGTATGTGCCCCCATCCACTTAGGTGGACGAGGCATTAGATGTCAAAGCTTCAGATCAGTACCCACCAAAAGGTCAGTTTAGGTCGTAAGAGCGCTTATCATTCCACGTCCATGGACGGCTAGACCACTTCGCATCCCCCGAGGGCATAGAGAGGAGGCCGACCTCCCATGCACTGTGTGCTCGAATGAGGGCCGAGAAGAATGCCTCTCCTCCTCACCCCGGGGGGGAGGGATAAAGATAGTCAAGAGGGCGAGGCCTACCTCCCGAAGTATCGTAATCGTGGAAAGAGGAAAAGTAAGGTAAAGGCCTCCTCAGAGTCCCCGCCGATCCGCGGGACCAACCATCGAGAAACACGCACGCCTCCCTTTCTCGAGGCACTTATGGCGGACCTCTTGTAGTTCGAGGAGCCCTTGCTAAATGATTTAGACGAAGAGATTATCTCCCTATTTAGAGTCAGGTACGAAAGGAGGCAATAAAGAAAGTGCATAACTCTTAGGGAATCAACCTCATCTGCATGGCAAATAAGCAGAAGGCGCCCACCCTTATATTTTTGTTCGGCCTCAAATTTCGATTTTTGAGACATAGATATTGCTGTATATGAGCATTTTCGTGCTTCTATGGCAACATAATACGACACTCTATAACATCAACTGTTGTATGCCTCACTCTGGAGGAGGGGGCCCAAGAAATGCATAAGAAGGCACAAGCTTAGTTCCCAGTCCTTAGTCGAGAGAAAGATTCAAAGGAAGTCAGGCGGGTTGATCTTAGAAAAGAGCGCACCACTTTTTTTCTAATCGAGGTGAAGTGTTTCGGCCAAGCTAGAGGCCGAGATGTGAGATGCTAAAGAAAAATGTGGTAAATTCAGGCGCTCCACCAAGCCGAAGTAGAGGGGCTTCGTGCTTCATCAACCTAAAGTCAAAGATCGCACAACTTCTTCACTTACGGAGATAAAGAGCAAAGACACTTTTCGTAACACCGGTAAGGTGCAAGTGCTGGTAGGCTTCTGTGCCTCTTACATGACCAAACTGCTAGGCCTGTATGATGATCAGTACAAGCTAGGCTACTAAGTCACGATGCTAAAGGGGGAACGAAAGCCTCGTTAGCCCAAAGCCTTCTTTAACGGGTGCGAAGAGCGCAGTGAGTCTTCCTCCATGATCGGCCAGCCTACATGCAACACTTAACCTATCAGCTAATGTGTAACCGAAACCCTGCCCTACTAGTGCCAATGGGTAAGGGTACTTTTGAAAGCGAGGGGGCGAGAATCAACGGTCTGCTATTATTATTTCGCATGAGTTTTCGACCATCAGAATCGAATCTTCCGTGATCCTCCTCCCCTCTTAGATTGTACTTTAACCAGCCGAAGGTAGCTTTGTACCCTAGCGCTTCGCTTAATAAGAGTATCTTTTTGAAACTCTGTCTATTACATCCGTTTTTTTTTTTTTTTTTTTTGTTTTTTTTCAAACCTATTGCCTTCCGCAGTATTCATGACGCCCGAGATCAAAGTCCATCGAGAGTTAGCTCTAAGGCATAAAATAATCAACTCCATTATGAAGCATTGCTTAGGGCCTTATTATGCTCGTGAGGTTCAGGGACAATATTTGATGGTCGAGGCCAAGGACAACTCAGAGCTCCTATAGTCGTTTCACCCAGGTCTAGTCCATCATCTCATGGCTATATAAATAGTTGTTCTATAAAAATCGAGAAACGATCATCTCATAAAAATGGAGAATCATTCATCGCATGTAAATGGCTTATCTCAAGCATCTCATATATCGGAGAAATATTCACCGCATGTGAATAGAGAAAAAAAAAAAAAACAACCATCTCAAGCATCTCTATAGTAATGGAGAAATACTTCAATCATTTCATAAAATGGAGTATTATTCATCCCACCAAATCGAGAAAGAATCATCTTATTAGACTAGAGACAAATGCAACTTCCATTACATTAGTAATACAAGCATCTCATAATAATGGAGACTCAATGAAAATACTTCTTCAAATAGGCCGAGTTCCATGAGCGAGTCTCCATCTGCCTGTTCTAGGCTTGTATTCTGTATGTACCCTTAGATCCTTCATCATCAATTATGAAGGGCCCCTCCCAATTAGCTTCCAATCACCACAAAGTTCATCATAGGATAAGATCCCTCAAAGCTCTAAATTCTGAGGATTTTCCTCGATCGAAAAATCTCAATGGTGGTACTTCTAAGTAACCCATATATAGCTACTTGATCTCGCTTTCTCTGCTTCGTCTGTGGCCTCGGCAGAGAGCTTCGCGTGTCACTAAGAAGAAGGTGTCAAGCCCTCGAAATCAACAAGAATCATCGTTTCATTCGAACGCAGCGGCATACTGGCTTCCTCGGAGGTTGTCTCGGAGTGGTTCGATAAGCCTAGAGTGCAATAGGTAGTTCTACCCACTTTCCTCTGTCATTAATCGCCCTTCGTATAGCCAAGTAAAATTTTGTTTGCGGACTCCTGTAGTAGACATTTTTTATCCCATACTCAGTACAGAATTGCTGGAAAGGCTTGCTAATGAATTATGGTCCATTTTTCAAAACGATGGGGTGGGGTACCCCGAACCGATATACGATGTTCTTCTGCACAAACTTCTCGAGCTAGGTGGCTTTAACTTGTGCATAAGCTGAATGAGTCCAAAACTCATTTGTTTTTAAGCCCAATTTTCATGAATTTTTAAGGCTTAAAAGTTCAATTTAATGTTAAATCATGGAGCATTCACCCATATTTATGTTGTGCAGAAAATTAAGGAAAAGAAGCGGCAAATCAAGCAGCCGCAGTAAAGAAAGGCAAGAATGTCACGACATTACTAATGAAGATCAAGAAAATTTCCAATGACATCTTCACAACATAATTGAATGTCGCATATCGATGATCAATGCTGCGACATCTCGTGGAGAGTGTCAGTGACATCTACTCAATCTCTGACATTGCAACAACATCTACCGGGCGGAAGAATGTGAATACCAATGTCGCGACATCACCACGACATCGGCAGCGACATCACGCATGACTGCAGAACTCTAAGTCAATGTTGCGACATCGAGTTAGCAATGTGGTGACATCAGCCAAGGCTTAAACATTGGAGACCTCAACCTGTAATGTCGCGACATTAGATCAGCAATATCGCAACATCATATCAAGTCAAGGTTGGAACTTAATGGACTAATGTCGCAACATCTTCACGACATCGATGTGACATTGACACTCAGCATTAGCAACATCAAAGCAATGTTGCGACATCGAAACGACTTTGCAAACAGAAGAAAGACACGACAGCAATGTCATGACATCATAACTTAATGTCACAACATCACAAATCAATGTCGCAACATCAAACCTAGGCAGCCAAGGTTGAAATATTAAAAGATAAATGTCACGACATCAGATTAGCAATGTCGTAACATTAGCTAAAATGATCATAACTGTAGATGCAATGTCGCGACATTAGCACGGTTAATAGAATTAAGTCACGGAGGCAATGTCGCAACACTAGAATCGATCGGCGACATCGATCTCTTCAATGTAGTGACATCACCACGACATTGCCACGATATCGGCTTGTGTAATTCATAATTCGTAATTACCAAAAACTTCAATGTCGCAACATCAAATTCAACCCACGACATAGCAGGTTCGATACATTGCCATGACATCAACACTAGGGCAAAAATTTATGGGCTTTTCGAAAGCCGTGATACTCACCTCATTTTTAGGTCCCAAGACAAGAGCCTATAAATAGTGATTCGTGCCACAGTAGGATGATCCGGAATCAACAATATTTGTATCCTAAATTTCCTCCTACTACCAAAGAGTCAAGCTATCAGTAAAGATAACCTAGGGCCTAACTCGGGGATGGGTTTTCGCCTTACAAATGACTTGTATCATGATTCAAAATGGTGAGGCTTTAGTCTGATTTTCTGATTCAGATTAAGAAAAGCGGCTGTCGTTGTCACTGCTTTCAACTTAAAGCAAATTAAAATAAGTTGGTAAGAACACCTGAAGTTTTCAATGTACTAGTTTGATATAATGGGGGTTGTAAGGTGTCTCTAAGTTATTTCCTCGCATTAGGCAAATGATTATATAGTCGCTTCCAAATCTGATCTTTGTTTGTACTTTAAAACCAACCCTTAGTATTCTATTTGAACCATAGCATTTACTGAGCATTTAATGTTCTTGCAGTTGAAAATAAAGCATTTAACCTACTTTCAATGGCTCGTAAATGACATGTAATGGATGTTAGTGTATCTACCATTAAGAATACACTGAACCCTAAAGCATGCCAAGTATTTACCAAAGAAAATATATTTAATAGCATTTAAACCTAGTTTGGAAAGTTTGAAACACAAATACCCGGTACCTGCTTCATGAAAACAGAGGAACACCTGCAAACCAACATCAACCAACCTAGCAACCTCCTCTTCATGTTTGAGGCTTAGCTTCAAACATCCTCGAGTTGTCATCCTCAAAGGTGTGCCTGCAGCCTAGAAAACGAGAAAGATGAGAGAGAAGAGAGAAAATGGGAACCAAAACAGAAGCTGTATGTAAAACTGCATGAATTGAATAGTTAGGTTACAAAATGTTCATAACATGGCACAAACATGTGAAAATACCAAACTAACCTAAATAATATGATTACATTGAGGGAAAAAGAGTAATTAAACAAATGTAGTCGTTTGATCATAAAAACAGATTTAAATTTCGCTATGCACGCACCTTCATGATAGTTAAAACTAACCATAGCGAAAATTGAAAATTTCGCATGATTGCTAAAATTCCGCTATCGTTGCTTAAAATTCCGCTATGCCATATTTAAATTAACCTTACGCCGCATCCTCCAAACCGCACGTATCTTCCAGCCTTGCTATTCTTCACCTCCAGGCTTGATGAAATCGATGAGAATTCATACGAACTCGCATAGCAATAATCTCGATGCCAAGCTCGATATGATGGTAAAGGTTTACAAACCTAGCAAAACTACCAAAAACAACCTCTAAACAAAATCGCAGTACAACCTGACCGCACATGTCAATCTGGCCAATTAATATGGATTAGTATGCAAAAGCACTAAAACCTATCTTAAATATGACTCAAAATAGCACTTTGGGTACTAATCAACAGAACTCCTCGGGAATAAGCACGACAACTTCCATCCAGCTTTCATCTAGTTTCAGGTTTTCGGGAAGAGCCAAGTCTCATCAGATATAAATTTTCTTTTCTTTTTTATTTATTTAGTTTTGTTTCTAGATTTATTTTTCTTCTTTTAGGATTAGAGTAGTAGATCCGAAAGCCGATTCGGAAATGGTCTCGAATGTAAATCGATGCTTCATCTCATCGAACTTTAATGAAATTCCAGAAATTTTTCCACCTGCATCATGCTGATTGTACTCAACTGAATCTGTTGATCAACCAACATCATACTTACTATTTGGTAAAGGTCTGAAGAAACAAAACATTGAATCCAGTCAATTTCCATTTTTTCTATAAGATAATCAGTCATTTTATGTAATATACTATTTCATCAATATAATATCATGTAAATCTAAAGAAGAAAATCCCAATAAAACAAGAAAAACAGATCAGTAAATTAATGTGTCATGGAACTGGTATAATCAAAATGATATAAAAAATGAAAAACCACATGATACAGAACTGTCATGGTTCAACATGTGATGAATCCCCATAAGATGATCACTGAAGATCGCTTTCGAGGGTCGTGACCAGTGCAAGGTCGGCCGGACTTACAATGTCTTCCTAAGCAATTCTGTGCTGCGATCAAGATATGCTAGAGACTTGAACTGTCGCGACTGAATTTATGTCACGACAATAAGAAATGAGTCACGCTTAAAAATGCTGTGACCAAGAAGCGAGGTCATGATAGTGAGGGGCAGAATCAAGTCACGATATTTTTAAGGTCGCGACCTAAATCTATGTCGCGACAAGACAATGAAAAGACGTAATTTTAAGTCGCAACATAAAAAGGGAGTCAGACTAAGGATCGAGGTCGAGCAATGCAAAGGAGGTCACGATATACTTCGAGGTCACGACATAAATGAGAAAACAATACGCATAGTCACGACATGGAATGTAAGCCTGACAAAGAATTTATTTGAAGGGTCAGAAAAACATGGTCACAACAAAGATCAACATAACTAGCAACCGGAACATATGTCATGACATAAAATCTAGGTCACGACATATATTCCAAGACAAAGCATAACAGTGAGGTCGCGACCAAAAATAGAAAAATTGAAGGGAACTGTTGAGACTTAGAAATGAGGTTGCGACTAGATATGGAGAAGGGAATTTAGCGACATACTTTTGAGGTCGCGACAAGAATTGCACTGAGCGAGGAAAATACTTGGTCACGACCTAAATTCCACGTCGCGACAAGAAAACAAGCAACCTTAATAGATCTCAGTCACGACTACCTTAAAGGCTCAGACAATCAATGACGCCGCAATAAAAAAAGAGGTCGACATCAATTCGGGAACAAGAAAATGAAGTCACAAACAAAGAATGTAGAACAAATGAAAGAAGGTCGTAATCAGCTTCCCATACCACGACAAACGTGCAAACTGTGACCGAATTTTACGTACCTGCACAAGCTTCTAAGGTCGCTACCTAAAATGTGTTGAGTCGTGCCATTGATTTGTGGAAATCCACTGAGCCTTGGAATCAAGCCCACTTGAAAGTTATAAAAGCCGCATACAAATTTCCAAGAAAAAGTAGGTTTTTCTTTTGGGAACCTGCATCAGAGGTTAAGAAAACCCATCGTATAGTTTAGAATATATTTTTTCTTTTAATTTTATTTTAATTTATTTTCTTTCATTTCGGGATATGAACCAAATGATCCGCATCGTCGGTTGAAGTAATATTTCAATTTACTGCCTGAGTTTAAATGCAATCTAAACTATTTCTGGAAATTGTTTCTTCTTAGTTTATTGCAACAAGAAAGGGTGGAACTGACAAGGCTCCATCGGCTGCTTCAGAATGCGCTTTTCTCAGAAGCTGCAGCCTTCCACTAGCTTGAATTTATTGTTAGTTATAGTCTTTCCCGTATAAATTAGAAGGGAAGTACTTGGAATTTAGAGAATTTATTTGGTTGATGTTTTTTTTTCATGTAATTGCTCCTAATAAGAGTTTCAACAATTTCCTAAGGATCGTGGTCTTACTTTGGATTTCCAGGAGGCGCCTCGAGGACATAGATATGGAGATTCCTGAGAGCTTGGAATAATCAGTTTGTGGGTATGTTAAACTACCATTGAAGAACTTCTGAGCTCTGAGAGTTCACTTAGATAAATTCCTAATTCATTCATAATTGATGTTGGAGGGGATTATTTATCAATTTAAATTATCAGAGATTTCACCTTAATCTATTGGAAGGCTCATAATCCTGTGTTAGCTGAGATCTAATCAAGGGAAGGGAAGTATCTATTAGATTTAAAGGATAAGTCATCAATCAAGTTGTAGAAGTCTTACAACAACCCTGATTTGGGAAGTAAGAAATTTGTAGTCTCGAGAAATGGGTATGAAGTATTGAGAAAGAAAAATACCCAAATCTTATAAAGAATATGTGAATACAAGTAGCTAATTAAACCCCTATCTTCGAGAGAAACAGGGATAGTTAATTGGTGAATACAAGGAGAAATCCAACTTGCAATATCAAGCATCTTTAACGAATCCAGATCCAAATTTAGGATCGGAGTTTTAAATGGGATATAACTAGAACTCAACTGCTTCACAAAGATTTCCTTATTAGTGTTCATTTTTACAAGAGAACTCGATTCAATCCAATTCAATTTCGTCATATACGTTTATTAGCTTATTTTAATGTCTTAAGTGTATATGTTACCTTTAATACAATTATCCTTTACTCTAGTTGATAAACTTTATCATCGAGGTTCGTATAGTATGGATTTCTGGAGTAGTCAGTAGTTGATTTTCAGAATCCAAGTCAATCTCCTCAGGAATGATATCCGACTTACATCCATTTTTTACTACTTGTATGACTCGTGCACTTCAGTGTTGTCATCACCAAACCTATTTATAATTCCAAAACATTTAAACTAAATTTTATTCATTTAAAAGAAATTTCACCACTTGACATGGCCACAGGAGTTATGAGACTTCGTAGATGTTTTAAATCGAGAGGTTTAGTCTATATATAAAGGAAACAAATTTCCTCTAGGAAGAGTTCATGGTTTTGATTATTGTTTGTAGTATTTTAATGTTGCTTTAGGAATGAAATCGGGATGATTTAATTGGTATTGTCTTTACATCGAAATGCTTGGAATATCGTTGTTCTATACCCCCGAGATTACTCAATCTTATTTTCAGATCCCCCGAGCGAGATACAGACGGACGACCTGAGAGTAAAGAGTAGTCACTTAGGGGTATATTGAACTGATATTAGTTGAACTAATGAATTCTAAAGATCACTTTAATACATCACTAGTGAAGATCTAACCTCTAACTTTAAGTTTCCCCTCCCAGTGACAAAGAGGGGTGTGTTCCCAAGGCATAGGATCCTCCTACTGATCTATCAGTCCAATCCTTAGAGCTTTCACCTCAACTGGGTCATCAATCCTGTGTTAGCTAAGAGTCTAATCAAAGAGAGAGAGCATTTTAGTCGAATTGATGGTTAAGGTACCTATCATGTTGGAAAGGACTTGCATTAACCTGTCTATGGGAGTAAGTACTTCACCCTAAGATATATCAGAAGTAAGAAGAAGGAAAACAATTAAATCTTTAAAGAGGATCAAGTCCTACAAGTAGTTTTTGTATCCATCGACCGGTTTAGGAATATGGTCGCCTGTAGAAAGGAAATGTGTAGTGTCATGAGGCATTCATGTTACACTACTCGCTTCTCGATAATTCCTTGTGTCTATGTCCATGATCAGATTTTCGAGGAACTTTGCAAATTGATAATCAACACACCGATTTACGACAATGTTATTTTAAATTCAATGAACTCTCTAATCCTAATAGCTTGGTACTTTTGTCTTCATTCATTTTATTTTAGAAAGTTAAATCTATCTCGGGAAAAATAAGACGCTCAAATAAAGGAGGATCTCGAGCAAGATGTGGGGTATTTAATCTTTGGGGATTTTCTTAATCAATCCTTATATGAATGATATGACTTAAAAATCCACTTTATTACTTGTATGAACTGTGCACTTGCAGAGATATAAGACCAAACCAATTTCTTGAAAATCATTACATACACAATAGAAAAACAACTTTATTATACATACTTTTACATCTTTGCATATTATGCTTAAAATATCGTTTAGGACTAGATAGTTCTTAGTAGCAATGCTAAGAATGAGTTGGATCGTACAACTCTTTGGTCTCTTCAATAAGTTTTGTATACTGCTGTCGGGACTGATAGTTCTGGTATCAATGTTAAGAATGAGTTGATCACACATCTGTCTATAAACAAGTTTTTCGTGCCGATGAGTATACTTTATACTCATTTTATCAATATGTTTTGCTTATATTTTTAATAGTTTTATTATATAAATAAGCGATCTAATGCTCTAATGTTAAATTTTTTATTAGGTCAACCATAAGCCAATATGGAGCAAAAACAAATAGATAAAGCCCAAAAATCAACAAACTATACATGCAGCAACAACTATTGTGTTTTGATGTTTTAAGCTACACAATGATCCCCAATGGATAAAATATTGATATGTAGGGATAGGATACTTCTCATGCTTTCCAAAGAGACCGTATTCACTCCATTTAGACTCAAACGATCAGCTACACTTTGCACCGAAGAATATAACATACCAAAAGTGAGCAGCTTGGAGCATTTGTACATTTAAGTCTTTATAATCATTTAAGTTTTTTACCGGGCCAGATCTAGTCTCTACACTTCCAATATCTTTCCAATCCAGATAAAGAACACCCAAACCGGTTCGACGACAGTTATGGCCTTACGAAGTTGGTGCAAAAACAGGGGAGCTGCAACAACATCGCGACGTTGCAGATAGTGCATAAACAGAGCATCCCAACGTCGACGTCGCAACATTCGGGGTTAGTTTTAGGTCAATTTCAGCCCATTTTGAGCCCATAACTGAGGGGTTTAAAGCTAAAACCCCAAGGAGATAAAAGGGAGTGTGGCTGTCAAGAGAAGGGACTTTGTCCACACTTGACCAATAAGAGGTTTTGATCATTTGAAGATTCGGGGAGAAGATCATGGAGATTTGTAAAGAAAATCCAGAATTACCATCATTTTGATCATTTGGAGTTTCTTCTTTCTTTCTCATGTTTTGTTCTAAGTTTATGATGTGGTCAAACCTCTATTATGTTCTAACTTTTGTAGTCTAGGTTTTGCTTGATTTTTACATGAATCTTATATTTATTCATTAATTTTCCTTTTCAATTGTTTCCTTCCTGATTTGCCTCATTCATTGATTCATGCTTGGTTCTATTTATATATTGATTTCTAACTAATCTCAACAGGTAAGTAGTCTCTTGTGAGATCCGAAGGAGTAAAGAACTAAACATAGATGAATCAACTCAATTAGCCTGCAATGCAGTAGACTACCGCAATTAGAGACGCGGTGAGATTCTCGGATTTTAAAGCATCTCTAATGCTTCGGGGTCGAGCCAGAAAGACCTAGAAAAGTTAGTTGGTAGGTTATCCGACTCTCGAAAGAGACTTATAAATTAAATTAGGCAAGAGTCTCCTTAGAATCCTTTTCAAGAGATACATTAGAATGAAATTTCGCCTAAACACTATCCACGCACCAAATAATTCCTAGAACTTTATTAGCCTCGCATCCCTTAGGTGCATTGTTTAATTAGTTAGATTAGATTTCAATAACTTAGTTTAATTGCTGTTTAAACCATCTTTGACCGTTTGAATATTAGTAGAGGTATTATAATTTTGGTACTTAGCATCCCATTTTCCCTATGGATCGATCTTGCAAGCATCTCAGAGCAATTTATTACTTTGACAAGCTTATACTCTTGCGCAAAAATAGGCGCTTCTTTTTTATTTGTCCGACATAATTTTATATACACATCACAAAAATACGAGATATCAGTGCCATTTTCGAGGATTTGAACAAAGTTTAAATATCAATATTCTTTTCCAAAAAGATAATCGCTTAATTTCACATTTTTTTATCTTTATCTTTTATAAAAATTCTAAAAATTTACAAAAATAGTTTTAACTGGCGCAAATTTATTCAAATACTTATCTTTATGGAGCTAATCATGATATATTCAAGTTATATAATTGATATCACTCTTTGATTTCAAATATCATTATTTCAAGCACTTCATATATGCACAAAGGCTGAAGCCTAAATCGCTACTCTAAACACCGAAATCGAAGAACTTTGAGTGAAAATCCAAGAAGGTTAGAGAGTTAAAAGCAAATATGGTATAGCAAAAGTGACTAATCAGCATGTACCAGTAGAACTAGTAGCAGAAAGACCTTAGAGACAAAGAACAATGGAAGATTTCTGGAGGCCAAGCATTAGAATGAATACTAAGTTGTAAGGCAACCACCAATTAAGGTCAATAATTGAGTTAGCTCTTACCTCGATCACCATGGTGCAACAACATCAATTCATAGGGCATCCCAATGAGCATATGGGGAGTTTCTTAAGGATGTCTAACACAGTGAAGCTGAATGGGGCTAGTCCAAATGTTATCAAGCTACAACTATTCCCATTCTCATTGAGGGATATAGCAGCCAGTTGGTTCAAGTCTTTGCCATATGGATCAGTTAACAACTAGGAGGAGATGGTTCAAGATTTCATGGAAAGGTTTTTCCCACCATCCTTCACATTTGAAAGAAGAAGAAAGATAATAGCCTTCAAGCAAGGAGAAGAAGAGAGCCTCTACAATGCTTAAAGAGAAAATCGGCTGAGAATACGCCTACGCATGATCGATCGTATCACCTAGATAGATATCTTCTATCATGAAATGAACTATTATTCGAAGGGTATAATTGATGCAATTCTAAGGAGCATTTAAGATAGTAAGCAAAGAGGCCAACCAACTTATCGAGGTGATTTGGCCAAGAGAAATTATGAGCTCCATCGAAGACTTTAGGAGCACAGATCGAGAGTAGGTGGTATCATAGAGTTAAACAAGATGTCAAAGAATAGAAGCAAAGTTGGATGCATTTATGAGCAAAATGAAGAATTATGAAAGAATGTCTATTCACTAATGCAATGGGAATAGATGGGCGACAGTATAAAAAAGAGCATAAATTCGATGAGGGACTTTCATGAGGGTCCCTATCAAGCGGTGGAGTTTAGCTCACACAATGGCAACAGGAGCTACAACTTTAAGCCCAAAACCAATCTTTCCAACCCACTCCACACCAACATTGAAACATGAGAACTTCGCATGGAAGTGACTACGCGAAGGTCAAGACTAGTGCAAAATTTCCAATAGTAGTATGCTCCACATGGTTTCCAAGGATATCGACAGCAAGGCAGCCAAAGAGTTGAAAACAAAGGCCAAAGGTCCTGGGCCATGAGTAGATGTTAAGCTTTGGTGAGAACAAAAGATCAAGGAAAGCATACATGAGCAAAATTTTGTCGAGCTATAAAAGATTCCAAGCAAATACAACTATGTTTCATCAATACTAATGCATCTCTCAAGATCCGAGGTTCAAGTAGGCAACCGTCCCGAATATGCAAATTAGCCTGAGGATTCTTTCCCTAGTGACATCAAGAAGAATTCCAAAGACTATATGGAAATTACTCTCAGGAGTGGCAGAGAACTACAAAAAAGAAAAAGAATATGAGAAGAGGATGACTAAGAAAGAAAAGCAAGAAGAAACTGAAGAAGAAACCAAGATAGACAATTCAAGAATGATCAAGAGAGAAGAAAATTAAAAAGTGCCATGAGCTTCTAAGTAAAGAGGGTGACTTTAAAGAAAAGGGAGGTGCAAGCCTATGTTTCCTATTCCATTCCTCATAGTCAGAAAATCGAAGATGGAGGAGCAATTGTCTAAATTCCTCGAATGTGTTTAAGAAGATATAAATATTCTTCGCGAGGCATTAGTTCAATTAATATGCTAAGTTCATGAAGGATATAATACAAGAAGAAGAAATTTGTCAAGAATGAGTGGGTGAGCCCGACAACAACCTACAAAGGCAAAGATTCGTAAGAGTTTCCCCATCGAAGATGGTAAGATATCTAGGCGCCTTCACCATTCCCGCACCATAGGAACTTTGAATGTAAAAGCATTGTGATTCCTGAGCAAGCATTAACCTGACACTATCTGTAGTAGAAAGAGACTTCTTAGTTCGAGGAGCATACTCCCATAGCCATGACCTTATGTATATGCATGTAACTTTAGCTCAACCAGAGACATCCTTGAAGATGTATCTCCATCAAGGTGGGAAAATTATTTTCCCTAGCGACTTTGTGGTAATCAATATCAAGATAAACAAGTTCCATCACAAGGTGCCTTTCCTTACCACCGGAGAAGCCTTTGATCGATGTCAAGCAAAGGAGCTCACTGTGGCGGGAAATGAAGCAATATATCAATCTAAATCGAACTTGAAACAACCGAAATTTGATAACGTCGATTGTAAGATCAGAGAAACAATACCCCATCGCTCTAAACTCAAATATGATTGTAAGATTCAAAGTTCAATGAATGAGAATGAGATTAATTTCAGTATATTATAGATCTTGATGTTGAATTTCCTCGAATTCCAGCTTGAATTTAAAGAAACAAAGAGATCAATCTAAATGAAGACATTACAAAAAATCAAGTAGCGTTGCAGGGAAGGTACAAGAAGTAGAAACAAGCTCTTAGAAGGTTAATTCTCGAAGGAATTTCCCAAACATTTGAAGTATGTCTTCTATAAGCTAAAAAATCAAAACTAAGTGATCATATCGCTAATTTGACACAAAGAAAAGAGAAACTCGAAGGAGATTCTAGAAAGGCAAGAAGCACCGGTCTAAGCTAAGGGAAGATTTAAAAGAAATTAGTCCTTTCCTCTTAGAGGAAAATGAAAAAACATCAATAGAACATCAGAGAAGATCGAATCCACTATGAAAGATGTCAGTTTAAAATAAGTATTGAAATGGCTAAATGCGTGATTCATTATGCAATCTGCATAAATTTGGTGAGCCTCCGCCATGTAGTTCCTAAGAAGCGGTGGATTAATGGTCATTAGAAATGAGAAGAATGAATTGATTCCAACAAGAACTGACTGTGGAGGGTCCGTGATAGATTAATAAAATCAATATCGCCACCGTAAAATGATCGTTATCCATTGCCTTTATTGATCAAACGTCGATAGGTCGGGAATGACACTCCATTTCGCTGATGGATATTCAGATATAATCAAATTTCCAAAGCCCAAGGACTAGGAGAAAACTACTCTACATGTCTTGCGAAATTTCGCTTGTGGATGTATGTCATTTGGATTATGGGAATGCCTGCAACTTTTCTGAAAGGTGTAGCGACGCCCATCTTTTCATACATTTGATCGAGGAAGCTGTGGAGATCTTTCAAGGAATAGACTTTTCGTTGTATATCCATTTTTGAGCACCGCATGCACAACTTGAAATTGCATTTCTATGCCAAGACAAGAATTTAGCTTCTTAATTGGGAAAATTGTCATTTTATGGTAATGAAGGCATTGTCTTAGGACATTAAATTTCACAAATTGACTCAAGTCGACTCAAGAAAGTATTTCTATAATCAACTCCAATGCCACCTAATGCAATCAAGGGGATCATAAGTTCTTTGGGACTTGCAGGATTTTACAAAAGATTTATAAAAGATTTCTCAAAAATTTCAAAACCATTATGCAAACTGCTAGAGAAGGATATCAAATTTATTTTAAGGGACCGTAAGGTGTCCGCATTTGAAGAGTCAAATCTAGATTGGTTATAGCTCATCAAGGCAATGCACGCCCTGTATTTAGAAACAAAAACATTTAACCATATGGTGATGCCAACACATCACAGAATGGTTAAACGTTTGATAGAATAGAGAAAATTTCAGAGCACATAATTATTTAAAACCTTCCAATGAGGCAACACAAAAGAGAATTGATTTTCAACTACGTATATGAGATGTCGCAATATGTTTCTGTGAAAATTTTAGACCATATATATTGGGTCCCATGTCATCATACACACATTGATCATATCAATTAAGTCCAATGAAAAAAAGAAAGATCAAAACCAAGATCACCTGTATAATACTACCATAAGAATTTTGATTTAGAAATTAAAGATGAAGAGGCGATGACAATGTGATAGGTGATCACCTTGTTTAAGATTATTAGAAAAGTTTTTGCAGAAATATAAGAGGCCTGCATGGAAGAAAACATGAGTAGCTTTTTCAGCCTATTACCCACGCCACTTTGTATGTCGATATTAATTACTTAGCTTATGGAATCATGTAAACTAGAATCAGCACAATAGAAAAGAAAGTTAAGAACCGATAAAGTTATATATATTTAATCAACTATGTTTGAAAAGAGGGGTAGATCATATCATAAAGAAGATAAAAATGCAAGATGAGCAAGGCGGAAATTTGGTTAATAAAATACATGCATCACCATATCAAGAAGGACACTTTACAGAGATTAACAACTCCAAAATTTCCAATCAGATTCAATCGTCATACCTTATTCGTGAGACTATTTCTAAATTGGTTAAACATTATGATAAATTCCGTGAATAGGCAACATAAAAACAAGAAATGAGAAGCCTCTGGCAAGGAATCCCGGGTGGTGGAGATTTTATGCCTGGAGACTCTATAGGACCTCCACCCTTCATCAAATCGCATTCTGCTGTGGACTAAGTGTATCTAAATGGGTGAAGCTATAGTTTAATCCAAGAAATGATAAACAATGGTGGGGTTTATTCAAAGAACATTATTCCCAAGTGATTTTGAGCCCCAAGGACAATCATTAGGCGTGAGGAGGGAAGCCATTTTCAAACAGGGAACCGGCTTGCAAAACTCATGAACAGATATGTAGTCAAACATGTTATGAGATTGGCTTATCACCCTCAGTCAAATAGGCAAGCAAAAATATCCAATGGGGAGATAAAGAATATATTGGAAAAGACAGTAAACACGAGCAGGAAAGACTGGTTAGTCAAGTTAGATGATACATTGTGGGCTTACAGGACTGCTTATAAATTTTCTATTAGAATGTCCCCGTATTGTAAGGGTATTTGAAAACTGTCATTCCCTTTTAAGCTTGAATTTGCCCGCAATGTGGAAATCAAGAAGCTGAACTTTGATTTCAAGTCATATGAAAAGAGGCTACTTTTAAAATGAATGAACTGAAGAGCTGGGAAATGAAGCCTATGACAATGCTAGATCTATTATAAAGATAAACCAAAAGTGCATGATCAAGATTCTCGGAAAGAGTTCAGAAAGGAGTTTGTCCTAACGCATACCCCAGCCAAACTATTTCCGTGAAAACTTAAGTCAAGGTGGGAGTGGTCCTTACTACGTGAGTGGCATCAAATTCTCGAGCAATAACATCAAAACCACCCCGAGATGAGTTCACAAAGGAATTGCTCAGAGGTCGAACATTACTCGAGGAAGACTAAATCGGAAGAGCGCCCCAAATTTGAGATAAAAAGAATTATTGCAAAAGAAAACATACCACAAAGAATGTCTAGGCTAAAGATATAAATTTGAGCAAATAATTAAGGTATCCTAAGGCTACACTACCTCGTTTTGGGCAACTAAAGTTCATGTCCAAGGACTATATTTTCTCAGGAATTTCGAAATTGATAACTCAAAACATCATTTCATTCCTAGTTGTTATTGTACTCAAAGTGGAAGACAACTTTGTAGTTTAGAATTTTATTTCTATTTATTTTATTTTAGAAAGTTAAATCTATCCTCGGAAAATATTGGTTCAAATAGTGAGGATTCTGAGAAAAGTAGGTTAGTCAGATCTTTTAGATTCTTCTAATCCAACCCATGGTACTGATATCCGACTTAAATCCACCTTCATTATTTATGTAATCAAAACTTATAGATATCATCGCATCAAACCAATTTTAGTTGAAAATTGTTACATACACAGCAGAAAACAACTTTATTATACATAGCCGTTACATCGTTTAGTCTATAAACAATTTTTTTACGTCGTTGTCGAGGACTAGATAGTTCTTGGTAGCACTAGTAAGAATGAGTGGATCACAAATATTTTGGTCTATAAAAAAGTTTTTGAGGCCTCAGCCTCTGCCCACTTTGTGCACTAATCTGTGGCTACTAAAATGAATTCCGCCGACTTTCACAGCGCCACGACCAACAATGTCGATACCCCAATTTAGTACAACCTTCTCTCACAATCTTCTTCAATGTTCTAATTGATATCATTCAGAGTATCTTACATTTTTTTCTTAAATCACCAAAGGATACCTTTCTCTTTCACTGGGGTAAGTGAGAGATATCCTCTATGCAATCTTTACTTGTATGCACCAAAGCTATCTTTAACTCCGAAAGCAAAGACGAGTTGACATAGGAACTAGAAGAGGCGCATTATTGGTTTTATTTTACTTGAACAAAGTTCCAACAAATTATATTGAATCAAATGATTATTTAATATAATTTTTTATTTTTAAATTTGTGTAGAATAATCTGGGAATACAAAAAAATTTAATCTATTTCCCATAATTTCTAAATACGTTTTAAAAACAAGAATCAAATAAGCCCTAATATTCTATTTTTTACTTTAAAAAATTGAATTCTTAGAGAAGTTATCTTTTTATAATTTTTAGAAATGACAAGGAAAAAATAAAGCATTATGATACAAGTAATTTAAAAATATATATAAATTAAATTTATTAATATGATGTTCTAAGCTAACCAACTTTAATTACCAACATCTTGAATACTCTTGAACATTGTTTTCTAAAACCCTTCTTTAAAATCACACTTTCTTAAACAAAAGCTAGTAAGTAGGCTACTTCTATTTTAAGTTACTATTGAATTCAATCAATGTGGTGTGAATTTTGAGACAATAGCGTTTTGTCAGGGTCAAGTTGGATCGATTGCATCACTTAAAATATTTACTCTTTATACAAAAGACAGATGACTAATATTAATTCGACATGATCATAAGGCCGAAATTTCACTTTAAAATATTCATTCAGCCACCCCTGTGCCAGGTAAAAAATTGAATTTTGTTTGTCTTCTTTAAATACCTTCTTTTTCTCCTTCAGAACAACACTTCGTAACATCCGTTAATAATATAGCCATGACCGGTAAGCAAAAACCAAGAAAAAACATGGTTAAGACAAACAATATTCCTTAGGAGAACGGCTGACATCACAAATTAATAGTAACTACTAGCCCATCTCAAATTGACCACGTCACAGTCATCTAAAACATTATTGATTAGCAAAAGTAGCTTTCTAGGAAAAAGGCTGGAAACCTGACTATGAATTGTGATAATGGTACTTCAGCGGGGTGTGCTTATCAACTTAACAAACCATTGTAGAGAAATAGCTGCTGAGGAGGTGTGAGTCCCTGCTATACAAAATATATAGGAATTTCCCCTTCAGTTTTCTAAAAACAAGATATAGATAAGAGAAGAGATCTCCTAAAAAGAGTTTGGGTAATTTGTAAATTAGAACGAGATAGTTAAGGGCTGTGGAAAAGGATCTTGTTGTCATATTTTCCGGTAAAATGTTGGCAAAAGATGCCTGTTATCATATTATTGCTTTTCTAGTATTTGTCATCTCCACAAAGTACTACTTTTCCCCCTAATCCTTTTCTAGTCGGAGTCAGAGATTGAGATGAAACCGATGAATTTTGTATCTACATTTGTGATGCATGGGGGTGGGGCTGACCCTGCTATAAATAAAAAACATTATATAAACCAAAATGTGCAGTACGATTAATAGAGTAAACTTTAAAATTCCTTCATGTACCTTTTTTTTGGGTTTCTTTATTGGAAAAGTCATACCCAAAATATACAAAAGGTGCCCAAATGATGATTTATAATCTGTTCAGAATGGGTGGTATTGGACTTGGTGGCCCTAGGGTCCATCTGAGCCAGGCCTGATGATTCACTAATTTACAATGGATTGGTCAAATTAAAAGCCATTAATTGGATAGTCTTAGGTTCTTATAATTTGGGTGAGGGTAGGTGTAGATCTTAAATGTGGGCATCCCTATGGCAGATCTAGTATAAGCTAGATGAAGGCTCCGGTCCTCACCGAAAATCTTTAAAACAATTTAAGGAGATCCCTAACCTGGTAAGAAAATGGAACCCAGTACCTGAGCTCTGCTGGAGATGCCATGTCCATCGAGTAGGGAAGATGATAGAAGTAGTTGAATCCAAAGACCATTTCATCCTCCAATGCCATTGCTAAAGGTTCCAATGTATCTAGGGATGAGATCAACAATAATCCATGTCAGGATAAACAAAGGTCAAAATAAATGATCATATTTCTACTAACCGGCTATTCTTATGAAGAAATCCAGTAATCAGTTATATATTTATGTGCAACTGTATGTAACTGTGAAAAGTAAAAGTGGAAGTTTACGGGAATGGTTAGTAATGACATTATCCTTCCTTCTCTTCTCTGTACCCAAAGATTATCATCGGCATTGTAATTATTAATATTGATAAAAGCAAAAAAATTGATATATTGATTAAAAAGGCTATACTATAAGGAACACGAAGGAAAACCGAAAGAAAATTATGTGGGCTAATATTTCTAAACATGGCTAGTAAAGATAGTGGAACTCATGAAGCTTCAGCAGTAAATTCATGAATTACATTTCCTATGAAGAAAACAACTCCAACCTAGTCAGTTAATAACCCAAAAGCTTATAGAGGATTCTACAATATTCAAGGTGAAATGCTTTTTCAGATAGGAAAAAGAGCAACCTTTTTTTTTTAACCCAACTCCAACTTAGTCAGTTAATAACCCAAAAGCTTATTGAAGATGCTACAATATATATTCTTTTAATCAAAGAAGATTCTAAAATATTCAGGGTTAAATGCTTTTCTGAGTGCTTTTTCACACCTTAATTTGTTTGTGAGGATAAAAATGTGCTAAGGAAGAGTTTCTGTCCTCAAAAGAAAGTGAATAAATATGACTGGAAGATTGAAAAAGAGAAGATATTTTGAATAGAATGACATTTTGAGGGTAGAATTTTGTACTTCAACCTTATAATGAGGGATGCTGGATTTTCAAAGGTAGATGTAGATTTAACCTGGAGTCATAGTGGAATTCAGTCTTCTTGCTGTTTTCTCTTTGGGCCCTCAAACTGGCTTGTGCTTTTGATGAGCATGATCCTTTTTTTTTTCTAATGAAAGAAGACTACGGAATAGAGATCTTACAAACACGATTGGAAAGATAAATAATCTTCACGTAGACTGGTGTCATATGAATGGAACATGTTGCATTACTACAACCTCTTAGCAAGGGAATATCATGTTGAGATTGAGGTGTGAGATAATGGTATGTAACCCATTTAGCTAATGGACAAATGAGCCAATGAAGACACTGGGACCATGAGGGAGGATCTATAGTGTCAATGGTAGAGGACATAGCTCTAGAAGGAAGCAAAACTAGAATTATTGATGGGCGCGCACTATAATAATCTGAACTAAACAATATCAGCTCCAAAGAAGGGTGGTGAGGAGTTTGGCCACCAATAAGAAATATACAAACTTAATAAAATAAAACATTGATATTTGGTAAACCAAATATGGAAATCAAATATATTTCATAAATATCTTTTTTTTTTTTTTATATCTACAAATCACTTTGTATTACATTATGTCTTTGTCTTCACAAATTTTCCCCATTCAAACTCAAACCCTAGACCCCTCCCCTCAATATGCTGCCCTCCCTGAAAGCTCTTAACCACTCAAGCTAGGTCTTATTAGCATTCATGCATATCTTAGCTTAATGAAAAGTAAACTATTCTTAAATATTTCTTTTAAATCACTGGTAAGCTGCTTGACACCATCTTGCAACAATAGTTTAAACATAGTCCTGTAAAGAGCATGCTTAAATGTTCCCTATGTTCCACATGCAAATGAATTAAATTTTTAAGCCTAGGTAATTCTAGCTGACATGCTTGACTTCAGAATTTTGTGAAATGACAACTCAACTGCTCAACTATTTTTCCCCTCACTTTGTTGCCTTCTTATTAAGTATTAACGCTGAACAAAGGAAGAAAACATGCCTGAACTCCATCAAGGTTCTGTATATATAGCCAAAATGCATTACCTAATATGCATCTACATTAAACTGCTGATCTGTAGCACCTTCAAATAGTCTCTGAGGAGATGAAAAAACTAAGCTTCTAGCTTGAACTAATAATGAAGTAAATGGGAAAATAAGAAGATCAAACAAAGGAAGAAAGGGAGAAACAACTATTGTCCATACACTTCTGACTTTAAGCTTTCAAGAGAAGTATTTGGAACTCACTTTAAGCTAACTGGAAATGGAGTCTTGCTGGGTTCAGTTATCAATAACAACAGCTCCTAATCCTCAAACTCTACCCCCTTAACTAACCAAAAGTGCATTGTGAGCTGTCAACCATGAATCAAACTGCAAAGATTCAAAAGCAGGAACAAATTGAACTGTCAAGCATATAATACTTTATAGTTGAAGGATATGTAAAGGCATATAAACAATACACACAAAACAAATAAAGATACAAATTCAAAAAAAAAGAAACACCCCATTAACACCTAATCAAGAGACCAAAATTCAACATCATGGCAGCGTAGTATATCAACACAATCAATTTGCAGCCTTATTATCAATGCAGTACTCTCAGACAATGTTCCACACCTACTAACAACAAGAAAACAATTAATACTTTCAAAGAAAACAATAAGAACATAAACAAAATCTTGGAAGAAGTGAACTATTGGATGAGTGGTACTGACTTTGCTGATATATAAGGTGAGAGATTGGGTAGTTACACATCCACCTGAAATCAATAGATGAGGAAGGGCTTTTATACTATTTTCCCCATAAATCAAAAGGTATCACCCCTTAGTATAACAAAAATAAAAACAAAGAAGACACTTTTCAGCAGCCTTGGTAAACCCTCGTTGTGAGATGCAAATACACCATCTTAAAATGGTAATACCACCAGCTACAAAATTAAAATCATGGTACCACAAGATACACGATGAAAAATTCACTGCCAAGAAACCCTCCCACCTACTAGAAGGATCTCTACTTCATGAAGTGCGATGGTTAACTAAGCTATCTAAAGGTAAATCTATCACATGCCATATTGACTAGATTTGATCTCTTGACTACAATACCTCCTGACAATAGTCAACTTTTGGATTAAGCACCCGCTGCATTCACCTCATGGAGAGGTGGACATAAACCATAAAATGCAAAACAAGAGGAGGGTCAGTCAATATCACATGGTGAAGTTCTAATTCACCATGCCTTAGGGAGACAATGCTTCAGAATGGAAAATTCCTTTGCTTTGAAAAGTGCACTTTTTGATTTATCAATATGATCCGCCCTACAATAGTGGCTTAAACGTGAATGTGAGTCACCATGAGCTTCTGCATTGTTGTCGAGAGTATCATTCCAAATGATCGAGTTCAATTTAGATTTCTCCCTTCTCCACTTCAGGTTACCTCCAATAAATCCACAAACAATCAGGTTATCTAAAGAAACAAAATCTCTTCCACAAATACCAACATAACTAATGTCACCACTCCCATCCCTAATAGTGGCAGTGTGCCGGCCACCCCATAGAAACCTCCCAAATTAAGCATTTAACGACTAGAAGAATCCCCAGGTTGCTCGTTGGCTTTGCCAAACCATATGCAATTTCTTCTTTTCTAAACTTTATTTCTAAAATTTCAACATAACAACTACACATGTAAGACATGTCCTAAAACTGTATATATAATTCTGCACTTTTCAAAAAATATGGAAACCAAACAATACTCTTCACAAAGGAGTCTTGTTCTTACCACATTTTCACAATAAAAACTATGTATATGCATATGCCTAACTCGTACAAATTTCCAAAGTATTTCCTTTACATAAGTTATTAATACGTTGACTCATACAAAAGTCGGGAGAATCTAATATGTTATAGTATTCCAAAGGTCAGACCGTAAGGTAGTTTTTTAAAAACAGTCAATGAGCTAAACAAGCTCAGAGTGTAAACTTTATAAAATGCTCGCTTTTTCTGAAAATATCTCAAAACCTGTGAAAAACTCTCTTTACATGCCAACATTTTCCTAAACCTTGAGCTTATTCTGCTTTAAAAGTTTCTAAAACTTTCATACTTGTTTGTTGTTTTACTTTGCTTTCATTAAAAGTTTCTAAAGCCATAAACCTCTTGCTGTTTCTGTTTTACTTTTGCTTTAATAGTTTATAAAACTTTTCAGACCTCTTTGCTTTGCTTTCGTTGGCTTTTAAAAGTTTATAAAACTTTTTATAAACACTTAGCCTATCAACCATTGCTTTAAAAGTTTATAAAACTTTTTGCATAAGACTGAGTTCGGGCTCAACCGCTGCTTTAAAAGTTTATAAACTTTTCATAAATGCTGAGTTCGTCAAATCCACTTGTTTGCCTGTTGGTTGATTTTCAAAATTCCGTAAAAATGTTTATAAATCAAGATCAAATCCATTATGCCTTTCTTCTTGGCCGTCTCCCAGTAAAACACGGAGCCCGGGGCTTCAACCGGTGCCGATGGAAGGACCTGTCCAGATCACCTGTGGAAGGTGCCTGCCTACTTCCCCTTTCCTGGTGGATGGGTGGAATGACCTCGTTCACACCATAATTTAGTTAGCCGTCAACCCTATATACTCCGAAGACGCGTGCCACTGTCTCCTTCTTTAAATGCCATGATGCATGAACTAAAAAACCATTGCTACTTTGTTTTTAAAAAGTATGGCTTGAATGCATCAAAACCATTTACTTGTTTAAGTCACATATGGTTTAAATCAAAACCATTGTTTGTTTGTTGTTTCTAAATCATTGCTTGCTTGTTTTTCAAATATGGTTTAAAATCAAAACCATTACATACCAATGTAAAACGATTTATAAATAATACACTTATTATTGGAGAAATAGATTTTAGAATGATTCACCTTTTTGTTTACCAAAACTCGAGCACGACCTACAACTTTCCCCGCTTTTTGCTTTTAATTTTTACACACTTCAAACGAACATTTACAAAACATTAATCACTGTATAGCTGCAAAACTTAATGCACTTCACATCGCAGTAAGTCACTTTAGGGTCACACAACATTCATATATAAAGCTAAATGAACACTTACCATTGAGCACTAAAAAGCCTTAAACAAACCACTCATTTTGAAAACCTTTCTCCAACAATACTCTCCTGACTTTATTACCCAAAAATGTCCAAACTACCTTCACACCATGAAACCCCCATCACCTTTATATCCAAATTGACATCTCTTTTAAATGTTCAATTTAAAATTCCTTCTAAGGTTTCAACCACATAACACAAGTTATAACAATTTTTTTAGCCAAATCGGGTTAGGCCTACCGAATCACCTAATGTTATCCTTGATTTTCTGGGTCTTAACTCATAAATTGGAAATGGTTTCTTCACTCATTTAAATCTATGGTTCTGCTTTCTCCAATTGGAATCATCCAATTTGGGTCACCAAACCGGTTATTGTATTTTACATCTAGATTACTCAAATGGCATAACAGAATCTGTACATAGTCACTTTGAAAAATTCTAGGATTAAACAGACATTTTGCATGCAATTACTTCAGATAATATTCCCCTAGAAGTCTTCTTTATTTTACCCAGAATTTTAATCACTCAATTGGGATGAGTGAACCCACTCATGGCTAAAAACACTACAAATACCCAAAAATAGCATAACCAAATGAGCTACACTGCCACCTTTCAGTCCTTATTGGGAGCCTTAGAGATACAATTTGCTCTTGGTCCCTTCTATACATTTTTATCCCTATCTCTTATGGTTCTTTACCAATTTGAATCAATTTATTTGAATGATTATAACTTAATCTATAGCCAAAACAAAAACAGGGGTTTTATCAATTTTTGATAGCATTTCCTTTAAAAACCTAACATTTCTCCTTTACAACCATTCCTCAAAAACCAACATGGAATTTACTCCAAAAACTCCACCACACTTGTGTACAGGTTTAGAACTTTTATAATCCAAACCCTAGGTAAAATCCCAAGAATTCATACCAAGGTCCACCAATCCATACAAAAACCATAGAAATAGGAAGAATTCCTTGTTTATCTCATACAAATGAAGGTTTTACCCACTATGAATTCAAAAATCTAGGGGTTGCAGGATTCTCAACACAAACCTAGAATAAAGGAGGAACTAATCTCCTGGAAACCTAGACATCAAAACTAAAAACCGTGGAGAAGAAAGAAAAGAAGAGGGGTTAAAGAGGGAAGTGAGAGGAACTACTACACATGTTTCAAATTCAAAAAACATACCTTTTGCTCTTCTCCTCTTTTCTTCCTTCACTTCTTTCTTCTCCACAGCCTTGGCCCTAACCAAAATGAGATCAATGAATTGTTTGTTTCATCCCTTTTGTACTCTCATTTTATTGCCTAATTGCAAGTTGGTCCTCAATCACTTTAATATTTGTAATTCAACTTATGTTATTTAAGTATAACGGCCTACTTCTCTCATATCTTATGTCCTTATGTCCCATTTGATCAATTGTAACTTTGACCCTTTGGTTCTAAGACAAATTCGGTTAAATATATTTATGATTTCACCTCGTCCGAACCAACCCCAAATACTACACGACACTTGGTGCACTTTATGTGCCTACTGCATGGCCCTGGCAGTAATGACACCTTCCTGACTCGGGCGCATAAATCCCTCCCTCCTTTAGGAACATTTTGTCCCTCAAATGAACAAACTAAACTCAAAGGAAAGAAAGTACCCCATTCAGAAAAATAACCCAGGATACCGACACATCTAAGCCTCCGTTCCCAAGTAGTCGTCTTCCCTCTCATATGATTCTTCCACAAGACTTTAACTAAAGTGAACTACCTTATTCTCCTCAACACTTGTTCCCTATGATCTACAATCTGTTACTGTGTATTTCCTCATAAGTCAAGCTTTAGTCAAGACTAGTTGTTCTTCAACACATGTGAATGAGTATTTCTTTGCTTTATCGACACATGGAATGTGTCGCCCAGATCCTTGACAACTTCGGGGTAACTTCAATGCGTAAGCTCTTGGTCGCCTTGCTCACAATCTCATAGGGTCACATATATCTCGGACTAATCTTGCCCTCGCTTCGAATCTCAAACACCGCCAGGGAAATTTTCAAAGGCAGTCGAAAAATCCATAGTGATCTTCTCCATTTTCATGCGGAATGAGAATGCGCATATCTTCCACGGGCCTCACGTGCTCTGCCTTCACCTGGCGGCAGGTTAGACATGCAGACGAAACTTGCAATCTCTTTCTTCGTCCCATTTCCACAGTAATGTTCTTCAAAATCTGTACATCTGGTGATACGGATGCCATAGCATATGCGAGATGAATGTGCTTAACTCATGCTATGTCTCTTAAATAACCCTTTTCTCTACTTTTACATTCTCTATTTCTAACTCATCACAAATCTAGCATTTAATTTCACAACTTTCTTTCCTTTTCTATATCTTGTAAAAGCAATCATCATGGATCTGGCCTTGCTAGAATCAGTCCCTTTAGAAGAGGAATAACATGAAATGTGGCTAACAATGCTCTTGAATCCTCAGCCTTCAATATCACCCTAAAGCTCTTAGGTCCACAGCGGAGTGGAAGACTTTGATCTTATATGAGACAAAGAACTCTCTAGTAAGCCTACTCGAGGCATGCGCTATGGCGTTAGCTTTCTGGATGGTACTCGATAGTACGGTCGTGGTCGTAATCCTTCGGGCCGTGCTTCTTTAACATGGGTTTAACTCTTTACGGGTGAAAATATATTGAAGACTCACTTATGATGTAGATCCTACAAGGAACACCATATAAGTAATGTCTCCATATCTTCGAGGAGAAAACCACGAGCTGCTTCTGAAGCTACAAGTGCGTGTGTGAGAATCTCCTCATGCTTCTTGGTGTCTAAAGGCATATCACGATCACCACATCATTTTGCATCAAAACACAACCAAGGCCTTCTTGGGAGGCATCACGTCAAACCTGAGCCCATCTCATTAGGCAAGGCTAGGCTGGGTGGTCGATCTACCCTTTAACTCCTCGAGCTGCGCTGCGGGGCATCCACGATCATACTTGACATCTTTCCAGCGTCGGCAGTCGGTGGGTACGCTATCTTGAATCCACACTCACCCCCTCAGCTGAGATCACATGACCTAGAAATGTCACCTGTCGAGCCAAGCGCGCTTGCTCGACTTAGCATACAAGCTACGCTCCTGGGAGTCTGTGACCTGATCCTGGTGCTCTAATGTTCCCTACAGGCCTCTGAATACACTAGGATATCATCGACGAAGACTATGACAAACCTATCCAAATAAAGGAATTTGGAATACGGTTCATCAAATCCATAAGCGTTCTTAGGGGCATTAGTCAGACAAATGGCATCACGAAACTCGCCAAATTAAAGTAGTGTGTCTACGAATGTAGTCTTAGGAACATCACCCTCCTGCACCCTCGTGATGATACTGACCTCGAGTACATCTTGGAGTATACTCAGAGACCCTTGGAGTTGATCGAATAACTCATCGATCTAGGGGTGGATGCGGTGCGGATGAGGTAACTGTTCATTTGCACATAATCTATACACAGCTGCGAGCCCCGTCTTTCTTTTAACGAAGAGAATTGGGAAGCCCACAGCGGGGATATGCTCTGGTAGAGATGATCCCTTATAACAATTCTTCCTAGCCTGGAGCCTTAAGCTCTCTCAGCTACGTAAGAGCCATCTATGGGAATGGAAATGATTCAGTCTCACGGGATCAGTGATGGTGAACTCCACCTACTCTTTAAGAGGTAATCCTGCTGATATCATCGGAATACGTTTGGGAACTCTCTAACTTATTTGGAATCTCGTCCACTAGAGTCCCCTCCTTCCTGTCTCCACCACATGCGCTAGAATAACCTACATTTTCATGACATCTCTGCCCCTACTGATGAGATCATATAAGAAAATAACTGTCATTCTCTAGCACACCTCTGATTTCCCGAACTGTACGACTTTACTTCCTTTTATAACAATCTAATGTGACTTTATGGCGAGATAGCGATCTAAATGCAGAACCACATCAAAATCCCTGTATCTAAGGCCATGAGATCTGGCAGGAACTCCACGTCCCGATCGAACTACACTATCTCGACTACTCCCATCTCAGACTAACGGATCTGTTGGAAGGAAATTCTCATCTGACCCTCTAATCGTGGGTCTCACATGCGGAAGCGTCTAAGAAGGCTTAGATGCAAATGAATGTGGCTCCTGGGTCCACGCTAATGTATATGCATCATGATCGAGATCTGATAATACGGTGACACGTACGGTCTTTGCATCGCATCATCTTTGAGTCACGACATAAACTACGGCACGAGTGCGGGTCTCTGTGCATCCACAGGGCCTACCTCTTGCCTCTACCAAGGCCCAGCCTCTACTGTGGCTGTGGCCAGCCCCTACCTTGAAACCTCTCCCTCAAGACTTATGAGTGCTCATCTCTGGTGCTAGGGTAGCTGGGCTGGCTACTATGTCTCTATACCCGATCAGCCCAGGGCTCTCTAATGAAATGGCCTTCACGCCCTGATGGAAACACCACATACTATATCTCTTACCTCCCCAAAATGTGGCCTCCGGGCATATCTACGAATGGGAGGAATGCACTCTGGATTCTTATTTTGCCTTCTTATTGGAGGCCTCAACGATCCTTGACTAGAGATAGCTCTAGGCTTGCCTCGGCCTCCCATAACCTCTACCCTTGCTTTTCTTTCTATTGTACTGACCAGAGCTCTGTTGGGAAGTGCTTGGTGCACTCCTCTTACTTTCTTTCGTACGATACATAGCCATAGTACTTTGCTCGACTCTCGGGCGGCCCTCGTTAAGTTCCCAAATCTATTTTGAGGAACCACGAATGAATGCCCTCGATCCGGTCTTGTAATCCTGCGAAAACCTTTTGCACTTCGGGACTTCATCGGCTGTATATATGGAACCAATCCTAACTGGATTACGAGAACCTCTTCTCATATTCTGATACTGACATGTTCTTCTGCTCTAATCTGAAGAACTCCTCAATCTTCGAATCCTTATGACTCTGAGGAAAGAATCTATCAGTGAACTCTTGCTGAAATTGGTCCCATGATATACCATCAGGATACCTCCTATCCACGGCATCCCACCAATCCTTAGCCCTATCTTCCATCGAAAGCTGGAAGCAGACTCTTTGATCATCAGGTCACGGCCAGCGACTTTCGAAGTAAACTTTGTTTACTTTATCTAACCATAACCCGAGTGCCTCACGGATCGCCCTTTGTCATCATATGGCTTGGCGTGACTTGTACTCTCTGCTCGACCTCGGGTTCTTGAACCTCTCTAGGTGGCGGTGGAGGCTGCGACTACTGACAGAGTCAGTATGGCCACTATATGAGGCAATGCATTGCCCTTGCTCTAAAGTATTAAACAATCACGGCATGAGCTCCTTTGATGCGGATGGTCCCGACGACCTTCTTCTTTGAGAGTTGATTCATGGAAATGATGATGGAATCGACTATGTGCTCATCTCTCTCGGAGTGCGCTGCTTGGAGACTCGGAAACCTCTGGAATGACTCTTCTGGGAATGACCTCGGCGATCCTGCACATTATAGTCTTATGTTGCAAAAAAAATCAATTGTTTAATGCTGAATCACCTCATATGTATGTGCTTTGGGTTTGGTATCATGGTTGCCCGATCATGTAAAATAGTGTATACAAAGCTACGATGTAATAACATATTCCTGAATCCTGCCTCCTACTGCAAACTTGTCACACCCCCACTTTACTAGCGGCGGGTGTCATCAGCCATCCCGTAGAAACCCCGGTAGTTACTTCCATGACTAGAGAATCCTATGAAGTGGCGGGGTGTTGCTCTTTAAAAACCGTATAAAAAATTTTCTTTTCTAAACTTGGACTTTTTATAAAATTTCGACACTTGTTTGCATACGGGACATATCCCAAACACGTATATATAGTTTACACTTTTCAAAATATGGCAGCTTGACCATCTTTCTAAAAACTGGGCTCATCACATTCTGTCAAACTATCTTCTACCTTATCTTTCAGTAGCTAAATTCAAGTATTTCCCCTTACATGGGGTTATTTAATACGACGATCAAAGTCGGGAGAATCCTAATATGCTCATTGTCAGCGTGCTGCACATGCACGGAAAATAGTTTTCTTTGTATAAATAATGAAATTGCATGAGCTCATTGAGTATATACTTTATAAATGTTTGCTTTTTCTAAAAATATCTCAACAGTAAAACTCTCTTTAAAAGACATTTTTCCGAAACCTTGCTTGCCTGCTTTAAAGTTTCTAAAACTTTTCATACTTACTTACCTTCTCTTGCTTTACTTAAAGTTTCTAAAACTTTTCTGCAACCTCTTGCTGCTTTACTTTTCAATAACTAAAAGTTTATAAAACTTTTCACTACCTATATACACTTTACTTTAAAAGTTTATAAAACTTTTATAAACTTTGGGGGAGCTTATAAATCAATATGGTTAAAATTGAGTAAAACTTTTCATAAATGCGAACTGGGCTCGACCACTTGTTTGCAGTGGTTCTTTTCATGTGAAAATGTTTATAAATCAGATCAACCCTTTGGAGGCCTTTCTTCTTTTGTCCCCCCAGTAAAACCGCGGGGCACAGGCTGGCCAGGTGTAGATGGAAGGACTGGGTCCGCATCTGGTGAAGGCGGCATTCCACTTCCCACTTTTAAAACTAAATATGGTGGAATGATACGTCACAATAATTTAGCTAGCGCGCTAACCCTATATACTCCAGTATGTGCCACGGTTTCTTTTAAATGCTATTATGCATGAACTAAGTTTGCCAACCAGGCAAATATAAAATGCATGAAATGATGTCTAACACCCGGCCTTGGTACAAAATACCTCGTAGGGTATGCTTGCTTAAATGAGGATTCTCGTTAGGCTTTGTTTTATAAAATATACTTTTGTTTGCTTCCTCTTTGAAATATGGTTTTACAACTCAAAACCATTGCTTGCTAACTTTAAAAATAGTTTGAATATAATCATTCTTGTTTGCTACTGCTCTGGTTTATCAAAACCATTGTTTGTTTACCTTTCATCACAGCTTTCTTACTTGCTTTTCAAATATGGTTTAAAATCAAAACCGTACATACCGGTGTAAAAATATTTATAAATAATACTATTGAGAAATAGAGTTTAGAACACTCACCTTTTGTTTACGAAAACTTGAGCTAAACTCAAACTCATTTGTTCGCTACACACTCAAGCGAATCACAAAACTGTGTCCTTTGCGTCTGTATTACTTAACACGTACTTCCTGCCTTAAATCACTTTAAGATTTTTTTTGACATTCATATAAAGCCAAATGAACAATTTACCCTTGAGCACGAAGCCTAACAAAAAAACCACTCATTTTGGCAAACCTTTTTCCAACAATATTCTCTGGACTTTATTACCCAAAAATTATTCAAACGGTCTTCCAAAATTATGAAACTCTCCATATCCGTCCTTTATATATCCAATGACATCTCTTTAAGTTTTCAATTTAAAATTCCTTCTCTAGGCCTCGACCACATAACCTGAGTTCTGACATTTTTTTTGGCAGCGCTAATTGGTTAGCTCACTAAATCACCTACTATTATCCTTGATTTCTAGGGTCTTAACTCCATAAATTGGAAATTGTTTCTTCACTCATTTGATGCTGCTGGTTAAGGTTTCTTACAATTGGAATCATCTAATTGGATCCTGCTTCAGTTATTGTATTTTGTATCAGATTACTCTCAAATTGGCATAGAATACGCACATAGCTCCACTTTGAAAAATTATGAGGCCTTGGGTTAGAGGCTGAATGTAATCACTTCAGCTAACTTATTCCCTAAGAAGTCTATTTTACCCATAATTTTGAATCACTCAATTTGGATGAGTGAAACTTCGAAGTTATAGCAGTACTACAACAATACTAAAGCGAGCATAACGGTGAGCTGCGAAGCTTCACAGCCTGCTCATTATTGGGAGAGCAACAGGATACAATTTTCTGCCCATTCCTTTCCAAAAATTTATACCCCTATTTCCCATAGTTAATTTCTGTTAGATAATTCTTTGAATGTGATTATATAACCAATCTATATAAACGAGAAACAAAAACATGGGTTTTACCCAGGTACAGCTGACATTTCCTTTAAAAAACCCGACAATTCTCCTTTTTATAACCATTCCATAAAACCAACATGGAATTTGCAAAACAACTCCTACACACTTGTATTTGTGGTTTAGAACTACTTATAATAACGGACCACTGGTAAAATCCGGAATTCTTATCTGGGTCCACGATCATAAACCATAAATGAAATTCCTGTTATCTCCATACCTCGATGAAGGTTTTACCCACATGAATTCTCTTAAATCTAGGGTTAGGGTGATCTCTCAACCTGAAACCTAGAAAAGGAGGAAGCTAATCTCACATGGAAAACCCTAGACATCAAACTAAAAACCCAATACACGTGTTTTTCCCGATTCAAAAGTATACATTTTGCTCTTCTCCTCTTAACTGCTGCCTTCTCCTTCCTCTTCTTATATTGCTTTTCTATAACCTCCCTAACAGTGGTTTGTAATAAAGATATGAATATAAATGAATTGTTTGTTTCTCTCATCACTTTTGTACTCTCTGTTTTGCCTTAATTGCAGAGTTGATTCTCAATCCTTTAAATATTTGCAATTGACTTATGTTATTTATATATTGGCTACTCTCTTCTCATCTTATGTCGCTATGTCCCATTTTGATCAAATTCCAACTTTACCCTCTTGTTCTAGTACAAATTTGGGTTAAATAAATTTATGAATTCACAATTTCGTCTGAACCACAACTCCCAAAAAAAATACTACAATGACATAGTGCGCTAATGTACTACGGTTACGTCACCAGTACACCTTCTCGAGAGACGAGGGCGTTACGAAATGGGAGAGTAGTTTTGTCGAGGATCGGAGTATGAGACATGCCAGAAGGTTCTCAGATCACCCGAAACGACATCCTTGAAAAATAATGGGAAAGCCACTATTCGTTTTTAGGGTTTGTGAGTTCTCCAAATGGAAAGGAAAGAAGGGGTTTTTTGGTGGGCATCGTGAGGATAATTGTATATTTGAAAAATATTTTTAATAAATCATTGACATTTAAATAAAGTGCGAGCTTAAATAAGTCACAAACTTCAATAATAAACCATATAATATCCCAATAAGTATCATTGTATATAGCAGCATTAGCAAAATTATATAGATTCGACATGACAACGCTAAGCAATGTCATTAAAGTATCTTAACAAGGAGTTTATTAGAAAGCGTCATGTGTATCTGATTCTAAAATTTAAATAATGACACGTTTATGGCGTCACATTCATGAATTGACGTCTTGGCTTTCAAATTTTGTAGTAGTGCTTGCTCGCGATGTCGGAAAAAAATATTCTGGCTTGATCTTGATGTATCATCTCTGCATACTCTGTCTTAGTATTTTATTCTGCTTGTCATACTTTTCATTTCAGTTCCTTTAGATAGAAGTTCTTTTTACGCTTTTCTTTTTACTTGTCAAAGATTTTTAGGAATAGTGCAATGTCTTGTCTTTTTAGGATTTCTACCACTCTTAGAGAACTTTGGGTTGCGACTCCACTCGGTGGCATTGGAAGGTGCTAGGTGTTGAAACACCCACATGAACTTAATTGTTCGAAGGCCCGCAAAAGACAAAACTTAATCACTCAGACGATTTACAACTAACTGACTTCTTCTCTTCATTCCTTTCCTTTCCTTTCAATTGTTCTCTTCTTTTCCATCCTTCTGTTCTTTGTTTTCTTTCAAATCAAACCTTACCACGATCTTGTCCTTTCTTGCATTTTTAAGAAGTTCTTATCTTGAAACACAAACTGATAAAGGGTTCTTCTTTGTAGGATTAGAGCAAAGGAAGGTTTAAGGTTTCTAATTGTTGTTTTAATGAAGAAATTAAACAATTTGGCTCAATTTTGGAACTAGAGTGTATGCATATACATATTATGAGGGTAGGCTTGAAAGGCTCAAACTTCCAAGGATGGCCTATATCACTTCCTGTTAGTGGTATTGCCTAGGATTTTGCCTTGACTAATAATTTAACAAGTTCTAGGACATTGGACTATTTGACTGTGAAAGAACACATAAGAATCATCCTAAATGCTCTCTAATTTGTTAAGGAATGAGCTTTGACCATCACGCATTGTTTCAGTTTTTCTGACCTTAACATTTGCGAACATTCAATTTCATTCTATTAAACTTGTAACTTCCTTGGTTGAGAAGAAGCTACCATAATTTCAAAGTACATTTAATTTGAATCTTCCAGTAGTTGTTATACCCGATTCAACATATCATTTTATTATTTGCCAACCAAACTAAGAATGACATAAACAACATGATTGATCAATTGATACATCGAATAATTCCGCAACTTCCACCAAACCTGTTGTTCACATCGGACTCTTTCATTTGGCCCGAAAACGAAAACATAATCATAAAGCAATTAACACAAAGACTCAAAGAATTTCACACGAACTCGTTTAGAAATTGGTTTGAGCTTTTATTAAAGGAATGAATTTTAAATTTTGTTTGGAGAGAAAGAGAATACAAGGGTTCATCTTCTTCTTTTGTAGGATTTGGAAGTTCTCAGGTTTTGAGGTTCAAGGTTAAATGTGAAACCCCGGAAAATCCAAATTTTTTGAGGAAGAGTAAAACAATAATTTCGGTTGTAAAACCGGAATTTTTCTAGATCTCGGACGGTAACCTTCAGGTGAAATTGCCTTTCACAAATCTAGCCACCACGTCGAATTTCGTTGGATTTATGAAGACGATCGAATTTCGTTTCGAGGTCTCTAGAGTGTCATGGGTGACACATGGCATGATCATGAGGATGCCACATGGAACCCTAAGGGAGTGACACATGGAAAGGTCCATGTGGTGCACTTGGAATGAGTGGCTCAGAATTAGCCATGTAGTCCATGATCTTGATAAGGGATAAAGGAAATAAAGAAAATAAGGAGAAAATGTGGAGAAAACATGGCATGGAGGAAGGGGGAGGAAGTTTCCTCCTTTGACCAATACGGTCAAGGGTGATCCAAAGGAAGGGAAATAGAGTTTTAGAGAGAGAGACTCTACCTTCTCTCTACATTTCCCGGTGATCGGATAGACGGTTTCAAGTGGAGTAAGAGGGAAAGTACATCCTCGTAGAAAGAGCTTCGCATAGAGCCTGGAGTCGGGGAGTTTTGAAAAACTCCAAGAGGTAGAGGTTTTCTCCTACTTTGTTTAATCTTTGGCTAAGAGCCATCTTATTGGTTAAAGATGTTCTGAGGCCTGAATGGCCGGATCATTCGATTCGACAATTGGGGATAGGAGTGTTGGATCTAAAAGTTGTCATGGCCAGTCCAATCTTGAGTCTTGGTTATTTCATGTGACCTTGTGTGTTGTTTGTGTTATTACTGTCAATGAATAACATGTTGTTTGAATGTAAATTTTGTTAATATACGCATGATTGATATATTAACATGAATTGATGTGAAATGGCATATTGCATTTCATGTGCACTGGGGCACCCTAGAACAATAGGTGTGAGTGCATGACATGAAATATATCGAAGGGTTGTCCAAACAAACTAGGTTATCAGGTATACCACCCATGATATATCGGTTGTTTTTTTCTTTTTCTATATGGCCCAAAAACCCTCAAATTCACATGAATTCTGAGAGTCTTACACTTCTCTTGCATCCAGCATCACACAGATAAGTATAATAAAATAACTTTCTTTTAATCTTGGGGTTTAAAAATAAAAGGGTCTAACCTATGACAACATAAATTATAAGTCTATAGTATTAAAATTTGAATGTAAGTCCGGTGTCATTCCCACCCAGATTGTATGAATTAAAGATCCAAGTTGACTACTAAAATTCTATGCTATTTGATCTAGCTCACAATGAGGTTCTATCCCCAGAAAAATAAAGATCTAGACTATTATTCTTTGTTGAACTAAGATAAAACCAAAGTAAATGAATAAAAACAAATTGTAACTAAAATCTTTGGTGAATCGGTTCTTTGTGAGAAATGCTATCCCATTGAAATATAGTGAAACGGTCGATTCCTACGATTATATTGTTTCAGTTACGTATAGATATGGATTTGTCGAATTTCCTAATTTTTGGAATTGGATTTCTCCGTATTCACAGTTGGATACCACTAGCTTCTCTCGAGACAGTCAAAGCCCAGCTCTGTATTTCCAATCCTCTTGTAAGATGCAGGTATTTTTCTTTCTCGATACTTCACCCATTTCTGATGATAGCGAGACCTTTTTGCATTTCCTTCTGAGTTGCCGCAAAGTTTCTACCACTTAATTGATGGCTCGACCTCGGATCTCTTTTGGTTCATCCCTTTCCCTTGATTAGATCTCACATTAACAGGGTTAGGAACTTGCCTTGAAGATTAAGGTGAACTCACGATTATTTATATTGTTAAATGTCTCACCTCCGACTTCAATTATGAGCAAATGGAGTTACCTCAAAATGAACTCTCGAGCTCGATGGATTAAATCAATAGTAGTAGAGCATACCGGAAAAATGCTCTCGGCTCTCGGGAATCATATCTGTGTCAACGATGGCGAAACGCGATGTGTAAAATGTGTGCGCTGTGTGAAGCGAGTGCGATGTCGCCTCAGTAATATAATGTACTCATAGTGCGGATAATCGATCCACGGGGGACAGTGTAATGACTCTGAAGGTTCTGCTTTTAGATAATATCACGAATAAGACGATTTATAAGTAAATTGGTATGTAAATTTGACTAAAAATTGATTCTAATGAATTGCTGGTATTGAGTACTAGGGTTATATCTCCCCTTGTCACGTTCAATGGATTATTTCTTAATGATGCTATTATTAATATATTTATCATTTGTCGATTGGGAGGGAGTGATCTTACTTCACGAATATCCTCTCGAATATATCGCCTATCATTGAATAGATTTGGGTATCTACATCTCGACCTGTGATATTAGGGAAATGCTTAAATGTTAACGGATGCCACCTTCGGGATCGAATATCTCTGTTCTGGGTCTGGCTTAAGCTACTCTACCGGATCCTGGATAACCTCATCTCTCGAATCTTGGATCTCGGTGTGATTATGCTGATATTGGCGGACATCACCATATAATTAAATCGTAGGCGTAGAAAGCGGTGCAATAATGATAAACGTCGATGTATAAAGTACTAAACTTTAATCCCATCGACATATGTGAGGGTTCGACAAAACCTAGATATAAATATGAGAACATGAATTACAGTATGAAAATGTTTAATCTTCGAAAACATCGATTACAATTTCCCAAAATAATGGAAGCAATACAAATCCAGGAGCCGTGATCTGTATCGCTCCTAACTCTGGAATTAGTGCCCTCGTTCGTATGCCTCTACCCGATCTCCTCGAATTCTCAGCCATTCGTGCTTTAAATGATGAGATGCGAGATCCGTGCGACGTGCGCGAAAGCGTCGCGGCGTTGAGACTCAGGTATATCCTTTATCTCGTGATGATTTGATGTATCTATCTCGACTGACGCCAGAAATGCTTAAATGTTCTAACCCCGGATACCACCAGGGATGAATCTATCTCTTCTAAGTCACGACTAAGCTACTCTGCGAGATCCTGGATAACCTCATCTCTCGAATCTTGGATCTCCAGTGTGATTATGCCAATGTTGGCCGGACATCACCATATAATTAAATCGTAGGCGTGGGCGATTTCTGTAAATGATAAACGATGGAATAATATAAAGAGTACTAAACTTTAATCCCATCGACATGTAGCGGGGGTTGACAAAACTACTGATATAAATATAGAACATGTTAAGACACGAATATGAAAATGTTTAATCTCGAAAAAACATCGATTAATTTCCCAAAATAATGAAACAATACGATCCGGGCGTCGAGTCGTGTCACTCCTGCTCACAGATTAGATTGCCCTGCGTTCGTATGCCTGCGGAGTCTCCTCGAGATTCTGATCCGATACCGTTGCTTTAAATGATGAGATCACGGATCCGTCGCGGCGTCGCGAAGCGTCAGCGGCGTTGAAGGCGTCGAAGCGATAGCGGCGTTGGTGCGTCGCGGCGTCAGCGCGACGTTGAGACGTCATGAAAGCGTCGCGCTGACGTTGAGGCGTCGCGAAGCGTCGCTGACGTTGAAGCGTGGCGGCGATTGAAAGCGATGGCGGCGTTGCAGCTCAAGCGTCAGCGGCGTGGCGGAGAAAGGCTCCGGATCGGAAAAATTTGTGCATTGATCCCTTGGCGAGAAACCCTCCCCCACTTGAAAATGTGACTAGCTGGACTGTAATGCAGGAAAGCATTAGAGCGGATCCTCGGCATTTGCGTCGCGAGTCACAGTAAAAACGAAACTCAGCGAAATACTGAAATCACGGAGAAAACTAATAAACCCGTATCGCGAAACAAGCAATACTAAAATGTCTTTCCAGAGAAAAAAGGAAAGATTGCAGAAAAGCTTGGTTGCCTACCTCGAAGAAGCGCTATATTTAATGCGTTGCTTCGGCGACCACTGAACTGATGTGTGATATTCTTAAAAGAAACTGGGAAATGTTTACGCGTCTCCTTTTAGTGCGCATACCCCATGCTCAAGGTGGATGAAATACTCTCCTGTTCATGTGCTTGCCCTTCTCAGTGTCTTTTTGTGCAATAATAGGCTTTTCCTGGAAGTTTTTCGCATTGCCTTGCAAAATCTCTGTGTAATGAAGTTCCGAGATATCTTCATTTGGATCATCGTCCGGATGCTTCATGGGCTGGAATACATGGAAAGTAATATCGTCTCCTTGGACTCTCAATTTGAGCTCACCTTCTTGCACATTGATTTAGGCTCGTGGCCGGAAAGTGCCTAGTATGATGGGAAGCGAGTGGAGTCTTCTTCCATTTCGAATGACAAAAGTCTGCTGGGGCAGATTCTACCAACTTTATAGGACGTGTTTCTGATTATACCCAGGGGATGTTGGTGGGACACGTGCGCGGTTACCCAGGCGATTGTGGTCGATTTTGGTTCTCGACTTTGCCTTTTAAACATCGGCGGCATCAAGTTGATGCGGCTCCCAGTCACGAGGGGCTTTTCCAGTGCGGAGTTCCACATAGAGACGGTATGAAGCTACAGGATCTTGGTTTGGGGAAGCTTCTTTGCGGGATGGCCTTGCATTCCTCGATTAAAGCGATGGTCCCATATTCATCCAACCTTCTTACTCGCGAGATCTTTTCATGAATTTCACGTAACTTGTGGCATGTTCTCCAGGTGCACCTCGAAAGGGTATATTAATATGGAGTTTCTTGAAGATGTCGAAACATTGCAAATTGCTTCTCACAACTTACCTTTCTTCAACCTGCGAGGATACGGGTGGTATGCGAGGTTCATCTGTTTTACTACATTTCTTTGTTCCTTCCACGACTTTATTATCTTTATTGCTCATCTATCTGTGAGGTTGCTCATAACGCCTCAGTCTTTAGGATATGCTTTGGTCTTTGTTCATACGATCTGAGTTCTCCTTCTTGCTAGTGGCGACTCAGGATTTCCAACTCTTTTCCACTCCTTAGGTGATGGCCTTCAGGGTACTTTCTTTCACTTCTCTTCAGGGGTTTACGATTGCTTGTAGCGAACCACTGTTTGCTTCCATCGCCAGTTTGGCCATTTGACCATCTGTACCTCCAGTTCTCAGCCTGCTGGGAAGCCGTTGTTCGGTGTGGGTGGCATGTTGCATATTACGCCTTTGTCTCATTCGCCGAAAATGGGTGTGTGAGGTGAGCATACGTACGGGCTTGTTACAAGTCCACTTTTTTTTCTCTCATGAGTGATTCACCTTTCAGTTCGATGGCATATTATTCTGATTATTCCTCATCCATACGCTTGATTGTTCGATTGTGCGGTCGATTAATGCACTTCCTGGCCTTGACTTTGATTCGATAATTGTTTCCCACATCGCATCGCTAGCTCTTTGTATGACTACGATTGAACCTCGGCACGTCTTTGGGCTGCTCACGGGTTTGATTTCTGGCCCGACGATACGTGGCTATTATCTTTGTCCTCGTGGTCACACAACTCCAGTAGGTTGAGGAATTACGTATGGCATTTGTTGTACCTTCTTGTCTAAGTCATTTGCCCGACCAATTGTGCAACATGATTAACGGATTGTTGAGAACCTCATTATGCATGCCACCACGTGGCTTTTATTTGGTGTAGTATTTCTCTAGACCAGCGGTTTGTGTTGGTTCGACATCTTCAAAATCATAGGCTTGGTCTAGTGGTTTCTTCATTGTGCTCCTCGTAGAGGCATCGATCTTTGTTCTAGTAGCGTTCCTCGACCCATTACTAGAAAGTATGGACTTGCATTATGCGGATTGATGCGTGATGCGGGCACTTTCTTAGTGGTGTTCTTGAAATCTGTCCCATGCCTGCACGGGTTCTCCCCCCTCCCCAGTTGCCCCAAAAGTATTGATCTCTTGCCTGAGTTGTGCGATTTTTCGAAAGGTGGGAAGAACTGGTCGGGAATTTTTGCACTAAGTCATTCCACGTAGTGATTGAATGCAGTGGTTATTGGTTAGCTTGATTAGCGGCTCTATATCCAGTGAAAGTGGGAACAACCCAGCTGACTTGAGAGCCTAGCCCATTAACCCCATTGTATTTGATAGTATCGCCGAGCTTGAGGAAGTTAGTCAAATGCATGTTCGGGTTCTCATGGGGTAGTCCATGGAACAAGATGTTATGAAGCATCTGTACTGTGACTGACTTCAATTCGAAATTGTTTGCTTGAATGGGTGGTCGGTCGATAGGTAATGCGAGACAACCGGAGTTGGTGGTAAAACAAATTCATCCCAGTAGCATGAAAGGATCATCCCGGGTGTATCGCGGCACGGGTTCTTGAATTTGCTATTCCTGTTAATCTACGTAGCTCGATAGCTCTAATATCCCGAGGAGTTCTTGCTTCATTGTTTTCCATGGTGTTGGTTCTAATACATTATGTTCTCATTCTCAGTAATCGTGCGAGTTCTTTACAGCTCGGGATCGAGAAGCGAGGTGTTGGTTAGCTTGATCTCGATGCTCATGTACTTCTTAGCTACCTTTGTGATAACACACGAACCAACAAAACCAAATTACCTATTACACTGTAAAATAAACAAAAGTAAAGAATTTCGAGGTAATATCTAATTTCTTAATTCTTTATATCAATCTAAACGTCCCATGACGGCGCAAAAACTTGATAAGTAGAAAGCGCGTGTGTAAAATGTGTACGCTATGTGCACGAGAATTACGCGTGTCGCCTCAGTAATATAGTGTACTCATGAGTACGGGATATCGATCCACCGAGGGACGGAGTGTAATGAAGCTACAGTTGCTTTTTAGACAATATACGAATAGACGATTTCTAAGAAGTAAATTGAGTATGTAAATTTCGACTAAAATTTATTGATCCTAATGAATTGCTTGGTATTGAGTACTAGGGTTATATCTTTGCTGTCACGTTCGATGGATTATTTCTTAAGGATGCTATTATTCAATATATTTATCATTTGTCGATTGGTAAGGTGATCCTTACAAAGATATCCTCTCTCGAGTATATCACTTTATCTGTTGATGTTTAGTATATAAACTCAGTATTAGAAATGTAAATGTTCTAACCCCATATGCCACCTTGAGGATCGAATATCTATTCTAAGTTCAGCGAAAGCTACTCTACCCGAGATCTGGATAACCTCATCTCCGAATCTCGGATCTCGGTGTGATTATGCGATGTTGGCGGACATCACCATATAATTAAATCGTAGGCGTAGAGCATGTCACGAACCAAATGATAAACAACGGAATAATATAAAGTACTAAACTTTAATCCATCCCAACATATGACGGGAGTTGACAAAACCCTAGATATAAATCTAGAACATCACGAACCACGAATATATGAAAATGTTTAATCTTAAAAACATACGTTCTAATTTGAAAAATAAATGCGGAAACAATCTGAATCACAGGCATGATCGAAGTCTATGTCACTCTCCTATACGGAATTTCATGCCCTCGTTCGTACGCCTCTACCCGCTCTCCTCGAATTCTTAGCCATTCGTGCTTTAAATGATGAGATCACGGATCCGTCTTGCGGCGTCGCTGACGTTGCAGCGTCAGCGACATTAAGCGATCCGCGGCGATTCTTGATTGTTGACCATTGTTGACCCGGCGTCGTGGCGTTGGGGCGTCCGCGGCGTGGGAGCGTCGCGGCGTTCTGGAAACGTCGCGTGCGTATGACCAATTTCTGCTGCTCCTATTTGCTCGGAAGTGCTTCAACCCGGTACCTTTTTGCTCGATGTACGCATCGAGCGAACACTAATTCGGGAGTCTAGCCCACGAAAACTATGAAATTACTATAAAATAAACATGAAAAGGCTTAAGCGGGTATATATGAGTGTTTTAGGCACTCATCGATCCACGCGGGCATCTGAAATCGAGCAAGATCACGTTCCTCATTTGGTATTAGGTACTACTATTGGGAACTTCAATTCTAAAGCGATACACGAATAAGTAAATCCAGGAACCCGAATTAGTTCTCTATATTTGTGCGAGGAAGAAATTGTAATAAATGTAAATCAAATCCGGTAAGTACGCTCTCAGGTCTTGCATTGCGAATTAAGAAATGGAGCAGGCCACGTCACGACCATTGTAATTGCAATAAAGCGAAAAATGATTCGAAATTTGTCTATGCTCATTCAAATTTCGAGATGGTAATTTTAATAAGAAAAATAACATAAATAAAAAATTCGGCTACACTGTCTATGATCTGTAAGTCTCGGAAAAATACAACTAAAACAAAAATAGAAAATCTACACTAAACTATACGAGTTCCTCTCCTTTCCCACCTTGCATGGGTAGTGAAGGCGGAAGCTACTTTCTTATTCTAATCTTGTTATTTATCTTTGTCCCTAATCAAATTGGTGAATCCCTGAAGAGTTCGGGTGGAATTCCCAACCCGACTCAACTGTCTGTGTCGACCTCGAGTTGATGTCGCGACATGCGTTCTCTTGTTTGCTCGATTTGATCGCCCAACTTCATTTAGCCGCATTTGCCTTGATTTTCTTACAACTACTTGGATCAATGGTCTCGACCTTGTTTGTAGTGTGACTTTATTTTCTCAGTATTTCTTCAGAGTTGATCTCGCGACCACAGTTTCATGTCGCGACATCGTTGTCTTTCTCTTCTTCTGGCTTCTGAGTTGCGACAGCAGTTTTAGGTTGCGACCACCTTTCTGTTTGTAGGATGACTTCATGTTGTGACTTTCTTTTCCTGGTTGCGATTGTGTTGGTGGTCTTACTCTGGTTTAATTTTTGTCGCGACCTCAAAGTGATGTCGTGACCTCTTGTCTTGCCCCTTTCTTTTCTTACGGCGGTCGCCTCTCGGTTCTTTTGTTGCAACGATTTCCTCCTTCCCACGCTTTATTCCCGGTCGCGACCTCGAGTTGATGTCGCGACCTTGAATTTTCTTCGGCAAAAATCTTTGCGGGTGCGACCTAAGCCAGGTGAAGTCGCTGACGCTCGTTTTATCTTTGTAATAAATGGTGCTGCCGGTTTCTTAGCGAAAGGCTTTGGTTTGGCTGGTTTGCGACCTCCGCTTTTATTCGTCTCTTAATTTGATTTCAGCGACTTGATCTTCTGTTGAGACCCCAGTTCCTGTCTTTATGTCGTGACCTCAACTGTATGTCGTGACCTTAAATGGAGCCTTTCATTTAAAAACTAGTTGCAACTTCGTTTACTTGCAAAGACCTTTCTTGTGGCTTCATTAGCGGATCCGTGCGTGTCGGAGCTTGATATGAGGCCTCCAGTTATGTGCAAATTAGCAGCGTCGCGACATGGTGTGATGTTGCGACTGCGGTCCACTTTAATATTTCCTTTAAATCGATATACATTTGTTTATCGCCAACCTCTTTCTTTTGTTGCCATGCTCATCCTGGTCGCAACCTCTTTCTTTAAGTCACGACTAAGCTTCATGTCGCGACTCCGATTTCCAGTTGCGACTTTAATTCTGCTTGTAGGCTGGTCTCTTCCGGTTTTTTGCTGAGATTTTAGCATTCTGCTGTATTTTCTTGCAAAATTAATTTTGAGTAAAATATCCATATTTCTGCATACAAAACAACATTTATCTTATAATATGCTTAGAAAAATAGATTAAAAATCTAATGAGTTTTTGGACTCATCAAATTCCCCCAAACTTAAAATTTTGCTTGTCTAAAAACGAAAGAAAAATTGTTTGTCCTCAATGACAAATAGCTTAAAATCTTTAAGGACATTTTTATTCTATATCTACAATCTCTTATTCACTACTAAAAATAGAAGATACGGCATCATTTTAAATGCGATTCGATTCGAGAATGAAATTGTGCACTATCCTGGAATTTCTTGATGAAATAATGTATTTAAATAGTTTTATTGACAGTCTTGTTACGTGTGTGTGTGCGGGTCTTGATCCTTTTCATCTTCATGTTGAATTTGGTTAATCTTTTGGGAGTTTCCTTGAAGCTGTATTCCGAAGTCCATAGGCTTGTTTTTTCATATTGATCTCCGCTAATGTAGGTAAATTCAACCTTGAATCAATGAGGTCTTCGGGGCTTGCAATGTTGGGCTTAGGTATTGGGTAGATAATAGGGAAAAATTTAAGTTACCAATCACCTAGTTTCCATCTTTCTTTGCACTTGTTGCCTTGACTTTCACCCCTTTTCTTCTTTGTACTTGATTCTCATCAATCTTGGCACGATTCATCTTTTAAATATTTTTTTTTATGGAATTTTAATTTCCATATGCACTTGCTATTAGACAGTTCCTTTGTTCTTGACTTTTTGTACGTTTTCTAGGATTGGAATAGTCTGATGTTTTGTCTTCTTGACTTCCCCATCCCTCTTTAGAGAACTTTGGGCTATAACTCCCGGCCACCAGTGTTCTGAATTCTGATTGAAACACCCCCTCTCGAGCTCTAATTGTTCAGAAATAAAGCCTAGTAAAGCTGTCCCTTTTTCAAAAATTTATGCATCTTCTTCTTCTCCTCATACCTGCGTATCATTTAGATATTTTCCCACGAGCATTCTTACTTCTGTTAGACTTTTACATCTGACTGGATAATTTGGGCTCTTTCTTCCAACGAGATTATTGCAAGGAAGGGAATTTTGGTTTCGATTCTTTGTTTATTGAAGAAATAAGGCTTATTTAACTAAATCGAGAACAGAAGTCTTGCATATATTGAGAATGTAACCAGCTCAAAGCGCCAGGATGGCCTCTGTCTTCTTGTTGGCTGTTTTTACTTGAATTTCGCGCAAATCAATAACAACTTAGTTATGGACTCTTAATCTTGAATTTCCCATAAGATATTCTAATCCCTCTCAAAGTTTCATGAGTTTGTTGACCCGAGTGTATTATTTCTTGAAGACTTGTACTTATTCATGCACACATTATTTCAACCAATTACTTTGTTCCATGATGACCATTTTAATTTTGTCAGCGAATTTAAACATACAGGCTGCAACTCCTGATTTCCAGTTTACTAATCTAGCCCTTATTTTTAAAATCAATTTTGTTCTTTGGAAATAACAAAATTATTTATTTGATCCTTGCACAGACAAGGCATTTATTCTTTTCATGCTAAACGAGGAATGACCTGGCTTATTTATAGTCATGTTCATCTTAAATAAGCATGTTATTCCAAAATCAATTTTTCATTAATAAAGGAAAAATCAATCCAACAATAAAAGAGTAACTATAAATGAAATTCAATAAAAACACATGACAAATTTGGATGACAAACTAGATTTACAAGTAAATTTTTTGGGAATATGGATATTGATAACATCTTTAGAAAACTTGGTTCCACTCTGCTGCTTTTGTAGGCACTTTTTATGTATTATGTTGGGGAGGCTCTACATCCAAAGCGGCCATCTTGGGCTCAGCTTGGAAATCTCATTTCGGATGTTTGTGTATCGAATGCGGGGAGGAATTTCTTTGCCTTTTACTGAGATATTTCTATTTGTTGAGTTGCCTTTATATGAATAAGCAATGTCTTGCCTCTTCCCTGTTCTTGTTCCTTCCACAAATAGTCTAGCCGGTTGGATAAGTTCGATTGATCAAGTCATGCTCTCAGCCGAGGTTTTTCTTCTCTCACCATTGTCTTCATTGTGATCTCATTAATCGAATATGACAGTTCCTTGTATAAATGCCTTGAACCATCGATCTTCCTTAGCATATTCTCTGGTTACGTCTCTTTATTCTTGATATGTTCGACCAAATCGGCATCCCTTTGAATTGATTATTATAAAAATGCTTGCATGCTTGCTATTCTTTCATTACATCTTTTCTTCTATTTTCTTCGGTTCCTCCTTGTGTTCTTCTTCTCTGATCCTCCCCGCTTTCCTCCCATATCTCGCTTCCTCCTTCCTGGCCGGCAAACTTTCCATAAATTCTTCTTTGTTCTGTTGCTGCCTTTCCCATTTCAGTTCTCTCTCCTCCATCTCCCTTTTCATTGCTATGAGCATTTCCATGATTTCAGTATTTCCTTCTCTGCTCCTAGATCCTTCTGCTTGAGCAGGCACTTGTTCCTGTACTTCTGGAAATGAAGGATAGGTTGGGCTTACCCTAAGAGGTTCTTCCTCTTCTGCTTCTGGAAAGACGCTGTCTGGAACTTCCTCTATTTCTCTTCTATCATTTTCTGCATTTGTTTCTTGCTCTGTTTCTGCATCTACTACCATCACCTCCTTCTGCCTCTTTCCTTTAGGTCCCTTTGTCACTCCTGTCAGGGTTAGAGGGGAACCCCGAGGACATTTTTCTTCTTCCTCCCAATTTCCCTTCACCCCTGCCCAGAGACAAAGTCTGGTAATAGTGGCAGGTGAGGATCGCTTGCCTCTTATTACTATATGGTATCCTCTGATTGGATTCTTTCGATCGAATGCTCATGTTCATTTTGTACTTTTCAAAAGGCATACAAAAGGATGGCTTCCCTCGTCTCCTGACCGAGCAAAGGTGTTTAGTAGGCACCATTACGTAACATATGAAGTAAAACCAAACCTTGGCTTCTTCAGTTAGAGCTCCTCTTTTGATGGCATGGTGGGGGTTCTTCTTCGTCACCTCCTATTTCCCTTTTCCTCCAGTCAACCGATTCACTATCTTTCATAATTTGGGTTTTCCAACAACTTCTTATACTTCGACCCATGCTTAAAATCTCTCAATTTAAATATTTCATTTATTTTTCTATCACCGAAGGGCACCCAAACACCTCTCACATAAACAGAATCATCCTTCATACCCACCATATTTGCATAGAATTCCCTGGCAAGAGCCGAGAACTCGGTGCTTTGTGCCGCAGCAACTCCCAACCTTTTTCTATTACTTCCAAAAATAGGGAAATTAGTTTGCCAAAACCTCTTTCGCACACAAATTCCTTGTCAAACATCACCTTGTTCCACAATTCTTTAGCTTCTTCTGAAATGAAGTATTTTTCTTCTTTTGTCGCTTCTTTCTCGGGTTGCTCATCCTCCTCTGGCTGGTTTCCTTTTTCAATATTCCTTTCTTCCTCAGGTTGAGTTTCCGACTGAACTTCTTCCACGGCTTCGACATTTTCACGCATGATTTCGTTTTCTTATTGCAGTATTTAGTTTTCTGTAGTCAATATACACCCTCCATCCCGTCGCGCCCTGTAGGGAACTCGCTCATTCTTTCATTTCGATCACGTTGAATCCAATCTTCGGGAACCACATGCACTGGGCTCACCCAAGAACTATCCGATATAGCATATATAAAACCTGCATTTAACCATTTAAGAACTTCTTTTCTAACAACTTCTTTCATCATCGTTCAACCTCCTTTGATGCTCAATAGAAGTTTTCAGATTATCATTCAGCAACATTTCAGGTATGCAATCTGAGGGACCGATAATTCCTTCAGATCCTCACTAACCAAGCACAGCTTCCCTTGTATTTTCTCAAAATTTCCAAAGAACTGTTTCAAATTCTTCACTAATGCAAATTGATATGATGACTGGTTTCCTATTTTCTGGTTCTAAGAACTCATATTTCAAATGACTGGGAAATAACCCTTCTGCACTAGTTCCCTGCTCAGTAATTTTCTATTTCTTGCTGCATACTTCATCTTGACTGTTTTCATTTATGCTCGAGACTGTTTCTTTGTTAAACAAATTTGAAGGCAGTATTTCACAATCAAGACTCTCAAGATACTGAAAATTCATCTCAATTTCATTGATAGAATGTTGAAGAATACAATCAGAATTCAATTTAACATTGAGAAGACTATTATTTTCTACAGCCATACAACTTTCTGCCTCTACATCAGGATGTTCAAAACTTCTATTAAGATTAAATTGCACTGCTTCATTTCCCACCCTTAGTGTCAGTTCACCTTTTTGCACATCTATCAAGGCAGCTCCAGTTGCTAAGAAAGGTCTTCCTAACAACAAAGGAACTTAGGTATCTTCCTCCATCTTCATGACAACAAAAATCCACTGGAAAGATGAATTTCCCAACCTTGACAAGTACATCTTCAAGAATACCTTCTGGTTGTGCCATTGATCTATCAGCCATTTGCAATGTAATTGTTGTCAGTAGGTTCCCAAACTAAGTCTCTGCACAACTGATAGAGGCATCAAATTTATACTAGCACCAGAATCACATAAAGCCTTCTTGAATTCATATTTCCCTATGGAGCAGGGAATGGTGAAACTGCTAGGGTCCTTCATTTTTGTTGGGAGCTTTTGCTGGATAATTGCACTACAAAGAAGTAAATGCTCAAGTTCACTATTCCTCCTCGCCTATCTTCCTTTCTTGTTCGCATCTCCTTTTAAATTTTGCATCAATAGGCATTTGGTTGATTAATTCCTACAAAAGGGGATATTTGATTTCTATTTTCTGAAATGTCCAAGAATCTAGAAAACCGGCTTCCCTTGCCTCGGGGCTTCTAGAAATGACACTCGTAGTGTATAAGCCGGTACTCTTCTTTCAAGCTTCGCTCACATTCCCCAGACTGTTCAAATATGTGCTCTTCTCTCCTTCCTTCCCAACTCCTTCTTGTCTCCGCCTCACTTCTTCTTTCCTTTCTTCCTTCGTTGTTGCTCAATTTCTTTCCCACTTCAACTACAAATTGCCATGCGCCTTTTGATTCTTTTGTGTCACTAGGGAATGTACCCTTGCTCGATTTAAGTATATCTGTGGCCAACTCGCCCTACTTCTGTGTCCCAAGTTTTCAATGAGGCACTTTGTATTATTCTCAAAACACTTGAGTGTCATACTTGAAAGCTACCAAGTCGGCGCTGCTCATGGAAGTGTATAAGTCTCTTGTTTGTCTCATGAACTGCAACATTTGTTCTTCAAATGGTTGAGTCCTCCTATGACCCTGATAGTCATTCCTTCCTTCACCCCCTTGATGCTACTGCTGGAACCTTGGTGGCTGCTGATATCCCTGTTGAGGATTCTGTCCATGCCTTAGGCCTTGTAACGCCCCTCCACCATATGAGAAGTTCTCATGGTTCCTCAGTGATGGACTGTAATGTGTGGGCAGGTTAGGATTTGGCTTGAAATGGTAATTTATTGGTTCATTCACGTACTTAACCTCCTCAGCACCATAAGAATCTTCTTCTGTTGGTACTTCAAAGACTTCTTCTCATCTGTTTCTTCCACGCCTCCTATTTCATGAGCAAGGTGCATTTTTCTTTCCCCGTTTGTCCATCCTATGCATGATGGCATCTAATCTTCGCTTTCCATGGTCACTATTCTTGCTCAGCCCACTCCCTTTTCCTCTCGTTTATTACCCCTTGAAAACTCAGATGGAGCTTCATATTGCATTTAGCCGTGCCTTCAATCATCATATCTCTAACCTCTAATAAAGACTTTTCTTTTTGAATGCTCCACAGCACGAAGCATCGATAATGCCTTTAGAAGTATCATTAAAGGCATGATACACTATATCCATCTGGGTTTTTAAATCAATTCCATGCATAGGGCACCTCTTCAACAACCTCTTGAATCTCTCCCAAGCTATATATAGGCTCTCATCTTCCCCTTGTTGGAACACTATTATCTCTCTTATTCTCTCTGAGGTGAGAGATGGGGGAAAGAACCTGCCCAAGTATGCTTCTACCAACTCCTCCCATCAACTGAACCATATGGTAATGATTCATCACCCATGTGGCTGCTATATCCCAAAGAAAATGGGGAAGAGATGTAGCTTGCTCCCACTTCCGGGCCTTGCACCATCTCGCCTCACCGTATTTTCCATTCCGAGAACCCACCCGGTGTGCTCGCTTTGGGTCTCTGGGTTTGTGCGACCAGCTGAACCGATGCCACGCACCATCGTTATCAAAGCCGGGGCTCGAGTTCGGTTATTTGCATCCACAAAGAGGTCAGTCTGATCACAGAATATTCTTCCTGAATGATAGGCCTCCAGAAATCCTCCATTGTGTCTGTAATAAGAGGCCTTCTAGCTATTGTCCTCTGCTCCTCGGTCTGGTCATGTCTCTCATCTGCCATAGCTGCGTTCTCTGCTCTTTTAGTCTTTCTTAAGCTTCTGAGTGTTCTTTCCAATTCAAGGTCTCATTGAAATTGTGTCAACTCGTTTATGCAATAAAGTACCAAATCAAAACACACTCAGATTAATAGGATTAGTCATACTAAAAAAAATATTTTCAACATGGCTTGCTAAGAATCAGTGGTTGATGTAGCCACTGCTTGAAAAGCTATTTTTGTTATTTTCTTTTATAAAATGTACAAATTAACATTTCCTCTTTCGTTAGAATATTGATCTATTTAATTCTTTCAATCCCCGGCAACGGTGCCATAAAAACTTGTTTGCCTTTTTCTATATAGACTAAAAATCCCTCAAATTCACATAGTTACAAGAGCCTACACTCTTGCATCCATGTCACTTGGATAAATTTTCTTAATAAAATACCTTTTCGATGTTCATGGTTTAAAATAAGGGTCTAGCCTATGATGACCGCAAGTGCAATGTGTCATACAAGTAGTAAAATCTGGAATGTAAGTCCGTATCATTCTACGTAGATTGGCAAACGAATTAAAGATCAACTACCCTAACTACTAAAATTCTATGCTATTTCGACTCAAACTCACAATGAGGGTTCTATCTAGAAAAATAAAGATCCTGGGACCATTGACTAATTGCTGAACTAAGATAAAACCAAAGTAAATGAACAAAAACAAATTGTAATTAAAATACTCGGAATGAATCAGCCATCAGAGAAATGAAACTATCGCTGAAATACAAAGAAATGCCAATTCCTACACCCAATTATATTACTCGTCTCGTGTATAGATCCGGGATTTGTCTAAGATTTCCTAATTGTTGGAATTGGATTTCTCCATATTCACCGGTTTGATACCCTTGCTTCTCTCGAAGACAAGATCAAACCAGCTACCTGTATTTCCAATCCTCTTGTAAGATATGGGTTTTTTTTTTCTCAATACTTCACACCCATTTCGTGATGACAGCAGACCTTTTGCATTTCCTTCTCAGGATTTTTGCAAAGTTTCTACCACTTAATTGATGGCCTCGAATTTCCAGAGATCTACTCGGTTCATCCTCCTTGATTAGATCTCAACTAACACGGGGTTAGGAACTTGCCTTGAGATTAAGGTGAACTCTCTGATTATTTATATTGTTAAATACTCCCCTCCAACTTCAATTATGAGCGAATGGGGGATTTATCAAAATGAACTCGTAGCTCAAAGAGTTCATCAATATAGCCGAGCATACCTTAAAAATGCTCTCGCCTCTCGTGAATCTCCATCTCCTCGTGTCACGCAGAGGGCATCCTCGAAATCGTGAGCAAGATACATTCCTCAACTCGGTATTAGGTAATTACCATTGAACTTATCAATTCTAAAACGACACCAAATAAGTAAATCCGAACTCCAAATTAGTTCTCTTATTCAGGCAGGAAAGACTGTGAATCTTAAATGTAAATCAACCAATATAGATGCTCTCCAATTATCAGACAAATCTAGCTCTACTCGTCTCTACACAGTTCGCAGATTCAAATCCTAAAAAGAAATAAACTAAAACAAAAAAAATGAAAATCTACACTAAACTATACACTGAGTTTCTCTCCTTTCCCCTTTTTCTGGGTAGTGAAGACGGAAGCTACTTTACTATTCTAATACTGTCTATTTATACTATCAAAAGAAATTGGGCCGAATCCCCAAAAAGTTCTAGGTGGAATTCCCAAAGAAAAATCCCTACCATCATTCCCATGGCGACCGTTGATGTCACTTATTACGGATTTCTCTCTTGTTTCGCTTCTAGTTCGCCCGCGACTTTCGTCGGCTTCGCTGCGACCAGCTTTTCTTACAATCAAGTTGATCAATGGTCGCGACCTGTTTGTAAATTTGACCTTATTTGCCTTGCATTTCTTCAGAGTTGATCTCGCGACCACAGTTTCATGTCGCGACATCGTCGTCTCTCTTCTCTTCTCCGCTTCCGAGTCATGACAACAGCTTTAGGTTGCGACCATCTTTCCGTTTTGTAGGATGACTTCCATGTTGTGACTTTCTTTTCCCGGTCGCAATTGTGTTGGTGGTCTTCTGCTTTCACAGTTTCATTTTATGTCGCGACCAAAGTGATGTCGCACCTCGCGGCCGCCCCTTTCTTCTTCCGTCGTAACCTCGCTCTTTGTTGCAAACCAATTTCCTCCTTCCCACCTTTATTCCGTGTCACGACCTCGTTGATGTCGCGACCAATTTCTTTCTTCTTAGCTCTTTCTTCGTGTCACGACCTAAAATGAGCGGTCGCGGTTATAGTTTTTTTGATCTTTGTTTAATAAATGGTCGCTACTTCCGCTTCGCAAGGGCTTCGGTTTGGCTTTCAGTCGCACCCTTTTTATTCCTCATCTCTTAATTTGGTTGCAACTTCAATCTTCCTGTTGAGACCCCAGTTCCTGTCTTTATGTCACGACCTCAACTGTATGTCGCGACCTCAAATGGAGCCTTTCATTTAAAAACTAGTTGCAACTCCGTTTACTTGCAAAGAACTTTCAGGGCTTCATCAAGGATTCACGTCATGACATCAAAGCGATGTCGCGACCTTAGTTATATTAAATTAGCGTCGCGACATCAGTGTGATGTCGCGACATGAAGTTTTTTTTTTTTTTAATATTTCCTTTAGTCTGACCACATTTGTTTTTTCGCAACCTCTTTCTTTTGTTGCCTTGCTCATCATGGTGGCAACCTCTTTCTTCAAGTCACGACTAAGCTTCCTGTCGCGACTCCGATTTCCAGTTGCGACTTCAATTCTGCTTGTAGGCTGGTCTCTTATGGTTTTTTGCTGAGATTTTTTAGTGATTCTCTCACACAGATTTCCCCAAGAAAATTAATTTTATAAAATATCCATATTTCTGCATACAAATCAACATTTATCTTACAATATGCTCAGAAAAATGGATTAAAAATCTAATGAGTTTTTAGACTCATCAGTTGTCCAAACAAAGTAGGTTATCGGGGTATGTCCACCACAATATATAGGAGGGTTGCCTAATAACTATATCGGAGGGTTGCCCAATGAAATACAATGGAGGTTCACCGATGAATCATGTTGGAGGGTTGTCCAATAATTCATTTCGGAGAAGGTCCAATGAATTGTATCTGAGTATTTTCCAACGATTCTCATCGGAGGCTTGTCCAACGGATATTATTCAGAGGTTTGTCCAATGGAATTATATCGGATATTGGCCAATGTGTTTTCGAAAACAAAAATCTTTTGTTTTGAAAATAGTGTTTTTCATACATGACATATACATGTGTGAGGGAGTAGGTGAGGACTCGGGATATGGGATAGGGTGAGTCACATTCTGATCTATGGCATGTAGACATTCAAGTATGAATATGCACGATTTACTTGAAAGTTTGTTGTTTGGTTGCCATTGCATGATCACTTAGGTGGGGAGTAACCCATGTAGGAAAATTCAACTACTGGGAATTGCTCACCCTGTCATGGAATAACACTTGAAAATTCGAAGGTGACACCAGGATGGATGCATCCGAGACCTTAGGAGGCAAAGAAATGGGCCGATTTGGCCTTATTTCTCGTATTTTGTAAAAACCGTAGAAGACCTAATTTTGTAATTTCCAAGCAACAAATTGTAATTAAACTCCTTTGTATAATGGAATACATTTGTTGAGTTTTCCAGTTCCAAAAAGAGCCTTGTAGTAGTAAGGTTAATTTATGGTGATTTTAGAAGTATTTTATAAAGAAAGGAAAAAGAGGAAACTAGAGGTTCAAGAGGATAGTATGGGCTACTGCCCAATTTAGGTCTTCTATCGCGATAGAGAGAGTCCTGGTCGTGGACAGGTTCCATGGACGTCATTGGCCGACATGCCCTCCCTTGTCGTGATAAGGCTGCGGTGCCGTGCACCAGCCACCGGACCTCAGGCTGCTTACACCCGCTGTGGCCAGCAGGACGCACGCACGCACTATAGAAACGGCTCTTCGCTCTCTCGTCGTGACAGTTAGCCTATCCGCATGTTGCAACAGACCTTTGCGGTCATGATGTAGGGCTAGACTAAGGTACCTGGGTCGCGACAGAAGGTTCCTTGTTTCGACAGAGTTGGCCACCCTATGTTGCGACAGGGTTGGTTGGTCCAATGTCGCAATGAGGTCGCGATCGAGACATGGGCAGTTGGGGTTTTGTGTGTCGAGACATAGATTTCATGTCGGGATAGAGGTGCTAATGTATTTAGCTGGTTCTAGGTCGGACATGATTTTCATGTCATGGCTGCAGGTGCTTTAAGGGGGAAGAAAAAGCCTATTGCACGTGATTTTCTCCGTCATGATAGTGGCTGGCCACTGTCGCGACCGGGCTCGCCGTACAAGGCCAGCTTGTGGGCGATCGCTATGGGCACGCGATAACGCCGCGTTTATGCGCTTGACTTGCGGCTCGCGACAATACGCTTGTGCCAACGACGATGCTTATAGCCCACGAGGTGTGCGCGCGATACGGGCGACGCAGGCGAGCGGCTAGCCATGCAGGAGCGTGATAGCCACTGGCGTGTGCGCGTACACGACAAAGGGTCATGAAAGGGCTAGGTTTCAGAGCGCTATCGCGACAAGCCGCGATGATAAGACGACGGTGGGCACTACAGGGTTTCAAAGAGAGTGCGCACAATTGTTCTGAGAGAGTGCAATCTCACCAAAGCCAGCAAAGGTACCCCAATTATCCACAACAATGTAATCTCGCGATCAGATATAGTGTCATGGCATTGTTTAGGTTCATTTTTTGGAACAGTGTTCATGGGTTACTGTTAAAAAAAATGTCCCCTGGAAATTGGGGCTTCACATTAAAGCTAGCCAGAGATGGAGAAAACTTGGGAATGGAGATGTCTGGTTTTTCTCTTTCAGGTGGTTCTTCTCTGTGGAAGAGGAAATTATCATTGGTGTACTCCACCATGGTAATCAACTGATCTTGCCTGATACCCAGGGTATTCATAGATCCTTCAAGTTCAGTGATCATATTGTGCATGTTCACTAAATTTGAATTCACTTAGTTCAGACTATCATTTCACAATTTGTGTCTCTAATTATTATCCATCTCTAACTCTTTGTCTCTCTTCTCCATGAGCTTTCCAAATTCCTTGAATTGTTCCTTATAGAGATATTTGAACCCTTTTGCCTTCTGCAACATACTGCCTTCCATATTTTCCTCTCTTTTCAGCTGTTCATTGTAGAAGGTCTTTATTTTTTAATCCAACCTTTGCATTAGTTCTCTTCCTCTCATTTCCATTCCTCATCCCTCTGTTTGAGAATTTATTCCCATCGTTATTCTCTTCTCGTCACTTCCGAAACTCCTCTCTCGATCTTTGTTGTTGTTCCTATCTCTTTTCTCTCTCATCCATTTCCTTTTTCATTGACACCAGCATCTCCATAATTTATGTATTCCCTTGATTGCTGCTGGAACACTCTGTTGGTTCAAAATATTTATCCCTCACATCAAGAGGTGAATGAATTAATGGACTTCTTCTACTCTGCATCTCATCCTCAACCGTAGTTAGCCTCATCTCGGGATTTGTCTCACCCCTACCTTGTTCATTTTCTTAGTCATCAGGCTTCTTCCAAGTACTTCCATAATCTTCATTTCTTTCCCTCTTTTTGTTTTTAGGCCTTTATCACTCTCGTTAATGTTAAGGAAGAAACCTTAGGACATGTTTCTTCCTTTCAACATATTCTTCTAACTCAAACTAAAATGCAAAGCATAGTAATTGTTGTTGGATGAGGGATTAGTCTTCTTTTAACATTTTTATGGAAGCTCCTTATGGATGCTTCAATTATCTTTCCCACATTGAACTTGTATCCCTTCAATAAGGCATACAAGATGATGGCTTCTTCCTCCCTTATGGTGCTCAGATGCTTGGTGGGAATTATAACAGAAGCAATGAAATAAAACCACACCTTAGCTTCTTCTATTAGTGAGCCTCTGTTGATGGATTCATGGGGATTCCTCTTTGTTGAAGTCCACTTCCCCTTTCCAGCCGTCAGAAAATCTACAATCTTCTCATGGTTGGGCTCTTTAAGCAGTTTTTTGTACTTAGATCCATTCTTGGGATCCTTGATTTGGAGAACTTCATTAATCCTTTCATGGCCCATGGGGACCCATATTCCTCTAACGCATATTGAATCTTCTCTCATCTCTATCATGTTGGCATAGAATTCCCTAACTACTACAGCAAAGCAAGGTCGTTTGTGCTTGCAGAACAAGCTCCAACCCCTTTTTTCGATTATCTCTGCAATGGGTGAGATGAACGTACCGAACCCCCTTTCTCCGATAAACCCTTTGTTGCTCAGATTCTTCTCCCATAAAGAGTAGGCTTCATTTGAAATGAATGTTTTATCGTCTTCTGATTCTTCAATTTAATCAACTCTACTTTGCTCGCTCTTTTCTCGCTCTTCCTTTCGAGTCGGGTTTGTTCCTCTTCCCGCCCCTTCTTCCGATTCCCGCTAATCGGAGTCATCTCTGTCTGAGGTTCCAGATGAACCTCCTCTTTACCTGCTATATATTCTTCCATCATCTCACTGAGATTTAGGACCAGGTTTTGGGGTTCTACCATTGATGTGATATGGATTTAGGGTTTAGGGTCTTTGAAGTCTAGGGTTTTGAGATGTCGAAGAGAGGAAGAAAGTGGAAATTGGGTGAGAGTATGAATGATGTGAGGCAATTGGAAGGAGGTGGGTTTTTTAGTTTTGAAACGTTCTTCAATTAATGGCTCAATAAATAAATGTTTCTCTTCGTATGTCGCAACGATTAATGATTAGGTCACAACAATAACTTCTGAATTTAACTTTGGAATTTATTTTGTGACTCTTCAAATTAAAAATTGCACCCAGCCTTTATTATTAAAATTTCATGTCGCGACACACTTTAGGGTTGTCGCAACAATGGCTAGTCTTGACAATAGAGATCTGTCGCGACACGTGTCATTGTACCCAACAGATTTCTTTCCGTTTCAAATGTCTATAGGTTACAACCCTATCGCGACAAGAAAATTACTGTTGCGACATAAATTGGCTCGAAACCGAAAGGTAGGTCATGGCAAAGATTTTGAAACTCGGTCATTTACACTGCTTCGTTGCCATTCACTTTAACTTCAAAAACTCTGTTACAACATGAAAGACAGGGTCACGATAAGTTTCCATCATTTTACAGTAAGTAATGTCGTGATCGAACTTTCTAGTGTCGCGACAGTCGGTCTCTGCATAAACTTTATGTTGTCTTATCCAGTCAAATCTTTGTTGCACAAACCTTTTTCCTTACTTATAAAATAGTGTCACGACAAATACTTTATTGTCGCAACCAAAGATTTGTTTCCCCAAAATTTTGCAACTTTAAAATGCCTTCCAATTCAGTTAATCACCTTACACCAAATCTAACTATGAAATTCAGCTTAGAAAACATATATAGCAACAGAAAATCATCAATTCAATTATGAATAACAATCTCATTAGTATCAAAATACTCAACAAGGCATTTAAGCAATTAGCACCTGAAAGTTGTCTAATTAATTAGGCTCTAAAATCATCAAATTCCTCAAACTTCAATTATGCATTATCTAAAAACAAGTCGAGGAAATAGAAATACTCCCTTTGTAGCTATTTTGTGAATAATTCAGCTCGAGGTAGTGTGCTATATAATAACATCTAATTCCAGTTCATTATTCCTGTCCCAAAAAAAAGAAAAATTAGCAAATGATCAAACTTCCTAATAAAACTTCTAACAAAATCAAAATTAAAACTTCAAAATCATAAAAGTAATCAACATCAATCAAAGTTAACGAAAATAAAATCTAGTTTGGGGTTACCTCCCTACAAGAAGCCGCCGCGATCGCCCTTAGCTGTACGTACTATAGAGGCCTTCATTTCAAGAATTTTCTTGCCTTTTCAAAATCTGGATCTATCTCCTTTAATGCTTCCTCCCAGATAATGCTTTAGTCACTGACCGTTTACTTTGAATTCACTTCCAGATTTAGTCTTCAGTGTTACTTCTCCAAAGGGTGTACTTGTTACCACTGTATATGGACCACTCCATCTTGACTTCAACTTCCCTATAAATAACTTGAGCCTGGAGTTGTTGATCAGGATGAATCATGCAGATTTCAAGGAAGTAAATCTCATGTGTTCTTTATAGCTAAAATGCATGGTCTATAGTTTTTTTCATTAATATTACGCTAATCCCTCATATTATATTATTCTATAGAATATCGCGATGTTGGAATCAAAAGGGCAGCTAAAAGATAGAAAAATAGAGTAGAAGCAGAAATGACGAAAAGGCAGCATCACAAAGGGTTACAGGTTCGCCGCTGCGAAGACCCCTTTCGCCGCGGTGAAGCACTTCGCCACTACGAATACCCCCTTCGCCACAGCGAACCAGAAAGCCTAAAATCAAAGGCCTCAGGTTTGTCGCTGCGAAGCCACCTTCGCCACGGCAAAGCGAGGTTCCCTTTCCACTACGGGAACTCGAAAAAACCCTAGCATTCTGGACCATTGATGGGCCCTCGTCTCGAGGTATAAAAAGGGATTAATTTTGAAGCAGAAGGGAGATTGGATCGAGAAAAAGGAGGAGATACAAGAGTGAGAGATCAAGATAGACGGATTCGGGACAAATCGCGAAGACGGATTCTTCTGTAGTCTTTCCTTCAACCCACTTCATGATTCGAATTCTTCAATCAGAGGAATAAATATGATGAACTAACTCTTTTCTAGTTTTACAACCCTAACCACAGTTTGATGGATTGATTTTCAGTTTTTGCTTATTTGAATGTTAATATGAATTCATATGTTTGCTTTAATTCTGGTTTTAATTACATGTTATTGTCTAGCCAACCGTGGCATGCTAAAGCTGGGAGTTTGAGATCGAGAGAAGATAACTTCTAGGGACATGGTTAAAGCAACACTTGGGTAGTCGAAGAATATAGATATTCCAGACTACAAGTGTGGCAATAGGTTTTCACATTTAAGATTTTCGGAGTCGAGGGGTTGAGGCAGAGATGCAATACATCCCACTGCCGAGGTAGGCAAATATATCTCGAGGTAAAATATCTTGTAGGAAATATCAACCTGCCAACAAAACTCGTATAAATACTTCAATAAGTCCTTAATTGAATTGACATCCATCAAGAGTGGTAGGGGACGGTACACCCTAGGTTTCTCATCATCAATATAATTCAATACACACAATTTTAAATTTTTGTTAATTCTAGTAATTTAGTCGAAATTCGCTTTAGGATTAGATCCAAATATTATCGAAGTCATTAAATCAATTGTCAACACGACACTTGACTAACCACTACACTACGTCAACTCGACGCGTATACTTGCGCACACGGGTTTCCGTTTCTCACCTAATTTTACACACTCACTTTCGGCCCGTCAAGTTTTTGGCACCGTTTCCAGGGAGAAGTTTAATGGTTATATTGACAACCGTACCATAGATAGTACGTTGGATGAATTTTACTTTCTTTAGTTATTCTCACTTCTTGATCATTTCTTTTTACTTTTATTCCTGGTTTACGTGTTCCTCTTTATTGCATCTGTGCTGTGATTTGGTTTCATTCTTATCCTGTGATTTAGAGTGTATGTAAAGACAAGATCACGGGGAACTACTTCCATTCGATCCTGAACTAGAACGGACACTGCATCGATTACGTAGAAAGACCCACGTAACTCAACCTGAAATCATGCAGCATCAAGTAGACGCAGGACATATTCATGATGGGATGAATCACAGGAAATGTAATGAACATAACTATAGAAATCCACCACCACACTTCAGATAGCCCGATAATCCGCATATGCTACTTGAGGAGTTTGCCTTGCCACCTACAGTTGTTAAGTCAGCTATACGATGACCACCTATACGGGCGAACAACTTTGAGTTAAAAGGAGTTACCTTGCAAATGCTCAATAATATCCAGTTCCATGGGTTACCGACTGAGAACCCGAATGCACATTTGACCAGCTTTATTGAGGTCTGTGATACGGTCAAGTATAATGGGGTAATCGAAGAAGCTCTCAGATTGTGGCTATTCCCATTGTCACTTAGTGACCGGGCTAAACACTGGTTGACTAGCCAACCTCCAGACTCCATCACCTCATGGAATGACTTGGTGTAGAATTTCTGACCAAATTTTTCCCACCCTAGAAAATAGCTCAATTGGTGCAAGAAATTAACACATTTAGACAATTTGAGGGGGAGAACCTAGCTAAGGCTTGGGAGATATTTCAAGAGCTATCGAGGAGATGTCCACATCATAGATTAACTAAGTGATTCAGCATAATGCTCTACAACGGCTCGAGCACCTCGCCAGACAATCATCGATGCTTCAAACGTGGTGCTCTGATGAAGAAAACCACATATCAAGCCTATGAGATCTTGGAGGATATAGCTTCTAATACTAATCATTAGCCTAGAGATAGATCAACACCAAGGAATCCCTTAGCAGGAGCAGACACAGAGATTCTAAGTAATCTGGTAAATCATGTTGCACAGTTAACTAAACAGCTGTAGAAGAAACAAGGCTCAGTCAATGCTATTCAAAATAGTCCGTGGGAAATTTGTGAATCTTGTGATGGACAACACAGTACTATGGAGTGTTAATTAGGGCAGATGACAGTAGAGCAGACCAAATATGTGAATCAACATAATTAACCACAGCAAGGGAAATATGGGGGCAATGCATATTAGAACATATACCAAAATCAGAGTCAGAATATAGGTCAAGGATGGAGAGGTAACCAAGGTAATCAGAACAATCAGGATTATGGTTGGAGGAATAGTAAGAACAACATGCCACCAACCCGAGTGAATGAACCAACCCTTGAGAAAAAAGTAGACTTGGAGTAAGCACTAGCACAAATGCTCACCGCACACACCGCCTTTATGAATGAGACAAAGGCGAATTTTCAAAGCCAGACCACCCAATTGAACAATCAGGCAGCACAATGGAGAAACTTAGAGGTGCAAATGGGCCAAATAGCCAATTTGTTAACGGAGAGGTAACGAGGAGCATTACCAAGTAATTCTGAGGTGAACCCGGGAGGCGTAGAGGGCAAATCTAATGTGTAAAAGCTGGTCACATTGGAGGAGCAAAGAAAGAACTAGTAGCACCCAAGGCAAATTTACCAATGATAGGAGAGGTAGAGATCGAAGAAGTAATCCAGCTTAGCCAGAATGACAAGGGAGCAGGGGAACAACCCCATCAAAAAAAGTTGGATGAAACAGAGGCTAAGGGTTGACCAAAAATGACTGAACCTACTATCCCAATCCCTTACCCTCAACGCTTGAAAAAGAGTAAATTGGATAAGCAATTCACCAAATTTCTGGAGGTGTTCAAGAAACTCCACATAAACATTCTATTTGTCGATGCATTACAGTAGATGCCCAGCTATGTGAAATTCATGAAAGAGATACTATCCAACAAAAGAAGACTGTCGGATTTTGAGATAGTGAACCTCACTGAGGAGTGTAGTTCCATTCTGCAGCGAAAACTGCCACAAAATCTTAAAGACCCTGGTAGTTTTACTATACCGTGCACAATTGGAAATTCCATCTTTGAGAAGGCCTTGTGTGATCTGGGAGCAAGTATTACCCTCATGTCGCTATCTATATTCAAACGATTAGTATTAGATGAAGCTCGCCCAACCACAGTCACACTCCAGTTAGCAGATAGGTCACTGAAACACCCTAAGGGGGGGAGGGGTGATAGAAGACGTTCTAGTCAAAGTGGACAAGTGTTAGTGATATGCTCTAGCCTAGTGGCATATACATTGTCATTATATGTTTATATACATGAGGCATTTATCATTTTATCTTGTTATTTAAATTGTGGTTTAACCTGATAAAATCATATCCTTGAATAGTTGGCTCCGCTTTATGTCATCAAGTATGTGACTTGATAGTAAAACCTTAAGGCATAAGAACACTATTATAAATAGTCCATAGTCGATCATTATTGTAGGAATAAAATAAAATGAAGTAAGACTATTATGTTTTCTAAGAAAGACCACGTTTTGCTGGTCATGAACATAAGATGTTACTCAGAACATAAATACATGTTAAGTTCATGTTGTTGGATTCCGACCATGAGAAATACTACATGGATTATGTCACGTAATTCATTGCAAGAATGGGAGCATTTGAGTCCTTCGACCTGAATTCACCATGGATTCCTACATGAGGAACTTCGTGTCTTGACGTAGCTCAATGACGTCTTTAACAGGATGGTAATACAGGCTATGGTTAGGCATGCAGTAAATCATGTGGAGGAATGTGAGTGATAGTGAAGGAATTTGTCCCACTCTTAATTAAGTGAGATGTCTATCGCCTCTTGATAAGTGAGACCGAGAAATCTATGAGTCGTGCTCAAATGAGATTGATAGGTTAATAATATCATTTGTTTAGTCAGTCTACTTGAGAATAAAGAAACGATTAAGTTGTATAAAGATGACTTCATCCATGCTTTGTTCTTAATCGAGACATCGTGTGACAAATGACTAACACCATACTATGGTAAGGTTTTTCGAGTCATCGAATTCACTTGATTTGGGTGGTTATAATATCTTGCTAGAGACCAATTATAACTTGTGGGCTTAGAATATGATTTGGGCCCACTGCCAACATTGAATGAACCTATAGGGTTGATTAGTGCCCAAAAAGTGCTATTTTGAGCCCTATTCAAGATAGGTTTTGAGTGCTTTTTGCGCACTAATCATATCAATTGAGCCAATTGACGTGTGTAGGTCCACTTAGTACCACTGATGCCATTTCGAGTTTGTTTTTGGTAATTTTGCAGGTCTTTGCATACCTCAGCCATTTAGTTCAAATCTGATGTTATGATAATGTAGTCGAACACTGAGATTTACGATGTCTTCATCCATCCAAAAACGAGGAATGTGAAGTGGAATTTGAAGGAAGTGAGGAGCGAAAAGTGAGCAAACGTGAAGCAGAGCAATCCTAGGAATTTCATATGATTACGTAAAATTTCACGATTGTGAAAATTCCCTCATGAATCATAGCGAAATTGAGAATTTGTTAGTTATTTAGTTTCGCTTAGCTAGCGAAATTTGTTTTATGCCTAGCTTAAAATTCCCAATTTCGCTATCTCACAATATGAAGCATTTAAATTTCGCTAGCTAGCAACATTCACCGGTTGATAGCGGTCACCATGGTCTCCAGAGAATTTCGCTAGGCTAGCGAAATTCCCCTGCATAGCGAAATTGCTGCCCCTGTGATTTTGGTATTCTTGATCCCAAACGACCCCGTTTTGATGTATTACCATTTTGACCCTTTATGTGTTTAATATTTTGGCATTTTTGTATTTTCACACTTTGGGTTGTACTATATAAACCCCCACAAACTTGTAACCCTAACCAACTTTTTCATTCAATACAGTTTTCCCGTAGCTTTCATTTTAGGGTTTTATTTGCTCTTCTTCTCCTCTTTATTTCATTTCTTTCTGGCCAAACACCCCCTTGAGGATGACAACTCATGGATGCTTGGCTGTTTCATAAATTTTGAAGACGAGGGTTGCTAGCTCGTTTCGGTCAGCAGGTGTCAGTCCTCATGCTTTGAATGTTACAGTAATCGTGATTTATGGTTCAAGGCAAATTTTCCAAACTAGGGTTTAATGCTTCTAATGTTGTTCCGTCACTTGCCATGTTTTGCGGTTCAGCAGCATGCTTAATGCTGATGACCGATATCCTTAGATGCCATTACGAACCAATTAAATGAGGTTAAATGCTAGGGTTTTAAAACTGAATGGACTTTAAATGCTTAGTAATTTACTGAATTCCAACAGAGTGGTTCTAGTGGTTAGGGTTTTTATATGGTTAAACAAAGATCCGGTTTTTGCTCTTTGACTATAGGTCATTTGCTCTAATGCGAGGAAATAACCCGGAGGACACCTTAATACCCCATGTTATCAGCTAGTGACCCAAACCTTCAAGGTTACCATATTTCACAATTTCTACTGTGTTTTTCACAATTTGGATTCAGTGAAATGCACAACAACCTCCCCTGTTTTTAACCAAATCCACAATCCAAAACAAAAGCTTCCTACCATTTTCCAAACACCGATGCAATCATTCGTGGGATGAAAACCCATCCCCGTGTTCGAATTTAGATCAGCTATAGTATCAAGCAGCAGCTTGACTACTTCGGCAAAGAGGGAGGAACATAGGAAACAAATTTTGTTGATTCCGCTCACCCTACCGTGGCACGAATCAAGGGTCACACATAAGAATGAGCTATAATGGGATGTTAGAAAGGCTCTCTCTTTAGCCCATGATTAAGCCTATGCCCAAGCCCAAGCCCAAGCCCATTAATAGTTAATGGAAAGGGTTTGGGAGGCTTGATATAAATATGGGGATTATCATCTAAAAGAAGGTGGTTCTTTTGAAGTGGGCGTTTTTTAGAGAGAAATCTTTTTAGAGTTTTGGAAATAATTAAGGTGTCTTTGGTTTCAGTAACAAAGACTCCATCATAAGGTGCTAGCACATCCATCCCATCCGTTAGCCGTTGGTGTGGATAGCTTTAGAGGGCGTTTGCACACTGCATCGTCTTAGCTCGTTGCTGCTGGATCGTTTCCAGGAGGAGTTTTGTTTGTGTTTCAGCGTGGTGTGATCAAGCAACTCTGCACTAATCGAAAAGGATTCGGTCTACAAGATGTAAGATCTAGATTTCCTTGATTCATTACTTAGTTTCATCAAACCGCTTGATCCCGGCGTAGTTCAAATAAGTTAATTTTTTTATTTCCATTATGCTTATCGCCGATTCCAACAACAAAAAAAAAATGAGCTACTCTTGTTAAAGTTTGGGTGAACCGATTTTTTTATAGCGTGATATAACGTGATTTGGTTAGTGTATTTGTTTTTCCATATGTGATATTCCATGAACCATTAGTTCATCCGTTTTATAATCAGTATAATCTGAGTCATGTTTTTTTCTATATGAAGTCTTAACATCGGATCAGAAATTGAAAAATGATTCGGTTTAGAAAAGCTCTAATAGGATTAGATCATTGATGATCGAATCAAATTCTCGAGTTCAGAATTTTGTGTTCTAACTTACTCAGACTGTTATAGTTTAAGATTAATTAGTAGGACTGTTACATATTAAGTATGGCTGTTACAGATTCTTATTAATCAATAGGACTGTTACATATTAAGTATGGTTGTTACAGATTCTTATTAATTAGTAGGACTGTTTACAGATTCTTATTAATCAATAGGATTGTTACATATTAAGTATGGTTGTTACAGATTCTTATTAATTAGTAGGACTGTGAATGACCAAAATTATTAGTGTGATTAATGATCAGGAGAAATTTCCAGGCAGTAACTCACTCATGCTAGCCTTAAAATTTGTTTATGTGACTAACGCTGCAATTGAAAGACCATATTCATAATCTGATTATGTGCTTAATGTTTTTGTATTCAATTGCATGGTGCATGTTATGGCCCTTAGTTCAATGTGATTGGCAGGTATTAATTATGGGTTTGTAATTTTAAATACGGCCCATTCGTCAAGTAATTTTTTTTGCTGACACAACATGTGTTTCTCTCTTTTTCATTACATTAGCATACTGGCCATTTGTCAAGAAAGTTTTTATCGACACAACATGTGTGTCTCTTTATTATTTTAGCATGCAAATAGCTTACAATTATTACTTGCTTGTAATGAAGAAGAACGAAGAATGGAGGCCTGCTCTGCTTCTTGAGACAAGCCCATAAAGCCAAGGTATTGGTAAAAGGTAATCCCCGCACTTCCATACTCCACTTTATGGAGATCACTCTTAGGAAATGGGCCATGACAGTCACGTTTATATTTATGCTTATAAATATGCTTATATGTGATGCATGTATATGTTTATAAAGTTTTCCTAAAAACTTGATAATTTCATCACATAAATATTAAGTCATAAATGCCTTCATAATTTAACACTTATCAATACTTCGATCATTTTAATATAGTTTCGCTAAAGCAAGTGGTATTGGCCATCTAGAAGACATGATGGATAATGGTGATATCCATAAGATTGAATATGGTTAGACTTAACTAGGCTATCATAACGAGTTTGGGCCTAAGGGCATAAAAGGAAAGAGTTTTCTACCTAGTTATTTTAAGTTTAAGTGTTATGCCAAAGCTAAGCTTGAATTTAAGTCAAACGTGGATTTTCACTCACTAAGAAACTATAAGATTGTTTCTGTGTTAATTAAAGAGTTATTAATTTTAGTGGGAGTATTAAAGACCTCATTTATTAAAAGCTTTGCATATTTTTTGTATGTAGACTAATGGCATCAAACAACACATCAACATTTACTCAAGGATTCGTCCTGAAAAGGAAAACTTAATGGGACAAACTCTCGATTGGTTTTGAAATTCGAGATCATTCCCAAACAAGAGAGGAAGCAAGATGTATATTCTTGATAATGAAATCCCTAATGAACCTCCCAATAATGCCCCACTTGTTTAAAGGGATGCTTATATAAGCATTTGGAATGACTTTGTGGATGTAACATGTCTTATGCTTACAACCATGAACTCTGAGCTTCAGAAGCAATTTGAGGAAATTGAGGCATTTGATATGATGGTGCATCTCAAGGGAATGTTCAAAGAGCAAGCACGTCAAGAAAGGTTTACAACCACCAAAGCATTGAATGCATGCAAGATGACTCCTGACACTCCAGTAAGTGCACATGTGCTAAAGATGAGGGGTCTCATCAATCATCTTGATAAGCTTGGTGCTCCTATTAGTCATGAGTTGGATACTGATCTGATTCTATATTCATTACCTGAATCTTATGATCAATTTGTTATGGACTACAATATGCAGCATATGGAGAAATCTATTGTTGAGTTACATGGAATGTTAAAGAATGTTGAGACGAGCATTCAAAAGACAAATCCAGTGCTTATGGTTCAGAAAGGGGAAGGCATGAAAAGAAAAGGAAAGGGAAAAGGTAATAAGGCCAAGAAAGGAAAAGGACAGTCCAAGCCTACGACTAAGAAGCCAAAGCCGCCCAAGGAGGGAGTTTGCTTCTTTTGTAATGAACAAGGTCATTAGAAGAGGAATTGTAAGCTCTACTTGGAAGATTTGAAGAAAAAGAATAGTAGCGAGGCTACCACTTCAGGTATTTATGTTATAGAAGCTTAACTGGCCTACTCGCTTCATGCGTATTAGATACCGATGTGATCTCACATTTGTGTAAATGTGCGTGGCCGTCAAGCAATAGATCATTACAAAGGCGAAGTGGACCTACGAGTAGGGAATGGAGCAAGAGTTGCTGTGACAATGTAGGGAGTTTATGATTCGACTCGCGAGCGGACTTGTTTTCCAATTAAAGAATTGTTATTATGTGCTTGCTGTGAGCAGAAACATTATTTCAGTTTCTTGTTTAGACGTGATGGATTTCTACTTTATTACACACTTTTCTCCATCTATAATGCAGACATTTTTTATGGGAATGCTCATTTATCTAATGGTCTCTAAGTTCTAAACTTGGAACAACCCAAGCCTATCTTTAACATCGATACTAAGAGGTTCAAGTCCAATGACTTGAATCCAACCTACTTTTGGTATTGTCGTTTGGGCCATGTCAATGAGAAACGCATCTTGAAGCTCCATCAAGATAGGTTAATACATTCAATTGACTTAGAGTCATTTGAAACATGTGAATCTTGTTTACTAGGCAAAATGACCAAGGCTGCTTTTGTTGACACAAAGGAGATGCAGTTAGTGACTTATCACCTTATACATAATGTATGTTTCAGGGACCAATAAGCTCAATTGCTAGAGTAGGTTATCAGTACTTCATTACTTTTACCAATGAATTTAGTAGATATGGTTACATCTACTTAATGAGGCATAAATCTGAATCATTTGAAAAGTTCAAATTATTCAAGAATGAAGTACAGAATCAGCTTGGAAAGAATATCAAAACACTTTAATCTGATCGAGGTGGTGAATATTTAAGCCAAAATTTCGATGATCATCTTAAGGATTGTGGGATAGTCTCACAACTCACTCCACCTAGAACACCACAATGGAATGGTGTATCTGAAAGGAGAAATCCAACTTTATTAGATATGGTCTGACGCATGAGCTCCAATGCATCTTCCAATATCCTTCGGGATATGCATTAGAGACTGGGCCGTATTCCTTATTGAATAGAATTCAATTGTGAAGCATTTCTTGAGAAACACCATATGAGTTGTGGACAGAAAGCCACAATAAGGTCGTTTTTCTCGAAGATTCGGGGTTGTGAAGCTTATAAAACGTCAGCTTATGATAAGCTAGCATCTAAATCCGATAAGTGCTTATATTTGTGGGTATCCAAAGGAAACAAAAGGGTACTACTTACATCCCATCTGAGAACAAAGTGTTTGTTACCAATGGAGTCTTTTGGAAAGAGACATTTCAAAAGAGTCAGTGGGAGTAAGACATCTCTTGAAGAAGTTCAAGAACCACAAGTTACAATCTAGCCTTCCATGGAAATTTACAAGACTTCACAACCAGCTTGTTAAGTCAACATCTTTCATGGGGCGCCCACGAAGGTCCGAAGTGGATTCATCATGAGCCCAAGAGATATGGATTTCTCTCTATAACCTGACGACAAAAACCGATAGACCCAGGGATCAAGATGAGCCCACAACCTATCATGAGACAATGATGAGCCCAGATTCTAAAAAATGGCTTTAAGCCATGAAGTCTGAGATGCAATCAATGTATGATAACCAGGTTTGGAATTTGGTTGATCCACCTGAGGGTGCTAAGGTCATTGGTTGTAAATGGGTTCATAAGATCAAACATGACATGACCTTAAAGTGTCACTTGTTGCAAAAATTTTTCAAACAAACTCATGGTATTGACTATGATGAGACCTTTTCACCTGTCGTTATGCTTAAGTCTATTAGGATTCTTCTTGCTATCATTGCGTACTATGATTATGAGATTTGGCAAATGGATGTCAAAACAACGTTTCTTAATGGAAACTTACTCGAGGATGTGTACATGACACAACTTGAGGGTTTTGTCGATCCTAAGTATCCTATCAGGTGTGTGTTTCAAAGATCCATTTATGGATTAAAGCAGTTTCACGGTTGGAATCTTCATTTTGATGAGGTCATAAAGAGTTTGGCTTTTATGAAAAAATGAAGATGAGCCTTGTGTATACAAGAAGGTTAGTGGGAGTGCAATTGTCTTCATAGTGTCAGGTATGTGGGATCTATATCTTACTCATTGGAAAATGACATCCCTACCTTGCAGAGTGTCAAGTCTTGGTTGGGGAAATTTTTTTCAATGAAAGACTTAGGCGAAGCCGCCTACATCCTAGGCATAAAGATTTATAGAGATAGATCTCAAATGGTTACCTACTTAAGTCAAAGTGGGGTGTATTAGACAAAGTGCTAAAGAGGTTTAGCACAAGATTCCAAGAGAGGTTTCTGCCAATATCTCATGGAATTAAGCTCAATAAGTCTCAAATGCCCAACCACTCTAAGGATCTAGAGAGAGCCGCATTGATAAAATCCTATATGCTTTGGGTTAGCTGGTTCTATCATGTATGCCATGCTTTGCACCCGACCTGATGTCTCCTATGCCTTAAGCATGAAAAGTAGATTCCAGTCAGATCCAGAATGTCAATGATAGCATCAGAAATATCCTAAGTATTTGGCAGAGAAGAACCAAAGATATTTTTTTTATCTATGGACAAGAAGGCAGCCAGTTATAAGTGGTTATACTGATGTCAGGTTTTCGGCCCGACTTAGATGACTTTATATCTCCTAATCTAGTTTTGTGTTTTGTTTGGAATGGAAAGGTGGGAGGTGAAGAGTTCCAAGCAAGACACCGTGGCCGCATTCTACTACATGTAGGCCGAGTACATAGCCGCCTGCATGAAGCTAAGGAGGCGCTTTGGATGAAAATTTTCGCTTTTAGACTGGTGTTGACCCCAAAGATTACAAACCCAAGTGGACGCCTATTGTGAAAAATAATGGGGCTATTGCTTAAGCCAAGGAGCTTAGATCACATCAGCGATCCAAACACATACCCAAAGCTTTTACCCTCATTCGTGAGATCACTGAGAGGAGAAGTTACATATGTAGAGTTCATATCGATGACAATGTTTGTCGATCCTTTGACTAAACCTCTTCCACAAGCCAAAGCATGATAATCATACTAGATTGATAGGGCATTCAATTTTTGCCCCGATCGGGCTTTAGGAAAGTGGAGATTGTTAGTGATATGCTCTACTTAGTGGCATATACACTGGTCATTATATGCTTATATACATGAGGCATTTATCATTTTATCTTGTTATTTAAATTGTTGTTTAACTGATAAAATCAGATCCTTGAATAGTCGGGCTCCGCTTATGTCATAAGTATGTGACTGATAGTAAAACCTTAAGGCATAAGAACACTATTCTAAATAGTCCATAGTCGATCATTATTGTGGGAATAATAATGAAGTAAGACTATTATGTTTTCTAATAAAAGACCATGTTTTGCTGGTCATGAACATAAGATGTTACTCATAACAAAAATACATGTGAAGTTCATGTTATTGGACCGACCCGCTATGAGAAATACTACATGGATTATGTCATCAGTAATTCTCATTGCAAAGAAGGGTATTTGAGTCCTTCTACCACCACCATGGATTCCTACATGAGGAACTTCTCACCCCGACGTAGCTTAAATGGACGTTCTTAAATGTGATGGTAATACAGGCTAAGGCTAAATAAATAAAATCATGTGGAGGAAATGTGAAGGAGGTAAAGGAATTTGTCCCGCCTTAATTGAGTGAGATGTCTATCGCTCTCGATAAGTGAGACTCGAGAAATGCATGATTCATGTCTCGAATGAGATCGATAGGAGTTATCAATATCATTTGTTTAGTCAGTCTACTTGAGAATCAAGAAACAATTAAATTGTATAAAGATGACTTCATCCATGCTTTGTGCTTAATCGAGACATCGTGTGACAAAGGACTAATATCATACTATGATAAGGTTGGTCAAGTCATCGAATTCACTTGATTTGGGTAGTTATAATGTCTTGCTAGAGACCAATTATAACTTGTGGGATTAGAATATGATTTGGGCCCGCTACCAACATTGAGTGAACCTATAGTGTCACACATAAGAATGAGCTATAATGGGATGATAGAAAGGCTCTCTCTTTAGCCCATGATTAAGCCCAAGCCCAAGCCCAAGCCCATTAATAATTAATGGAATTTGGTTTAATTTCGTTGTAATAAAAGGCTCAGGAGGCTTCTGATATAAATATGGGGTTTATCATCTAAAAGATGGTGGTTCTTTTGAAGTGGGCGTTTTTGAGAGAATTATTTTTAGAGTTTTGGAAGACACTAAGGTGTCTTTGGTTTTGTGGGACAAAGACCTATCATAAGGTGCTAGCACATCCATCCCATCCATTAGCCGCTCGTGGATACCTTGGGAGGGCATGCTGCACACCGTATCATCTGGCTCATTGCTGCTAGATCATTTCTAGAAGGAGTTCTGTTTGTGTTTCAGCGTGTGTGTGATCAAGCAAATCTGCACTAGTCGAAAAGATTCGGTCTACAAGAGGTAAGATTTGGATTTCCTTGATTCATTGTATAGTTTCATCAAACCGCTTGGATCCCGAGCTTCAAATAAGAATTTTATTTCATTACAAGCTTCTATCGTTGATTCCAACAATGTGTTCATATTTTTGCATAATTCATTGTTCTGATGGAAGAAGATAAAGAAAGGCCTATCATACTAGGTAGGCCATTTCTAGCGACTAGCGTGGCACCGATTGACGTGCGTGGGCAGTAGAACCGAAATCGAGGAGCCTTAGAAGACGAGATCACCTTTCATGTATTCCGGCCCATGATGCTCTCAGATGACTACCCTAACAAAGATACCTCGGTCCTCAACCCCAAAGAAATCTTGCAAGGCGAAGTGGTAAACTCTCTAGATAAGTCTCATGTAGCACAACGAATTACCCAGAAGATCAAAGGGCATGGTAGCCAAAATAGTCCAACCGCCCTAAGCAGCGATTTTGAGCACTACGAAGGTGCGTTAGCAAACCCAGTTCCTGTAGATTACAACATTACATTGCAGGAATGTTGAGCTAACGACGTTAAACATAGCGCTTCTTGGGAGGCAACCCAAGCATTGTGAGATTTTCTTTTTCCCTAAACTCGTATTACTTCCATTCCTCTTGACTATTTTACAGAAAATTTTTTAGTTTTCAGAATCCTAACCTAATTATTTTTAATAACATGATGAACTTTAAAGGTGGAGGCAAAACACAAAGGTCGACATTTATCCCCATTACAGTGCTTGTTTCCACCTCTCATGAGGAATGACTCTGATATTTTTATCCACAATGCTAGGTCGCTTCACTCTTCTGTGCTTAGCCCTTCAACAACAGCATCAACCATGTTTGCCGTTTCAGTATGTCTCACTGCAACGTTGGTCCTTCAATGAGGCGTAAGCGACTTCAGATTCCAGCTCCTATAAATACCCGCGATGGCCATTTTTTCCCTCATACCATTTTTGGTGGGCCCCTTCGTCTCCTGTTTTTTCTTATGTGCATTTTTTTTTTCAGATTTCGAGCCATCAGTGACTACTATGGTGCCTAAGAAGACTGCCCCAGCCAAGCGACACCACTCCGATTCCACATAAAGGTGGCACCTCCCCCTCCGGACGATACACGCCTATTCATTTCTCGGGAGGTAGAGCTGCTCTACCACGAGTCGCTTTGCATAAGTTCCTTTGTCCCAGAGCGGGGTTTTCCGACCTCGATTGTGTTCTTCAATTTCACCATCTAGACTCTAGGTTGGCAAACCCTGTGTGCTCTCCCAACCCCATGAATGGCCCTGGTCTTCTGCGAGTTCTACTCCAACCTGCCATTCCGAGTTGGCACCACAAAGGTTTGTCCCGGTAAGTGGGCTCGACTCTGGGGCACGGGCTACGAACCACCCTATCAGCCGCGTGGAGGACGACGCTGAGGAGTACCAGCGCTCTTCGGGCCTCGACTTCAAGGGCCTGATGCAAGAGCTCACACAAGGTTAGGGCATGTGGCGACGCCATCCGTCGACGGGCGAGTTCACCACATTTTCGATGACAGCGCTCACTCCCGTTGCGAAGGTTTGGTATAATTTTTTATCTGTTAAGATTAAACCTTCATTGCATCTTAGTACAGTGACAAAGGACAAGACGATCCTCTTCTACGCCATGACCAAGGGATTCCAATTCAACATCAGGATAGTCATTGAGCGGGGGTTGATTGAGCCGACTCACGGATGCTGCACTGGCACTCTGATCCACCCCTCCCTGATCACTAAGCTATGCCGATTAGCCGAGTTCAGATGCTAGACTCCGAGGAGCAGGTACAGCAACGCCTGCCCATTCCACTGCCCAGGGTGAAGTTCAGGAGCCTTGACGAGTCCGATAACGAGACCGATGATGATGCCCTTAAATGTCACACCCTGCAAGTGACCTAGCTGGGATTCGCGACCGAGGTCCCCTAGTTCGACGCGCAGCCCCCCGGCCAACCAGATCCATGCACTCACTACCTGCTTCAACGCCTATTGGGAAGAGTCTCAAGACCACCGGGTTGCCCTGAGCCAGCACATGGATTCCATCCGGGTCGAGGATGACCGTTTATTCGAGCCACCAGACTGCACCACCCCAATAGCTCGTCACTTCGGCCATTCCACACAAAGACCACCACCGCCACCACCGCAGTGATATATTCTTTTTTTGGGACGTATTTCTTTACCTTTCTGCTTTATTTTCTTTTTCTGCCATTGAGGACACTGTCAGTTTCAAGTTTGGGGGTGTGGGTGTATAGGGTGTGACTTAGTTTTATTGTGACTATGCATGACCTAGTTTTTTTTTACTTATTTTTATTTTGACTTGGGTTATTTTCACTATTTTTGCATGTTAGGTCAAGTTTTCTTTTTATCTTTGCTATTTTTGCATGCTTAGGGTTGACTCAAGCTATTTTTTGCTATTTTTGCATGTTAGGTCCTTTTTTTTTTTTTTAGGCGTGTGTTAGTTTATTTCCCATGCACCAACATGTATCCAAAATGCACCAATATGACAGTCTCCAAAGTTGGTATTAAGTATCCCCGCCTTAATTTTGAGCATGATGGCAACAAAAGGGGGTTGTAGTAATTGTAAAAACAACCCATGTTCAATGAAGTAATTAATTCTGTGTTGTTTTGACAATCTGGGACTCGCAAGTAGTGAAGCTTCCAGACTAACCATGTCCGCCACCCTTTGATCTCAAACCCACCCCGGGCAGTTTATCCCGCACACACACGTGATCTTCGGGGTATGCTTTGACTCCGGGACTCACCATACAAGAGTCCTACGAACCTTAGGAAGTAAACACTTAAGTGATGGGACACCTTAGAAAAAGAGGATCATTGTTAAGCCCAAAATATATATATATATATATATATATATATATATATAACAACTGTGGATCATCCTAACTCCTGAATCTCTAGCACGCCCAGCGGGGCTTTCAAAGCTTAATGCCCTGTCAACCAACCAGATTACCACTTCGTCAGCTCGCTACATGGGACAGAGGATGGATGATCTACACAATCTAGAACCTCGAGGTTTGGCTGAGTGTTCGGGGTGAAGTTCTAGGGGAACTAAATGCCTGGTGCCCTTAACCAACTGGTGGAAAGTCACCAATGGATCCTCGCTACAGGAACCCTCACCTAAAATCTCCTGGTACTAGTACTCTTCCCGGATTTGTCTTAGAATTAATCCCCTTAGAAGTAGCTGAAGTGAATAAATTGGTACGTTCTCATCCTTCCGTGTTAAGCTAATCCAAATAGGCCAGTTCGATTAAAGTTTGGGGGTAATGCAATCAAACTATACATTGGAGAGCACACTTTAACCGCACTTAGACTCCTTAGGAAATATTATTGAGCACTAAAAATGGGGTTGACCTACTTGGCGAACCGAGACCGACCCAGTGCAAGTTCTTGAAAGCTAAACAATTAAGGTAATCCCTAGATCTTTTGAACTGGTTAATATGGACTCCTTCTTGCTGTTGTCATGTGTCCTTAGCCCATATCTTCATATAGTTTCGCGTATTCTTGTGTACCCGAGGTGGAGTCTATTCTTGCTTGGGGACAAGCAAGAAGCTAAGTTTGGGGGTGTTGATCGGGATGAATCATGCATGCATTTCAGATAAATTCTCGGTGTTCTTTATAGCTAAAATGCATGTCTGTAGCCTTTTCTATTAATATTACGCTAATCCTCATATTATATTATTCTATGGAATATCGCGATGTTGGAATCAAAAGGTAGCTAAAAGACGTAAAAATGTGAGCGTACTAAAATGACGAAAAAGGCAAGATCACAAAAGTTACGCTGCTCGACGCGAAGACTCTCCGCTCGCAGCCGAACTAGAAAGCCTGAAATCAAAGGCCTAAGGTTCGCCACTGCGAAGCCACCTTCGTCACGGCGAAGCGAGGTTCCCTTTCCATTACGGGAACTCAAAAAAACCATAGCTTTTTGGGCCATTGATGGGCCCGCGTCTCGAGGTATAAAAGGGAGTAATTTTGAAGCATAAGGGAGACTGGATTGGGAAGAAGGAGGAGATACAGGAGTGAGAGATCAAGATAGACGGATTCGGGACAGATTGTAGAGATGGATTCTTCTGTACTCTTTCCTTCAACCCACTTTATGATTTGAATTCTTCAATCTATAGTGAATAATATGATGAAATAACTCTTTTCTCTAGGGTTTTGCCAACCCTAACCACGGTTTGATGGATTGATTTTTAGTTTTGGCTTATTTGAATGTTAATATGAGTTCATATGTTTGCTTTAATTCTGGGTTTAATTACATGTTATTGTCTGGCCAACCGTGGCATGCTAAAGCTGGGAGTTTGAGATCGAGAGAATATAACTTCTAGGGACATGGTTAAAGCAACACTTGGGTAGTCGAAGAATAGAGATATTCCATACTACAAGTGTGGCACTAGGGTTTGCACATTTAAGAGTTTCGGAGTCGAGGGGTTGAGGCAGAGATGCAATACATCCCACTGGCGAGATAGGCAAATATATCTCAAGAGAGAATATCTTGTAGGAAAGATCAACCCGCCAACATAACTCATATAAATACTACAAGTCCTCTTAATTGAATTGACATCCATCAAGAGTGGTAGGAGACGGTAAGACCTTAGGTTTCTCATTATCAATATAATTCAATACACGAAATTTTAAGTTTTTGTTAATTCTAGTAATTTTTTTGAAATTCGCTTTAGGATTAGATCCAAATATCGACGAATTCATTAAATCAATAGTCAACACGCCTTCTCTTCTCGAGGGAAAGACACTTGACTCAACCACTCACACTCACGCTGCCAACTCTAACGAGTATACTTTACACACGGGCTTCATGCTTCCCACCTAATTTGCACACTCACTTTCACCCATTATTGTATAAGAGAACTCGTTTCTCCCCGCCTTTGAATTCCTCCTTAGGGATTTTGATCATGCCATCTCTCGTCTTTTCCTTATAGATTCGCATTGTCATAAGCTTCATTTCAATTTCTTCGACCATTCATTCGGGAGTAGTCTCTTTCCTTTAGCAGCTTGAAAGTCATAGTTCAGCTTTTTGATGGCCCACATAGCCTTGTATTCCAATTCTAAAGGGTGATGACAAGGTTTTCCATATACAATTCTGTATGGGGACATTGCAATGGGAGTTTTGTAAGCAGTTCTATATGACCATAATGCATCATCCAGTTTTATGGACCAATCTTTTCTTCTTACATTTTCTGTTTTCTCCATAATTTTCTTTATCTCCCTATTAGAAATTTCAGCTTGTCCGTTTGATTGAGGGTGATAAACTAATCCTATTAGATGCTTAATTCCATATCTACTCATGAGTTTTACAAAAACTTTATTTGCAAAATGGTTTCCCTTATCACTAATGATTGCTCCGGGGTGCCCAAATATGCTCAAAAATGTTTCCTTTTCAGCGAACTCAATCATCGTGGATGGCATCATTTCTGGGACAAGCTATTGCTTCCACCCATTTGGATACATAATCCATAGCTAGGAGAATGTACATATTTCCAAATGATGATGGGAAAGGTCCCATAAAGTCTATTCCCCATACATCAAAAATCTACAGCACAAGAATTCCTTGCAAGGGCATTTCATTTCTTCTCCTTATGTTGCCCATTTTTTAACAAGCATCACAATGTTTTACCCATTCAAAACAGTCTTTGAATAGAGTAGGCTAATAAAATCCTGATTGGAGAATTTTCTAGGCTGTCTTGTCTCCTACAAAGTGTCCTCCATATGGTGATGCATGACATTTCTCCATAATACCATCCTATTCTGTTTCTAGAACACATCTCCTTGTGATCATGTCTTCTCCTCTTCTATACAGTAGTGGGTCATCCCATATATACAATCTGCAATCAGTTCTCAATTTCCTCCTCTACTAGTAGCTGAATCAAATGGTATAACTCCACAAGCTAAGTAATTGACAATATCAGCATACTAGGGTGTTTGTACTGACAACATCAATAGCTGCTCATCAGGAAAAATTTCTGCTATTCCGTCCCTTTATGCTCTGAAGAATTTTCCAATCTAGACAAGTGATCTGTTATCACAATGTCCCTACCCTTCTTATCCTTGATTTCAAGATCAAATTCGGCAAGAGTAGCACCCAACCGATCGGGCCTTGGCTTAGCATCCTTCTTGCCCCAGATATTTAATTAAAAAGATGATCGTGTGTATTACAACATGTATCCCCAATATATAAGGCTTGAATTTTTCACAAGCAAATACCATTTCCAGCTTCTCCTTCTCTATGGTGGAGAAGTTCTTTATGCCTCAATAATGTTTTGGTCGGCATAGTATATGGCCTTGAATATCTTTTCAGTTCTTTTTCCCAATATAGTTCCCATTGCATAATCACTAGCATCACACATAATTTCAAACTTATTGTTCCAGTCTGGTGTCAACATAATGGGAGCTGATACTAATCTAGATTTAATTTCCTCAAATGAAGATCCCGTACGATCTATCAAAATCACTTCAGATCTTTTTCAAAGAAATTTACACAATGGTTTGAGATTTTTGAAAAATTTTTAATGAATCTTCTGTAAAATCCAGCATGTCCCAGGAAGCTTCTTATTCCCTTCACTATCGTAGGTGACATGAGAGTTTTTATGAAACAATCTTTGCTCGGGGTCTACTTAACTAGCAAGATAAATCTCAGGCCCCAAGACAATACCTTCAGTTACCATGAAATGGCCTTTTTCCCAATTTAAGCTAGATTTTTTTCTTGGCACCTCTAAAGTAATGTTTCTAAGTTTTTCAAACAATCTTCAAAACTGGATCCATATACTAAGAAGTCATCCATAAATATTTCCATAACCTCTTCCACTAAGTCTAAAACATGTATATCATACATCTCTGAAACGTGGCAGGAGCATTACATAATCCAAATGGCACCCTTCTAAAGGCAAAGGTGGACATGTAAATGTTGATTTCTCCTGATCCTCTAGGGTTATTTTAATTCAGCTATAACTAGGAATATCGTTTCAATCAAGAGAATATGAATGGGAGTGCCCGCTAACCTCGCCCAACATCTGCTCAACGAAAGGCAGAGGATAATGGTCCCGTCTAGTAGCAAGTGTTAAGTTTCTCAGAGTCTATACACACTCTCCATCCCTGCTACAGCTTTTGTAGGAATCCAATTTATTCTTCTCATTTCCGATCACAATGAATCCTCCCTCTTGGAACCACATGTACTCGGGCTCACCTAAGGACTGTTCGAGATTGCATATATGAAGCTTGCATTTAGAAATTTCAATACTTCTTTTCTGACTACTTCTTTCATTACTGGATTCAGCCTTCTCTAATGTTCTATAGAAGTTTTAGCATTCTCCTCCAACAGGATCTTGTGCATTCAGATTGAAGGACTGATTCCTTTCAAATCTTCTATGTAATTGCCATTGGCTTCCTTATATTTTCTCTGAGTCTCCAAATAGCTAGCTTCTTCCAAATTCTAGTTAATCCAACGGAAATGATAACTGGTTTTCCTTTTTTTGGTTGCAAGAAAGCATACTTTAAATGTTCAGGAAATTCCTTGAGTATTAAACCTTCTGAACTTTTGTTTTCTTCGACAACTTTTTCTTCATAACTACTGATTTTTTCTGCATTGTTTTCTCTAACACTGAATACTGATCTTTTAATTTAAAATTGGAGTTCAGAAATTCAACTTTAAGATGCTCAAGATAAAATTCATCTCATTCTCATTCATTGAATTCTGAAAATTACAATTAGTGGTCAGTTCAAAAATGACAAGAATTTTTGTTTCTACAATTTCACAACAAGACCACTGAGTTCGCCGTTTCAAACTCGTGATCGATTTAAGTGTACCGCTTCATCTCCAACCCCGAGAGTCACTCCCTTTTTTTTCACATCAATCAATGCTACTTCTAAGAATGTCTTCTCCTAACATCAATGACTTGTTTGTCTTCCTTCATATTAATGACTACAAAGTCCATTGGAAAGACAAATTTCCCCACTTTGATCAACACATCTTCAAGAATGCCCTCAGGATGAGCCAATGTCCTGTCTGCCATCTGTAGAGTCATGGCTGTGGGAGTGAGCTCCCCCAAACTTAATCTTTTAGCAACAGACAAAGGCATCAAGTTGATGCTAGCTCCAGAATCACACAATGCTTTTCCCATATCAGCATCCCCAATTTTGCAGGGTATAGTGAAGCTTCCTGGATCCTGCATTTTCTCTAGTAAGTTCTTCTGAATCACTGCACTGTAGGTTGCTGTGAGGCTCACTATCCCTTCCTCAGTACCTTTTTTTTTTCCTCAATATATCTTTCATGAATTTTGCATACTGAGGCATTTGAGTTAATGCTTCTGAGAAATGAATGTTGATCTCTATCTTCTTAAACATGTTTAAGAATCTAGAGAACTGCTCTTCTAGCTTTGCTTTCTACAGTCTTTGAGGGAATGGAACTGGAGGATTGTAAGCTTTAACTTCTTCCTTCTTCCCCTACTGCTTGGGCTGCATTTATGTTATTTTCTCTTTCTCAGTTGTTTTTGAACTGTGTTGCTAAAGTTCTTCTCTCATTTCTGCTTGTTTCTCTTCCTAAGTGTCCCTCTTTTCAACTCTCCTTTCATCTAGCTCTCTGCTACTTCTCAAAATTACTGCCATACAGTCCTTTAGATTCTCTCTAGTGTCACTTGGAAATGAATCCTTAGGCTCTTTCTCTCAGAAGCTTAAGCCAAGCCATCTGGACCAGATTTCCAGATTCTTCAAAGAGGCATTGGTGTTTGTCTGAAACACAGTTGTGTTTGCTTGGAAATTTTCAAGGTCAAAAAATTTTCTTTCATGCAAATTTAAATCCTTTTGTTTTATGACATGAACTGAAGCATCTGAGCTTCAAATGATTGAGTCCTTTTCTGACCCTGATAATCTCCTCTATTGTCCTTCACAGTTATTGTTCTTAACCTAAATGGTTACGTTTGCCGGTAGTCTCCGTTCGTGTCTAGGTGTAACACCCCAAAATATACCCTAGTCGTTTTCGACATGTTTAGGGTATTTTGTAAGTGTAATTTGAATGTTTCGTGAGTTAAATGCGAAACATGGAAACGAGAGACCCGGAAAGTTACAAAACTTAAGGACACAATTGTAATTTGTCCAAAAATGGGCCAAAGAAGAAATAATAGGAATTGTTGTGTAATTCCTAGAAGATTAGAGGCCAAAATACAATAAAAGGGAAATTGAAAGCCAAATAGTCAAGAGTTGAAGGACTAAGTTGCAAAAGTAAACTTAACCCAAAAAATGGGTTTTTGGAGGGCCAAACATGGCCTTAATAAATCCATGATTTAAAGACCAAAAATTGGTCTTATTTGGGGAAGGGGAGCAAACCGTGAAGAGAGGAAAAGAGAGAAGAAGAGAAGAGGAAGAGGAAGAAGGAGGAATCAAGCCAAGGTATGGAACTTTGGATTTTTGTATGGAACTACTAAACTTGAGTATGGATCTTTGGTTTTGTATGGTTATTATCTTGTCCAAACCTAGGGTTTGTTAGGATGAAATCTTAACCAAAGATGTATTGAAATTAGGGTTGTTAAAACTCTAAATGGCACAAGATAGTTATAGAATCCTCTCTCTTAAGTTGGATTCATGGTTTAATTGAGAATAAGTGAGTTAGGGTTTAGAGCAAACCCTAACTAATCAACATATTTGGTTTGTGTATGGGTCATAACCCATTAGAGTGAGCTTTAGAGAAACCATGAAAAGGTTTTGATGAAGGATATGGATTGAATGATAAATTGAGTAGAAAAGAGATCATAAGATGAATTTGAAGTGGTCTTGAAGTGTTTATGAATTATAGAAGTTGTATAAAGTGAATTGGCATCAAAAGTGGGAAAAAATAACAAAATCTGGGCAAAATTTTGAAGGTGTACTAGTACATGAACAGTAGTGTACCGGTACACCCCACCAGAAGCCAAAGTGTACCGGTACACTTTGGGGGTGTACTGCACACTCTCGTTCGATTTCCCAGTTTCGACCAAGCCGTATTTTGGCCATAACTTGCTCATTTCTTATCCGATTTGAGTGATTCAAGTGGCGACGTAAAATAGACTTCAAGGAGAACCAAATGTAAAAGGCAGGCATCGCCAAATTCTGATCCTAAGTTGCCTAAAAATTCACTCAAAGTGAGCCCATGTGCAAGACAAATTCTGGTTCCAGCTTTGAACATAGAGTAGTCCGGGTTGTTTCGGACGTGAACTTTGAGCTCGTGCTCCAAATTGGGTGATTCAAGTTGGAATAGAACCCTTAGCACCTTATATTTAAAGTAATACAATGACATAGAGTCAAACATGAAGTTAAGATCCCGGAAAAATTAGTAATACGAACTGTTGTAGTGTAATCCGGGTAAACCGACTAGTTTGGCATGAAAATGCCATAACTTTAGTTTGGATGATCCGATTGGATTGATTCCACTTCCTAAGTAAAGTAGATTCATAGAGGAATAAGAATATATGAATGGAGGTGTGATTCCACATACATCATACTTCATTAAGAATATGAAGTGCCATATGTAATAGGCATGAAACAAGGAAAATGTACAAAAATGAAAATGTAAAGATGTGTTCATGAAAACATGAAAATGATTATGGAAAATGAAAATGAAAACGAGTTGAAACATGATTGTGAACATGAGAGGCAATATGTCATGAACACATAATGGTTAAGTGATATATGATTATTATCACATATAACCAGAAAATGATAACAAATGATAGGAGTATACGTGAATGAGTATACGTAAATGAATTTATGAATGAGTATACATGAATGAGTATACATGAATGAATATGTGAATGAGTGTATGAATGAGTATATGTTGACTGAATTTATCTATGCCAAACTACATGTAAGTTCATGACATTATTACCAAAGGACTATTAATTAATCCTCAGCAAATATATCATGAAACTTGGTTGTCTTAAAACAATATAAACCAAATACACCCTGAGTAATTTATTTTCAAATTTTAGTTTGGCATGATATCACGCAAGTGCAGTCAAACAAGTAATAAAATGGACATAAGTCGGATACCCGATCCACACCGGGGGATCCTCGAGAATTCAAAATCAACTACTGACTACTCGAGCTCCATGCTATTTGAGCGATAACACTTGATTAGTATTTCAAGCTAATAAAGCGTAAGGTATACTATTACATGCAAAAAAATAGACATTCAAAATAAAAACCCAAAAATCTGAATAATAATGAATAAAGAATAGATAAGGAAATAAATGGAAACTACATGATCATCGTTTATACAGAACACATTTAGGTGATACTGTTAGCATGAAGTATCAATTCTATTGTTAACAACGATAATTTTACTTGTGGATTTAGGATTTTAGAATGCATCCAAGGCTTTTAGTAGTGCAATTTGGATTTGTCCAAACTACACACATTTCATTATCTAATTTTTCACTGCTTCTCTCGAGATACGAGGGAGGCAGAGATACTACTTTTTAAAAGGAACTCCCTAATCTGGGTATTTTTCTTTTGCAATACTTCATACCATTTACGGTGTAAACCTTAGCTCCCGAGTTATTTGTCGAGCAAGATTATATAACTTCAAGTTACTCTTCCTCAAAAATTAAAATAGATCACCTCTTCTTGATTAGATCCTCGGTGGCTGCGGGATTGGTTTACTGCAATTAGGGTTGAGGGTGAGCTATTTGGCTGGGCAAAAGCGATAACTCACGTTCAGCTCGTTCTTGATTTAGTGAGGAAGGATTTATCGGTAAACTCACAAAAGCTCATTAGATCTCTAATAGCCGGGTTAATATGCCTTCAAGATTTATTCATATCCCGGGTTGTCATCTGCAGCGTCGCCGGAGGACCTCCTTGAAATCGAGCAATGAAACAAATCTTAACGGGTATAAGCGATATTGGTCAAAGAAAATTTAACTCAAAGCGAGTAAATTCATAGCCCGAAATTCTAAATTTGCCTAGAAACAACTACGAGGAAAGATAATTTCGACAATAGCATTTACTTAATGGAAGAGCTGGGTTCCTGTTCTGCCCCGAATTACACTACGGCATTCCTACGATCATAGAAATAGGCGCATTATGAAAGCTGAGATTCGAATCCCCGAGAATTATACGAACTTTAAACGATAGATGTAGTAATTTGAAAAGAAATGAATTCACATGTTGACTTCGTATGATTACATCAATTTAAAAAAGAAAGCAACAGCGATATATCGTCTAATCTCTAACTATCAACAATGAAGAAAAGAAAAGAAAGAAAACTAAAGAAAACCCAAAAGAAAAATAGGCCTTGGCTACCACAGTTCTGTCTGTGGCCATTTGTAAGAAAGCTACTTTAATGAGAGTACGGGTAGGCTGGCAACGTATTTATAGGGTTCTCAGTTGGGCCTAATCCCAATGTCTTATTTTGTGGATTTCCATTAGGCGAAAGCTGAGCTACGCTTTTCAGTCGACCTCGGTTTCCTTGTCGTGACATCATCTGTATGTCGCGTGACATCGATCTCCGCGTCGCGACATCAACGCACTCTATATAGCGCAGGGTGGTGTTCATGATGTCGCGACATCAATATCTTGTCGCGGCAGCATCTCCGAATCTTTGCGAGGTTTCAATTGTTCTCATAACATCCGCGACATCAATATCTTGTCGCGACCTCAGCTCAGGTCATCTGCAGTCTTCAACTGATGTCTTCGAATGTCGCGACCTCGATCCCACGTCGCGACAACATTTTATGGGAAGCTATGAGGCTTCAAGCGATGCCGGCTCATGTTGTGCGACATCAAATCTCTTATCGCGACGTGACATATCTGCCGGGTGCCGCCCGATGGTTCGATGTCCGCGACATCAATATCTTGTCGCGACATCCTCTTTGTAGCTCTGCCCGGCTTTGATACGAGTCGTTCTTAATGCGACATCGATATCTTGTCGCGACATCGGTTTATGGCTTCAGGTCTTCCTTGATGGCTTTTTGGTGTCGTGACTTGACTCTTAATAAGTGACCTGGTCATGTTAGCTTCCGGCCGAATCTTGATGTCGCGACCTCTCCAGGTCAGCGCGACGGCGGAAGCGATTAGCTCTCTTTATGAACTTTGTCTGTGCGGTGGTTGCATTGGCGACGCCGACTCTCCCAGCCAGACCTCTCAGCTTTAGTTCTCTGGGCTTTCAGCTGGTTGCTTTGGTGTCGCGGCAACCAATCTCTATCGCGACATACAGTCACGCCGCTGCGATTTCAGCGGTCTCGATGTCGCGACCTCGATCCGTCGCGACCTCGGCTCATGTCTTCTCTGACATTCAACTTGTCTTCGGATATCCACGACATCAATCTCTTATCAGCGACCTCGGCTTGGGATGGGTTTTATTTGGTTTCTCATGATGTCGCGACATCGATATGTTGTCGTGACATCGATATGTTATCGTGACATCAATGATTCTGCATGCTTCAATCTGCTCGCCGCTTTGTCTTTCGCGGTTGCTCTTCTTTGCCGACATCATCCCGCGTCGCGACATCGACTAAGGTCACTGCGGAGTCTTTAACTTGTGCTCCTCGTGCCGGACATCAATATGCTTATCGGCGACTTCGCTACATGACCGCGCAACTTTGAGCGTGGTTCCCCCGGTGTCGCGACCCGATCTCGTATGCGACAACAATTCAATTCTTTACATCTTTCACATAAGCAAGTCTCATGTCGCGACCTGAGTATCTTTGTGATGCACTGTCGCATTTTGCATCCAGAGATTTCACTTCATTTCTGATGTCGCGACCTCGTCAGCTGGGTTGTGTAAACCGGCTAACGGCGGTAGTTAACCCCGAGTTGCTTTCATTTACGCCTGCAATTTTACGCATTTTTTACTTCACTTTACGATTCTTGCATTTTTTCTTTCTTTTATACTTCCTTCAAAGAACAAATTTGGTAGGATTTGCTTGTATCCTGCATCTTGTAGTTCTTTTTACAATGTCTTGAAGAATGGATTCAAAAATAGATGACTTTTATGGCTCATCAAACTCCCCAAACTTAAGAGTTTTGCTTGCATCCTCAAGCAAAGAAAAGAAAAAATTGTTTTTGTCTGAGCAAAATAAGAAAACATTTTTAAGGGACATTTTTCTGCGATTTAAGTTCTACTTGAGTGGCATCGATTTAATTGAAATGCAAGGCATGCATAATTTTACAGTACATCTAACTTCAAGTCAGGTTTAAGGTTGGTCTCTACTCACTATGCTATGAAAACTAAAAATTTGTTGAAATTGTTTTTACCAGTAATGATATTCATTGGATCTGTTGAACCGTAGTTATTTTCCTTTCTCATTTTCATCTTGAGTCATTTAACTCCTAAAGTTCTTTACGAGGTACGTTGGTGCCATTCTTCCAAATTCCATAGGCTTGTTTTCATATTGATCTCCACTAATATGGTGGATTTCGGCCTTCAAGATCAATCGAGGTCTTTTAGGGCTTATATTGTTAGGCTTGGGTAATGGGTAGAGTTGGAATTTTTGGGATTAAGATTACTGAACATTTCTCTTCTCCTTACGCACTGCTGTATAGTTTCTCTGAATAAGCTCCTAGCTATGTTTGGACATCTCTTTGATTTCTTCAGTTACAGAGGCTGTATGCCCCCTATTTCACACTTACAATTTCAACGGGGAATTTTCCTTAGTTTGTTTCCACTCGGGGGGATAGTCTGATGTTTTAACTTTACCCAGGCTTTCTAACAACTCTTAGCGAACTTTGGGTTGTGAAACTCCCATACCAGGATGGCATTAAGTGCAGGTGTTGAGCACTAATAACTTAATTGTTCAAGAGAGTTAGGCCACGAGATAAAGGAAACTTATCCTGAGATCTGCCTTCTTACTACATTTGCATTTTCTGCTCTTTGCCTTTTTCTTTTCATCCCCTTTTTGAGTTCCTCAAAAACTTATACTCCCCCAAACTTCATTTTCTTCTTCCTTATTGAATTCCTGGGTAATCATTGGTTCTTTACTGAAGGATTGATTTTTCTGGATGGGTTGGGGTTTCCATTGGCTTATTTTTGAAAAATCGAAACTATTTAGCTCGATTAATGGAACTAAGGTATATGCATGACATATTAATAGGGGATAGCTAGAATGGCTTAAACTATCGAATGGCACGCATCATCTCTTGTCATTTGTATCTTTAAGTTTCGCCTCAATCAATAATCTAAATTCTAGAATGCGGATTGAGCAGTTGTGACTAACCATAAGAGAGTATCTTGACTCAATTTTTATTGATGAATAGTTAAGTGAATTGATATTCACTTGATTTCCTTGACTTTATTGTTCATACCACAAACTCAAAAATATGTTTTGTTCACTTCTATTGTATTACCTTCCTCTATTACGGACTTATCGGTTAAATATAGTAGCTTTTGCACCTTGTGTTTCAATTAAACTATATATTCATTTGTCCTTGATATAATTTTTTCCTCATTTCGACTTATTCCTAGTCTAGCGCTTCACTCAATTAAGCTCATGACCTCTCGTGATTTTTATTAGAACTTCATTCCTACTTTAATTTCCTAATCCTTGCACACACAAAGCAACCTGACATTGAGGCAATCAAATTCAAAATAGCTACTACAACGATTCAATTTAAATTTCTCATTTTTATTTAAATTCATTTGCAGCGTTGGATACTACGGTAATGGATAAGGATGGTAAAGGAAAGTTAGGCAAGGAGAAGGTCTATTTTTCTTTTTGGAAGAGGTAGCAAAGAAATATCGGGGGGTCCAGTGCAAAATATTCAAATGAATTTGGGAATGAAGAATTTCATTTCCCTTCTTTCCTTTCTCTTCTTGGTTTCCTGTCTGTTCTTCGTGACAATCTCATTAGAATCAACTTTCTTGTTCGATACATCACTCTTCCCGACATTCATTGTATTCTCATTTCGATCATGACTTCAGAATTTAAGAAGATTGACATTGTTAATCAAATCAATTTTCCGACCATTCGCATACGCTTTGTAGGATTCGACCTCATTGCTTTTGTCTCTATCATTCGGTTTGTTTTTCAAAACTCCCTACGTAGAGACTTGTATAGTAACTTAAAGCCCCTTGATTCTTTGTAACACCCGGTCGAGAAGGTGTACGAGTACATGTAACTATAGGGAGGGCATATCGAGCACTAAGTGCAGGTATAATAGTTTTAGGGAGTTGTTATTAATGATAAAAATTAGGAACCCGGAAATTGAGGTACTAGTGCAAAGGGTAAAGTGGTAATTTAAAAAGGATATAAAGGAATAATTTGAGAAGATAGTATGCCAAAATGAAAATATCTGAGTTGATATCAAATATTAAAGATGGAGGACCAAGAAGGAAATTTAATCAAAGTAGAGATGGGCCATTATACAAATAACAAGAGTTGATGTGCAAATATTAAAGAGATGAGGGTCAAATATTCAATTAATGAAAAGTTTGACATTATAATGGGAAAAACAAAAGCCAAAATCATATTTTTGGTGCTCCAAAGGCTAGCAAACCCGTAGGAGGAGAGGAGAGAGAGCCAAGAGAAAGAGGAAGAGGAAGAGAAGGAAGAAGAAGGAGGAGGAGGAGAAGAAGATCAAGGTATGTATGTCTTGGAATGAAGTGTATTTTGATGTCTTGAGCTTTTGGTATGCATTTCCATGGAAATTAGTTGCTCCTTGTTCTAGGGTTTTGTGGAGAGATCACATTAACCTAGAATTCTTGAAAATTTTATTGAGGAAAAACCCCAATTGGTGAAAATTAAACATGGAATCATCATAATTTTATGGTTTATAAAATTGGAGACCTTAGAGTAGAGTTCTTGCATTTTCACCTAGGGTTTTTGTGGTTTTGAGGAGTTCAAAGCACCAAGTCAAGTGTTGTGAAGTTGTTTTGGATGAATTCTATGTTGGTTTTGATGAATTGTTGTAAAAAGGAGAATGTTAGGTTTTTAAAGGAAATTCTGTCAAAATTTGGTAAAACCACTATTTTTGTTTTGGTTATAGATTAAGTTATAATCATCCAAATGAATTGATTCCAATTGGTAAAGAACCATAAGAGATAGGGTTACAAATTTATAGGAACCAGAGCAAATTGTAATCTAAGGCTCCCCAAATACGGACTGAAAGGTGAGCTCGTGTAGCTCACTGATTTTTGCTCTGTTTTTGGGTATGGTTGTAGTGTTTGGCCATAAGAAGTGGAGTTTCACTCATCAAATTGAGTGATTAAAATTCTGAGTAAGCTAGACTTCAGGGAATGAATTTTATCTGAGAATTTCAAACAGATTTTAGCCTCAGAGTGCGAAAAATTTTTCTAAGTGGAGCTATGCTGCAGATTCTGTTCTGCTTAATTTGAGTAATCTAGATGTAAATCTGGCAACTTGAGTTTTTAGTGATCCAAATTGGGTGATTTCAATTGGAGGAAGAAACCTTAGAATCATAGCTTCAAATGAGTACGGAAAGAGCCATTTCAGAGTATGGATTTAAGATCTCAGAAATCAAGGATAACAGTAGGTGATTCAGTGAGTTTGGAATCAAAACATGCTGGCAACATGTTATGTGGTTGGACCCTTAGAGAAGGAATTTTATATTTAAATTTTAAAAGGAGATGTCATTGGATATATAAAGGACTGATCTGGAGAGTTTATAATTTTTTGAGAGACCTTTTAGAATAATTTTTGGGTAATAAAGTCCATAGAGTATTAATTTGGAAAAGGGTACCAAAATGAGTGGTTTTTGTTAAGTTTTGGTATCAGGAGGGTAAATTATTGGTGGCTTCTTCCTTGAATGTTGTGTGACATGAGTGACTTGCGTGTGAAGTACGTTAAGTTTATCGCTATCCACTGGCCCGATTAATAATAAATGATATTCAGTTGAGTGTGTAGGTTAAAAAGTAAAAAGCGGGGAAAGTGTGTTTACATGCCCTCGAGTTTAGCAAGCAAGGGTGAGTGTTCTAAACTCATTTCCAAAGTACTGAGTGTATTATTATTATTATTATAAGTCTGTTTTGCTCTGAACTGTTTAAAGAAGCGCGGTTTGAGTTTCAAACCATTTCAAGTAAGCAATGAATTAGAAATCAGCAAATGAACTTTGGGGTTGAAGCCGCAGTGAAAGCAAGCATTAGTTTTTGAATTTATGTAAAACCATTTTCAAGCAAGCGAAAGTAAAGAAAATGGTTTGAATAATTAATAGGCTTTTCAAGCAGGAAGCAGAAAGCAAAGAAAGTTTGTGGCTCCAGGTAGCTGCCCCAGTTTTTAAGCAAACAAGCCGGAGTGGGAGGAGGTATCCGTGCGTGCACGGTGGTGTTAGTTTATACATGCATTGTGGACGACACAGTCGGCAAACTTAGGGACCCATGCATCATGCATTTAAAAGGGAGGCGAAGTATAGCGCGTACGAAGTCTCTCAGAGATTCTCGCTCTAACTAAATTATGGTGATGGCGACCCAGTCAATTCACCATATTCAGGAGCTTAAAGATGATCACGGACCCGGGTCCTTCCTGGCGGCCATGAGTAATGAGGCTTCCGTGTTCACTGGTGCAAATAGCGAATAGGTATACCGTGGTTGATGTTTTATAAGCACCAATATACCGGTTTGAAAGTCAGCCATTTGTTACGATAGCCGAACTTCGGGAGTTTTAAAACAAACGGTTGAGCCGGGCTCCGTTTATTTCAAAGCATGCGGTTGAGCCCAAGCTCCGTGTTTATGAAAAGTTTTGAGAAACTTTTTTTGAGCAAAAGGTTATATGAAAGTTTTGAGTAACTTTTAAAGCAAGGTTGAAAGTTTTAGAAACTTTTAAAGTAAGATAAACAAGCAGAAGCAAGAGAGATTTTGAAAGGTTTATAAGAAGCTTTCAAGTAAGCCAACTTGATAAAAGTTTGAAACTTTTAAAAAAATGAAATATCAGAAGCCAAAGAAAGAAATATTTAAAAAATATCATGTAAGAGAAAGTTTTACAATTTTAGATGTTTTAGAGAAGGAAAACATTTTCTAAGAAGCATACACTCAGGCTCTCGTTGGCTCATTATTTTGTTTTGAAAACTATTTTCCGGAATGCAGTGCAGCTAGGACTATTTACGGAGCATAGTAGGATTTTCACGACTTTGTATCGATCTTTACGTAATTAATAATCTTGTAAGGAAATACTTTGAATTTTGTATAATGGAGCATATGTATGTACATAGTATAGTTTGTGAAAATGTGTGGAGCTTGAGGCTCTTTTGAAAGAATGTTGTTGATTTGCCATATTTGGAAATGTGCCAGGTGTGTATACGGGTTTTTGGGACATGTCCTATATCTGGTTGTTATCTTGTCGAGGAAATTTATAAAATCCTGAGTTTAGAAAGAAATTTTTTTATATGAGGATTGAGATCAAGCAATACGAAGCCGCTACGAGATTTTCTAGTCGTTAAGTAGCGGTGGGGATTTACGTGGAGTGGCGACACTACCGATAGTAGGGGGTGGGGGGTGTGACAAGGTGGTATCGAACGCCAAGTGGTTGTATTAAGCATCGTAGTTTTCGTATACACTATTTTACACTACTGGCAACCATGCATTTTCCAATTCAAAGTACATACATATGATATGAGGTGATTCAAAGTATTAAACAGTTGATTTTTATACAGCACTATGTCAGGCAGAGGACGTCGAGGTCGTCCTAGGAGAGTAGTTCCGGCGAGTTTCGGCGTCTACGATGCACGAGGGGATGAGCGCGTATTAGGTTCCACTCACAGCCTCCATGAATCGACCTCCAGGTGGCGAGGTCATGGCTGGACCATCTGCGCCACGGAAGGAGCTCAAATGCCGGAATTTGTTCTGGCCGAGCAAGTGGCACGGTGGGAAATGACCAGCCATAGCAACGCTTGGAGCAACGATCGTGACCTCCACCACCACCTAGAGAGGTTATGGAAGAGCGGGAGGGTCGATAGAAAGGAAATACGAGAAGAAATTTGAGGCGCTAAGCCATGTAATGGCTTGGTGGTGATCAGGGAAGCACACGACTGGTTGCATGGATTTGGGCAATTAAATAAGGTTTATGGAGTTATGGGCTGCACGGATGAGCAAAGGGTCTTGTTTTCCAGTTTTTATGATGGAAGACAGGGCTAAGGATTGGTGGGACGCCGTGGAGAGGGAGCGTGTCCTAATGGCATATCCGCGGGTTCAATTTCAACAGAGTTCAGCGTGCATTCTTTCCTCAAAGTCATAAGGATTCGAGGGGTGAGAGTTCTTGAGGTTAGAAACGAGGAAGAACATGTCGGGTGTCGGAGTTATGAGGAAGGGGTTCTCGAACTAGTTAGATTGGTTCCATATATTCAGTGATGAAACATGAAGTGCAAAGGTTTTTGGCGGCGGATACGGCCAGGATCAGGGAGTGCATTTGTGCAGGTTCTCATAATAGATTTGGGGACTTAGTTGGGGCAGCTGAGGAGTTGAGCAAAGCACTACGACCGTGTATGTCGGTAGAGCGAAAGGAAGAGGAGTGCACGGGCACTTTGACAAAGCTCGAGGACAGTCTGGGTAGAAGGAACAAGGGGTAGGGGTACGGAGGCCGAGGTGCGGTCGAGCTACCTCTAGTCCCGAGGGGACCGGTGGGGCCCCGAGTTGCTAGCGGTGGCACCAGTCTTCCTCACCGTCATCATATGTCGGAGCGACACCATGGGGGAGTGTAAAGGGTCGATCTGGTGTTTCCATTGTGGCGGGGAGGCCATTTCATTAAAGGTGTCCTCGGCTGATTGGTGCGAAACATCGTGCTTGATCCTCGCTACTTGATGCGAGTGCTTTGGTCGTCGGGAGAGGTGTCCCAGCGGAGGGTGCGACACGGCCTTGGTAGAGGTGGTGTGGTAGAGGTAGGCCGATTGCCCAGGGGATCTGAATAGTGGGCCGCGCGGGCGAATGTAACGTGACCCGGCAAGATGGATAGGCTCCCGGATGTGGTTCTTGGTATTATTTCTATCATGATCATGATGCTTATACATTAGTGGACCCGGGGGCCACACATTCCATTCATTCCAAATCCAGGGCCTTTCTTAGATCGCTTCCCAAGCCAGAGACCCGGCCATTAGAAATTCGGTATGAGGATTTCCCTTCCGAGTTGGAGATCCGTTATTCTCGAGACGAGTAGTCGAGAGATAGTGGGTTACGATTGGCGAGGGGCCAGGGAGTTTCCGGGCGGATCATGGCCTTAAATGAGGATTTTGATGTGGTTCTCGGCATGGATTGGCTATCTCGCCATAGAGCCACATTAGATTGTTATAAAAGGAAGTAGAAGTTTGCAGGCCGGGAAATTGGGAGGTTAAGTTCGGGAATGTGTAGAAGTTATCTTCCCGATTATGATCTACGCCATGTGTGAGAATCGTATGGGGTTGTCGGGGTTATCTAGCTTGTAATGGTGGAAGCGGGGAAGGAGGACTGCGGTGGATGAGATTCCGGTTGTTAGAGTTCCCCGGATGTATTCCCAGGATGATATTGCGGGATTACCTCCGAGGAAAGAGGGTGGAGTTCACCATTGATTTGATCCTAGGGTGAGGCCATTTCCATTCCTCATATAGGATGGCTCTGCCCAGGAGATTAAAGGAGCTTAAGGCTCGGTTAAGGAATTGTTGAGTAGGGATTTATTAGGCCAGGAACGCATCCGCGAGGGGCTCCGGTTCTCTTCGTGAAAAGAAGGTATGGGAGTTTCTTGTTGTGTCCTGGTCTGACGGTGAACAAAGTTAAATCCTTGTCCAGTGTATCAACTCCTTAGGATCGATGAGTTATTCGATCGGCTCCGAAGTCCTGAGAGTGTACTCAAGATAGATTTGAAAATTAGGTATCATCGGTTGAAGTGCGGGAGGGGTGATGTTCTAAAGGCATGACGTCGGGACACGCTCACGGACATTATGAGTTTACAGTGATGCCGTTTGAAGCCGGTAATGCTCGGCGGCGTTATGGTTGATGACGGGTATTCCAGGCCCACGTGTTGGATAGGTTCGTCGCAGTCTTTATTGATGATATCTAGTGTATTCGGGTAGTTGAGGAGAGACATTGAGCACACTGAGGATTATGTTGCAGACCCTAAAGGGAGAGCGATTGTATGCAAGTTAGGCAGTGTGGGTTTTGGCTTGACCAGGTGGCACATTCCTAGGTCGTATGATGATCTCGGTGAGGGTGAGTGTGGATCCCCATAAAATAAGTTGTGGTAAATTGGAAACCGCCAAAGTGTGTGGAGGTTAGAAGCTTCACTTTTAGTTTGCGAGGATATTGGGAAGTTTGTTGAGGGGTTCTCCCGAGATGATGACCCAGACAGTGACTAGGAAATATGTCAAGTATGATTGGGTGGATGCACGCGTGATTTTGAGGAGTTGAAGGGGTAGATTGACTTCGGCTCCCGGTTCTAGCCCCTTGATGGGAGAGATGGGTTTGTGGTTTATAGTGATGCTTCCGTGAGCCTTGGTTGTGTTTGATGCGGGGAATAGTCAGGGTGATTGCATATGCCTCTAGACCAGTTGAAGAAGCATGAGGAGAATTACCTACACTGACTTGGAGGCACACCGACGATCGTGTTTGCTCTCTAGAAGATATGGAGACATTACTTATATGGTGTTCCTTGCGAGGATCTTTTTACGGATCATAAGAGTGTGATATATTTTTCGCGAGAAGGGAAGTTAAACCTAAGGCAAGAGGCTTGGCAGGGTTGATTAAGGACTATGGCGTACTATTAGTGCCATCCGGGGAAGCTAATGTAAGTAGCGGATGCCTTGAGTAGGCGACCGAGGAGAGTTCTTTATGTATATGAGGGTCAGATTTTTATCTTCAGCACTGTTAGTGGATCTAAGAGCTTTGGGGTGATATTGGAGGGCGAGGATTCGGGGGTGTATTAGCCACATTTCATGTTAGACCTGTAGTGGATCGATTCTAGTAGAGGCGGTCGCGGGATCACGGATGATTATGCTTAAGGAAGAGATAGAAAAGGAAGAACGGGGGTTTCAAATTGAGATAGCGGCATGATAGTGAAAGGCGGAGAATGTGTGCAGTGGCGAATTTGAAGAGACATTATGGAAGGAAGCATTTCATGCGTATGCTATGCATCCAGGTAGTACCAAGATGTACAGGACTTTGAAAGAACATTCTTTGGTGGAATGGGATGAAGAAGAGATCGCGAGTTTCGTTTCAGTGCCTAACACATCGGTGAAGCGAGGGCATCGGGGCCAGCGGGGAAGATCACGATTACTCCTATTCCGGTGTGGAATGGGAAAAGATTACTATGGATTTTGTGACGGGTCTTCCACGTACTCGGAAGCGGCTGTGGTTGGCGATATGGGTGATAATCGAATCGTTAACAAAGAAATCTGCTCATTTTCTACGAGTTAATGTTGAAAGATTCTTTAGAAAAGGATTGGCCAAGTTGTATGTGGATGAGATAGTAAGGGCTTCATGGGGTTCGATTATCGATAGTGTCGGATCGAGACTGTGAGTTCACATCTAGGTTTTGGCCTAGTTCTGAGCGGGTAGGGCTCGCCTTCACATTTTAGCACGACATTTCATCCTCAGGTGGATGCTTGATCGAGAGAAGGAGTGTCGAGACGTTAGAGGATATCAAAAACTTGTGTAATGGAATTCAAAAGGGAAGTTGGGACACTCACTTGGCACTAATGGGTTACTTTCAAGCAATAGCTATCAAGCCAATATAGATATGGCTCCGTTTGAGAGCCTTGTATGGCGGGGAAATGTGGACTCCGGTGTGCTGGGATTGGAGTTGGTGAGAGAAGACTAGTAGGCCACTGAACTGGTCTGAGATCATGAGAGAAAGTGAAAGTTGTTCGCGATAATAGCTTAAAGATAGCAAGAGATAGACGAGAAAAGGTATCACGGACAAATCGTAGAGACTTGCGAGTTTGAGATAGGTGACGAGTCTTTTTTGAAGTTTCTGCAGCAGAAGGTGTGTTGAGATTTGGGAAAGCGAGGCAAAAGCTTAGTCCGAGAATATTGGACCTTATGAGATTGTGAGCAAAGTGGGGCCAGTAGCTTACAGGTTGAAATTACCCCGAGAATTATCAAGGATTCATGACACATTCCATGTATCGATGTTGAGAAATATATCCGGATCCTTCACATGTATTGAGAGAAGCGACCATTGCGATTAAAGGAGAATTTGACTTATGAAGAGACACCGGTGCAGATTGTAGTCGCAAGGCAGTGTTGAGAAGCAAAGTGATTCCATTAGTTAAAGTCTTATGGAAGAATCATGGGGAGGAGGGAGGCATTACTTTGGGAGCCGAGCTCAGATCTTGTGCGTCGATTACCCTCATGTTTCCACATGGGGTATTTTCCTTTAATTTCTTTTTGGAGTTTAGTTATTCATTTCGAGGAATGAAATGTTCCTAAGAAGGGAGGATTTTGTAACACAGGTCTGAGGGTGTACGGAAGCACATGTAACTATATGGGCGTATACAGGCCACCCCAGTGCCATTATAATAGTTTTGGAGTTGTTATTAATGATAAAAATTAGGAGCCGGAAATTGAGGTACTAGTGCAAAGGGTAAAGTGGTAAATTCCAAAAAGGATATAAAGGGCATAATTTGAGAAGATAGTATGCAAGAATGAGAAATAATCAAGTTAAATATCAAATATTAAAGATGGAGGACCCAAAATTTAATCAAAGTAGAGATGGGCCATTATACAAATAACAAAAGAAGTTGATGTGCAAATTTAAAGAGATGAGGTCAAATATTCAATTAATGAAAAGAGGTTGACATTATAATAATGGGAAAAACAAAAGCCAAAATCATATTTTGGTCTCCCAAAGGCTAACAAACCCGTAGGAGGAGGAGAGGAAGAGGGAAACAAGAGAAGGAAGAGGAAGAGAAGGAAGAAGAAGGAGGAGGAGGAGAAGAAGAAGATCAAGGTATGTATGTCTTGGAATTAAGTGTATTTTGATGTCTTGAGCTTTTGGTATGCATTTCCATGGAAATTAGTTACCTTGTTCTGGGTTTTTGTGGAGATCACATTAACCTAGAATTCTTGAAATTTGTGGGAAAAACCCCGAATTGGTGAAAATTAAACATGGAATCATCACTTAATTTTATGGTTTTATAAAAAGTGGAGGACCTTAGGTAGAGTTCTTGCATTTTCACCTAGGGTTTGTGGTTCCCAGGTTCCAAAGCACCAAGTCAAGTGTTGTGAAGTTGTTTTGGATGTAGATTCTATGTTAGTTTTGATGAATTGTTGTAAAAGGAGAATGTTGGAGTTTTAAGGAAATTCTGTCAAAATTTGGTAAAACCACTGTTTTTTGTTTTGGTTATAGATTAAGTTATAATCTTCCAAATGAATTGATTCAATTAGTAAGAACCATAAGAATAGGGCTACAAATGTATAGAAGGAACCAAGGCAAATTGGCTCTGAGGCTCCCAAATACAGGACTGAAAGGTGAGCTCGTGTAGCTCACTGATTTTCTTCTGTTTGGGTATGGTTGTAGTGTTTTCAAATCCATAAGTGGAGTTTTTCACTCATCCAAATTGAGTGATTCAAAATTCAGAGTAAACTAAACTTCTAGGGGAATAATTTATCTGAAGGAAGTTCAAGCAAATTTTAACCTCCAAGAATTGCCCAGAAAATTTTTCCTAAGTGGAGCTATGTGCAGATTCTGTTTGCCAATTTGAGTAATCTAGATGTAAAATACAATAACGAGTTTTGGTGATCAAATTGGGTGATTCCAATTGGAGAAGAAACCTTAGAATCATAGCTTCAAATGAGTGAAGAAACCATTTCCAATTATGGAGTTAAGATCTCAAGAAATCAAGGACCTTGTGAGTGATTCAGTGATTTGGAATCAAAAACATGCTGTAACTTGTGTTATGTGGTTGAGGACCTTAGAAGGAATTTTATATATTTAAATTTTAAGAGATGTCATTGAGATATATAAAGGGTTTGATCTGGAAGTTTCATAATTTTGAGGAACCTTTTGAATTAATTTTTGGGTAATAAAGTCCATAGAGTATTATTGGAAAAGGGTACCAAAATGAGTGGTTTTTGTTAGGAGTTTGCATAGTGCTCAAGGGTAAATTGTTAATTTGACTTTATATGAATGTTGTGTGACCTTAAAGTGACTTTGAAGTGTGAATACGTTAAGTTTTATAAGCTACTTTTATGGCGCGATTAATATGTCGTCGTATTAGGTTAGTGTGTAGGTTAAAGTAAAGCGGGGAAAAGTGTGGAAGCTGTGCCCTCGAGTTTTAGCAAGCAAAGGAATTGATGATTCTAAACTCCATTTTCCAAAAATACTAGTGTATTATTATTATTATTATAAATTGTTTTGCACTGAGCATTTCCATGGTTTTGAGTTCAAACCATTTTCAAGAAGCAAGCAATGAATTAGAAATCAAGCAAATGGTTTTGGGTTAAACCATATTCAGAAAGCAAGCATTGGTTTTAAATTGTAAAACCATTTTCAAGCAAGCAAGAAAGTAAGCAAATGGTTTTGAATAATTAAACCATTTTTCAAGCAAGCAAGCAAAGAAAGTTTGTGAAAACAAGGCCTTCCCTAGTTTTAAGCAAGCAAACCGATCTGGTATCGATGCGTGCACGGTAGTGTTAGGATTTCATACATGCATTATGTAGTTTGACTGAAATTACAAACAAGAGCTTAGGACATACATCATGCATTTGGGAGGCCAGTGGCTTGCGTCACGAGGGGTATATAAAGGTTATGAGCTCTAACTAAATTATGGTGATGGCGACCCCGGTCAATTCCACCATATTCCTTGGGAAAAAAAAAAAAAAAAAAAAGGTGATGCGGACCCAGGTCCTTCCACCGGCACGGTCGCCCAGGGCTTAGTGTTCACTGGGTCTGATGAAAGCAAAATAGGCTCCAGGTGGATTTGTGTTTTATAAGCGCAATATACAGTTTTGAAAATCAACCATTGTGGTTCGATGTGAGGCTTCGGAGAGTTTTAAAGCAAACGGTTGAGCCCAGGCTCCCGTTTTATTTCAAAGCATGCGGTTGAGCCCAAGCTCCCGTGTTTATGAAAAGTTTTGAGAAACTTTTGAAGCATAAGGTTTATGAAAAGTTTTGAGCAACTTTTAAAGCAAGAGTTGAGAAAAGTTTTAGAAAACTTTTAAAGTATTAAGATAAAGCAAACAAGCAAGAGATTTTGAAAGGTTTTATAAACTTTCAAGTAAGCAAAGAAATAATAAGTTTCGAAACTTTTTTAAAGTAAAAGAAAGTAAAGAAAGAAATATTTCTGGAAATATCATGTAAGCGAAAGTTTCACAGTTTTTTAGATGTTTTAAGAAAAGCAAAACATTTTAAGCATACACTCAACGAGCTCGTTTAGCTCATTATTTTTCTATTTTAAAAACTATTTTCCGAGATTACAGTGCAGTGGACATTTGGAGCATAGTAGGATTTTCACGACTTTTGTATCGTCTTGTAATTAATAATCTTGTAAGGAAATACTTTGAATTTGTATAATGCGGAGCATATGTATGTACATGAAGTATAGTTTGTGAAAATGTGTGTGGAGGCAGGGGAATTTGCTTTTAGGAAAGAATGTTGTTAGTTCTTGTATTTGGAAATGTGTAAGGAGGTGTGTATGTCACGGGTTTTGGGACATGTCTATATAATTTGTTATCTTTGTCGAAATTTTTATAAAATCCTAGAGTTTAGAAGAAAGAAATTTTTATATGAGATTGAATCCAAGCGTACGGCCGGCTTCACGGGATTTTCTGAGTCGTTGCAGGAGTAGCGGTGAGGATTTACGTGGAGTGGCCGGCACACCTGCCGATAGTAGGGGGTGGGGGTGTGACATTTGCTCCCCAAATTTGGTTTCATGCTCTGTATCTTTTTTTTCTATCAATGCTAGGAGTTGAGAATCACGCTCAAACTGATTGTTATAAAAAGCTTCATGACTTAGTTTGAGTTTCTATAACAGATTGTGATCTCTTTCCTTCATTTCTTTCTTAAACTCTTCCACTGCTTTGCTTCAAAAATTTTTCCATATGTTCTCTTTACATTCGGTTCTTCTCTCCACTTTGTTGTTCCGCCTTTGTTTGTAGCTCCACCTCATGCTCCCTTTCTTTTCAGTTTAGCTCTTCCTCCCACTGTTGGTCTCTTCTTTTCAATTCTTTTTCACGCTGCCTTCTACGAATTCTACATTTTTAAGTTCACTCCTTCTCTCTTTCTTCATTCTCTTTTGCATGGCATTGAGGCTTCAGTGTCAGGATTTGTTCTCTTGTGCTCCTCTTGAGCTTTCTCCATGTTGGAAATTTCTATTCGCCTGGGGGAGAGAAGCGGCTAAGGGATGGAGAGTCTATTGGGCTGCCTTCATCCTGCCTGCCTTTATCATGCATGACTTATGTAATCATTGTTGTCGAATTGAATTCTCTGGGTGCTCTGCTCACACGATCGGTGGCCCTCTGAAGTCTCCTTTTCGGGTCCTTCGGCTTGGGCTTCACCTGCGGTCTCTCTGGCCTCCTTTTTCCTCTGTTGGTTTCTTGGTCCCTTGCTAGCCACATCGGAAGAGGAGTGGGTATTTACAGGTACTTCTTCTTCTTATTCCCAAATTCCTTTCACCCCTGACCTTGACATAGAGCAGTGGTATTCTTTGGGTGAGGAATAAAACCTCTTTTGTTCCCTTCATGATACCTCATGATAGAATTCTCAATAACAACTCCTACATTGATCTTGTATCCTTTTAGAATGGCATACAGCAGTACAACTTCTTGTTCTCTCACTGTGCACAAGTGTTTTGTTGGAACCAAATCGGAGCCATTTGGAAGTAAAACCATACCTTTGCTTCCTCAGTGAGGCTTCCACTGTTCGAGTTCTTGGCTTTCCATACTCCTTGATCTCTTGCACCCTTCCATTGAGTGAGCTTCTCGCGATTTTAAAATTTGGTTTTTCAAAAGTTTCTTGAATTTGGAACCATGTTTGTACCTTTGCCATGCCACCAGGCATCGTTGATGGCCTTAGCTTCATAACAGAGCAAACTCCTCTAACACAAGTTGCTCCATCCTTCCTTCACCATATTTGAGTAGAACTCTCTTACCGATCTTTGTATAACTTTGATTTTGGTGTGCGCGAGGAACTCTCCCATCCTCTACGCTCTATCATCTCCTTGAAAGGAGTAGCGCTGGGGTTTTTGAATCTCCTCTGTGACAAACCCTTGTTGGCATACTACTTCTTCACGGGAATAAGCTTAAATGCGAGACGAGGAAATCTTCTACTTCTTCTTCTTCTCTCCTCTTTCCCTTTCCTTTTACGCTCTTTCTTGAGAAGTTGCGGAGCTTCGGGTGTTTACGATGGCACCTCTCGGCTTGTTCCTTTCTCAAACGAATCTAAATCCTAAGCGTTCCTTGGTGAGTTTCTTGCGATTTGTTCATGTTCCCTCTATAATCTAAATGCAGGTTAGGGTAGGGTGGGAATTTCAGCCATTGGAAACGAGGGAAAAGCTTTCGAGGAGGAAGGTTTGGAGCCATTTAGGGTTTTCGGGGTTGAAGTTCGGAAGGAAGACGAGGTGAATAGTTATGTGGGTTGGAGTGAGCGAGAAGTTTCCAAACCGGTTACAGTTTCAATCAATGTTAGTAAAAATTTGATTAATGCTTGATTAAGACATGTAGCGACTTCAATTCCGCCTCTTTTTATTTGAGATCATTAAATTTAGGGCTTTTTGAAATGATTAGTTGGCACTTGTCGCACTTTATGTCGCGACATACCTAGGATGTCGCGACAAAACAAGTTTTTCTAGAAATTGTTTGATGTCACGACATCCTTTTCTATTTTGAAACTTAATTAATCGCGAATTCACGGTGAATAATGGCGACATGGCACTTTGCTTCCTTGAAAACTCACACGTTACCTTTTCAAAGCGAGTTCACGACATGATGTTATGTCGCGACATCACTATCTTCGCGACATAACCCATACATGTTTTTAAACCCTTAACTCAATGATCTCAAAAAACTTTTTTCTCTTATTGTTCCTAACCCTTTTAAGCAATTCATCAGGTATCTCCAAGCAAAGATTTAACAAGCAATTCGAGTATATCTATAGAATTGAGTTAGGGATTAAGTTACTCCCCTTTTCTCATGTGTGCCTTTTAATGGCTTGGAATTGTTCTCGTGATTGCCCACCAAATTCATGTGCTTTTGAACCTTGCGGAAGCTTCTTTAAAAATTCAAGCAAAATCTAATTAAACTTCAATTGATTTAAACCATTAACTCAACCCTTATAAAACAAATCTAAACAAATTTAAGCAACTAAAAGAAAAATATTTAAAAACTTAAAACTAGGAATTAAATCCTTTTTGGGTTGCCTCCCATTAGCTGCTTAGTTTTGAGTCCTTAGGCCCCGGACTGGCATTGTGGTACTTCATCTTTTTCTGAGAACCGGGTTAGAGTTCTTCATTTTCTTCTTCCACATTTAGATAATGCTTTAACACTCTGTCCATTGGCCTTGAATTGCTTCCCAGTGTCGATCTTTTAGGTGTCGCTATCAAATGTGTGCCGACACCACGTAGTATGACCCACTCCAATTGGCGCGTTTTTAATTTCCACGGAAATAATTTCGATTACAGAGTTAAACAGCGGGAACACTGTTCCCCTGTTTAAACTCTTCTCCAAAATTCTACGATCATGCCATTTCTTTGTCTTATCTTTGTATATTCGAGCATTGTCATAAGCTTCATTTCTCAGTTCTTCCAATTCAGACAGTTGGAGTAATCTTTCTTCCCTTACAGCCTTAAAATCGAGTTCCCAACTTGATGGCCCACATTTCCCTTGTATTCTAATTCAAGAGGTAGATGACATGGTTTTACGAAAACAGCTGCAATATGGGACATTCGATGAGGTTTTAGCCTGCGATCCTGTAAGCCCGAAGTGCATCATCAAGTTTGGAAGACCAATCCTTCCTGTAGCTCACCGGTCTTTTCAAGTATTCTTAACGATCTCCCACACATTTGGGAAATTGCAGCATCCATTGAGATGCACGGGGATGATAAGCTAAACTTCATTACATGCTTGATCCCATACGCTCGCTGAGGTTTTGCAAATATTTTGTTTGCAAAATGGGTTCCCCGTCACTAATGATGGTTCTGGGGGTTCGATCTGCTCAAAATATTCTTTTGCAAGAAACTCACAAGCGTATTAGCATCATTCCTTGGATACAACCCTTTGCTTCACCCATTTGGAAAGCGTAATCTTGCTAGCGGTATGTAGATTTCCAAATGATGAAGATGAGAAAAGGTCCCATAAAATCTATTCCCCATACATCAAGAATTTGTATCCACCATAATACCTTTGAGGGCATTTCATTCACGCTGCGGTATTCCCGATCTTTTGACATCTAGAACACGATTCCCCAGCCCCTTTCGGCCTGATCTACGAGAGATAGTGGGCGATAAAATCCTGATTGTAGTATGCGCGGTATTTCTTTCTCGAGAGAAAAAATGTCCCATATGGTGATGCATGGCATTCATTGATAATATATTGCCTTGTTCACTTTACGGCACACATCTTCTTATTATCATGTCGGCACCTCTCTTTGAGATAATAGTGGGTCATCCCGAATATAATACCACTGGCATCGAGTTAAAGGTTTCCTCTTACGTTGTGTTGGTCCCGAAGGCATTACTCCCTGGCTTGGATAATTTACAATATCAGCATACCATGGAAGTTGGAAGGAAACCTTAAACAATTGTTCATCTGGGAAGTTCTACATTAACATCACATTTTCTTCTTGCATCCGCGCTTCTTTCTACCGCCGACAAGTGATCGGCTATCACATTATGCATCCCTTTATCCTTGATTTCCAAATCAAACTCCTATGACAGCCGGCACCCACATATCAATCTTGGCTTAGCTTCCTTTTAGACATCAAGTACTTGATTAACGCGTCGGTGTGAATTACCACATGGGATCTAAAATGTATTGTCTAAATTTTTCATAAGCAAATACTATGGCTAGCATCTCCTTTTTCGAGTTGTTAGCAGGTAGTTCTCTTGTGCTTCGTGAAAGGTCTTACTAGGCGTAGTATATGGCCTGAATAACTCTCTTTTCTTTGCTAACCACGACTCCTTGGCAAAATCACTAGCATCACATTATTTCAAATCCGATCCCGTGCGGTGCAGCCATTATGAGTGCTATTACCCGATCTGATCTTGTTTCATCAAAGCATCCTTGCGAAGTCATCGGAATTGAACCTTGTATCCTTTCGATGTCTGCATGAGTAGTGCGGATATTTTGAAAAGTCTTTGATGAATCTCACAGCGTAAAATCCGGTATGCCCGAAGCTTCTTACTCCATTTGCGTGGCGTGGTGGTGCGAGAGTCTTGATAATGGATACCTTGGTGGTCAACTTCTAAGTCCCGATGCGAGAAATTTTATGCCCAAGAACAATACCTTATGTTACCATAAAATGGCATTTTTGGTCGATTTTCATTTGTTTGTCTTGGCATCTTTAGTCTTTGTTTCGGATTGTTTAAACGATCAAATTTGGATCCATACGCGATAAAATCATCCATGAAAATTTCCATTACTTCTTCAGCCAAATTTGAGAATATAGACATCATGCACCTGGAATGTGATGGAGCATTACATAGCCCAAATGGCATCCTTCGAGGCAAGGTACCATAAGGGCATGTGAGCGTGGTCTTCTCTTGATCCTCGATTGCAATAGCAATCGGTTGTATCACGAGTACCCGTCAGGAAAACAAAAGTGAGGGTATCTGCTAACTTTGTCCAACATGCGATCAATGAAGGCAAGGAAAATGATCTTTTAAGTTCTTGTATTCAACTTCTAATAATCAATACATACCCTCCATCCTATCAACATTCTTGTTGGAATCAATTCATTTTTCATTTCGATCACGATAAACCGCTCTTTGGAATACATGGGTAGGCTCACCCAGGATATACGAAGCATCAGCGTAGATAAAACCGACATTCAACAATTTGAGTACCTCCTTTACGACTACTTCCTTCATCTTGGTTCAGTCTCCTCGATGTTCTCCAGATGGTTTGAAGTGCTTCTGGCGTGAATCTTATGCATGCGAATTGTTGGGCCGATACCGCCCAGTACGATGGACGAGCTAGTGATTCCATATGCTTCCTTAATATTTTTGCGGCAATCTTTGTTTTCTCGGCATCATGATGCGGCTGAAATGATCAGTTTTCTTGGTAATTCTAAAGTAGGCATACTTTTAGAATGACATGGCAGCTGCAAAACTAGCCCATACATGCGGATCTCTTGATGAATTTCTCCTTTTCTTATTTTCCACATTATCGTTTCTATTTTGCTTCAAGCTCAACACGATTTCTATAGAATGAAAAGCTATTTGTATGGAAATTCAAGAACCTGAACATCTTCGAGTATACTAGAATTCATCTCTTTTCATTGATAAAAGCTGAGTACAATCATTGTTAACATCAGGGTTGAGTGGGGGCCAGTAGGCTACATTCCATGACCTTCCTTGTCCTTACATCTATATTTGCATACTTTTGATCAAGTTAAAAGCAACAGCTTCTTCTCCAACCCTCAAGATAAGAACTCCTTTTTGCATGTCAATCAGGCAGCTCCAGTAGCTAGGAATGGTCTTCCCAATAGTAGGGGTACTTGGCCAGAGATCTTCTTCCATGTCGAATGATGGGGAGTCTACGAGGAATACAAACTTCCCACAGCAGTGACCAGCACATCTTCGGCGACCCGCCCGAGGTTTTACCAGCCGATGCATGCGCCATTTTGAAGTAACAGGTTGGCCCCGGGTAGCTCCCCCAAACTTAATTTCTTGACAGCGAGAAGAGTATCGATTGATAGCTCTGGTAGCTGAGAGCTTCACGGAATTCCATTCCTCGACAATACAAGGAATTGTGAAACTCCTGGGTCATAAGTACACTACTTGTGGATTCTTTTCGATTCTTGCCGCGCAAGTGGCGGTGAGATTCACTATTCCTTCTTCTACTATTTTCTTTCTTTGCTCGGTGTGTCCTTTGAAATTTTTGCATAAGTGGCATACGAGTCTGACTCGATAAAAGGCATGCGATCTCCGACACAGAGGATTTTCAGAACTTAGCCTGGCTGCTCTCCATCTTTGGCTCTGCATTCTTTGTGGAAATGGGATACGGCTTTGATCCTTGGATGTTCTTCTTTTCTACTCCTTCTTTGTCATTGTTCTCCGATGTGTCTCTTCCCTTTAGAGTCTTGTTACTTCTTTGTTCTTTGTCATCTTTTTCTAACTCCTTCCTCTAGTTTGCCTGACCATGCGATCTTTTGGGTTTTTCTTGTCACTTGGGAGAGGGCATCTTTCCCTCTTTGGCCTTTGTAGGGTTAGGGCCGGAGAATTTTGCCCTACTTATTGTCTCAGGTTCTTCGAGGGGATGCATTGGTAGTGTTAAAGGGTTTATTAATTGGTAGCGGTTCTTCACAGATTCTCGACACACATTCATGGGGGTTCAACGGCTTTTTATTGCCCCATGGCTGCGACATACGTTTCCTCAGATGGGGCCCTCCTGACCACGATATTCGTTTACGTAACTCATTTCCCTTCCTATTTATTCTTTGCTGGAACCTTAGTGGTGTTGATAACCTGTGCGGAGGGTTCTGTCCATGCCTTGGGCCTTAGTAAAAGCCCCTCGACCGTAAAAATTCTCATGGTTCCTCAATCTTTGAGTGATAATGTCTTTGGAGTTAGCATTTAAGGTTTAAAATGGTAATTTCCTTGGCTCACCGGATAATTAGCTCTTGACATCATAGAATTGTTCTTTTGTACCCCTCTCAACACTTCCTTTCAATAATTCTCTTTCAATAGCTCCTATTTCATGAGTTGTGTGCATCTTTCTTTCTTGTCTAACACATGCATAATGGCATCAACGGCGCCTCCATGGCATTTGTCATCTTGCTCGACTCCATGATCCCCTTTCCTACGATGTTTCCTCTTACTTGAAAGAAGCTGAGAAGGGTTTCCTAAATGTTACATTCGCCAGTCTTCAATCGAAATCTTTTGCCTGTACGATAACTTTTCGTTTGAAAGCTCCTGACATGAAGCATCTATGATCCCTTTTGATATATCATTCCAAGGCATGATATACAATGTCCATCTGAGTCTTGAGATCTATCCCATCGTGGACATCTTCTCGGCAACCGTTTGGTCTCCACGAAGCTACATACGGGCTTTCATCTTCCCCCTATTTGGAACACAATGATTTCCCTGCTTCTTTTACGTGGTTAGGGCTGAGGAAAGAAAGAATCTACCTAAGTAGGCCTCAAGTAACTCCTCCCAAGTATCAAACGAACCATATGGTAATGATTCATACCATGTAAATTTATTTGTATCTCTTGAGAATGGGAATAGATGCAACTTGATGGTAGATGAGCTTAAAAATTCATCTCTTTTTTGATCCATTTTTACGTTTGATTTTAGTTAAGGAATTGAATGTTGTATACAGTATGAAGAAACTCACCAATTGTCATTAAGCGGGAAGGAAAAAGAAGAAGAAAAAATGCAGCAATAAGTGGATAAAAATGTCAATAGTATAGCGAAATAAAGCAATTGGCTGAGTGTGATGCGATGCGGAGGTACCGCAGTCCAGGTTCTAAATTCACGACATATCAGGGAAGATTAAAGGGAATTTGATGCGGTCGCGACGGGGATCCACCACGGCGTGGCGGTGAGGAATGAGCGAGAAATTAAAGAGTGATGTGACGGGAAGTCTGAAATCACGCGGTATCATAAAAACATAAGTGCAACTTCCAGCGACATCAGTGATGTAGCGTGAGAAGGCGATGTAGCGACACCAAGTATAACCAATTAATCACAAACGGAGAATTATGGATGGGAAGTCAAGACATCACAAAGAGAGAACATCGCGAAGGCTTCAAAACCGTGAGTTGATGTATGACATGTGAAAGCACCCATTCAATGGCGATCATTCTGCGATGTCGCGACGAGAAGGCGATACTTCGAGCACGCGACAAGCGATGGGGGTGAGAGAATCTGTTGAGTCGACATCGGTTCGCACTCATTCAAAGGCGATACGAGGCTAATGTCGACGAGAAGCAGAAATCGCGACATCGAGCGATCATCCCGAAGCAGGACAAAGGCTCGGCTCAATGTCGAGACATCGAACGACCATTTCCGCAGTGCGGTAACCCGGGGTTATGTCGCGACGCGAGTATAGATGTCGCGACGCTGGAGACTATCGCGACAAGGCGAGGTGCGACGCGAAGCGTGTTTGGGCTGCAGGTACTTGAAATCCACCGGCGAGTTACATTGGGTTTGAGGCCCAAGCCCGAAGCTATAAATGAAAGGCTTGCCCGGATTGGCATAGAGTCGTAGGCGCGTCGGAGGAGGGATACGGGTAGCTGGGGCTTTCACTTTTATTTTTCTTTTCTTTTCTTTTCTTTTCTTTTCGTCATTTTAGAGCAGATTGTTTCTCGTATTTTCTTTTTCGTTTCTTTTTCGTTTTGTTTTGTTTGGATCTGAATGTTATCGTTGAGCTGAAGCTGAATGCTGAAATCAATTTCTTTTCAAATTACCACGGAGCATGTAGAATTTGAATCAAATTAAAATTGTTGTTAGGATTTCAATTGCGATCGTTCTATTGATCGGTGGAATCTTTGTAGTCGTAATTAGGTAATCCCAAGGAACTCAGCTCCATTAAAGAGAACGTTTGAATTAGAAATTGATCTTTCATGGTATTTTCGATGTCACATTCATTTGGTTATGAATTTACTTCCAGATTATGGTTTTATTGGTTTTGGATGAATATATCGAGTTTCCCTATGCAGTTAGAGTGCGTCATTACTGCGATTTCAAGGGGAAGTCATCGGTGACACGGGAAGACAATCTGGGTAATGTAGTTCTTTGAAGGTATACTAACATAATGTGAGGATCAGTTCCCAAACTACAGGATTCATAGATAAAATCCTCTTCTCACTTGAAATTAAGAATGAGGTTGAGCGACTTATCTATTTAAACAAGCGGAGATTTCACCTCAATTTAGGATAGTAGAGGCCCGATCCCGTGTTAAGTGAGATCTAATCAGGAAAGTTGTTCAAACTACAATTTAGAGGAAGGTAATTTGGAAGTTGTATATCCTTGCTTGGCCAGATAACTTGGGGCTAAGGTGTGCAGTCCATAAAATGGGTATAGTATTTTTAAAAGAAAATGTGGCTTAAGAGTTCTTGTTTAAAAAGTGATTATCACTCTCAGATTCCACATGGTCGAGGAGAATGGGAAAAATGAGATAACGAGTAATGAGCAGTGGAGGGTCATTTGCACTCACAATGCCTTAGACTGATTTTGAAACTTGGGGGTGTCAGAATTTGATAAATATTACTACGAGAGATTGATGCGTTCACTCACATTTTATTTCATCATGATGTGTCTCTTTTATGATAATTGTTAAGTCATTTCTCATTTTCTTTGTTATAGAACTTGAATTTACCTTCATTTCATTTATTTCGAGTTTAGTTTAATTTTCATTTCTTGCCACGAGATTAAGTACACATTTCAAACTTTTTACGCTGAGCAGATTTATCAATGATGAAATTTAAATAGTATGAATTTCGAGTGGTAAGTAGTTGATGAAAAATTAAAGGATCTACGTGGATGATGTGGACTTAAATCCATTTTATTACTTGTCGACCTGTGCACTTGCAGTGTATCTTGCCAAAACCAAATTTGAAAATGATAAATTATAGGAGATTTTTTTTGGTCTCAACAAGTTTTATGGCGAAGTTTCTAGGGATTAGACACTAGTCCTCTGGTGATAACGACATATAAATTTGTATATGTGTTTTGGTTTAGTCTACAAGTTTTATGGCGCCGTTGCCGGGGATCAAAGGGATTTAGTAATCGGCTGTTCGGACAAAAAAGGAAGGAAATACTAATTTGGACATTTAAAAGAAAAACAAAATAGCGTTTCAAGCGGTGACTCACTGTATGACCTTTAACAAACCATATTAGAAAATGTTTGTTGACTAGGCTAATCCTATTGATACGAGTGTACTTTGATTTAGGGAAAGGCCTTTAGTACGATATGGTAGATAAAGGATTGAATGATTAAGAGCCAATCGAGAATGCGACGGTAGTCTGAAAGAGCATGGCACTGGAGAACTTATGGAATTAGTTCATCAATTACGCATGTAATAATAAAACAACCTGACAATCGATGCTAAGGATTTTGAGCTCGGCAAACAGCGATAACCATGGTCCAAACGAGGAACCAATTGACGGTAATTTCACTTTGAAATCCCAATGAACACTTGGGGCGATTTACGAGAATAGCAAATTCAAATTAAATTGAATGGTGTGAAGCCATAAGTTATTCGGCTAGGTTGTTCCCATTCTCTTTCTGAGATATGGTACGCAACATGGTTTGGCACTCCTTTACCATATGAATCTGTTTAACACATGGAGGAGCGATGAGAGCTTATTTCGACAAATTCTTTACCCCATCCCTTCCTTGAACAAAAGAGAAATTACTAATTCAAACATAGGAAAGATGAGAACATGTATCTTTGATAGGAAAGATCTTCTTGAATACAACATTAGCTCATTTGAATTTTCGGGGAGAAATGGCGAGGCGAAGAGAGCAAAAGGAATGTAATGGACAAGCATCGACCATCGGGCCAAAATTTGGATGCACATTAATCCTGATGTGGTTGAATGAAGAAGGAAGTCAGCTAAAGAAATTTAAAAGCGGACGAGTTGTGGAAAGAATGAAGATTGCACAGAAAGAAGAATCTCTAAAATCACATTCAGGACAGCTGATATAACATGAGTGGAATAAAAAGGGGAGTCTCTCACTCCTTTCTCTATCTTTTATTTTAAATGCATTTGAGTTGAAATAATTGTTAGGATTTTATATTTGGAGTAGAGCATGATTACTGGTTGGGGAATTTATTTTTGTCTTGCATGGAATGCTTAACTATTGAATATGAGAAATAATAGAATTGTCAATTCATGCGATAAAATAAATTGAGTTGTGGTTGTTTTAAGTGACATTGAACAGCTGTGATATTGCTGTAATTTAGATTGTTTGTGGATTTGAGACATAACACGGGTTCGAGAGGGTTGACCAAGAATGTGGGAGCATGAAGAATAATAAGTGGGTAAGAAAACTGAATTGATGAAATTTAGTCATAATTGAAATAAAGAACATTCCGTTAATCTTGACTCAACTTTTAGGTCATAACTTTAAAATCTACATGGCTTGTAGTTTTACTTGATGCAAGCTAATGTACAAGATCTGTAGTCAAATTAGCTAATGTATTTACTTCAAAGGGTGATGTCAAAACATTAACCCTGTGTCTAGTTTCATTCAAAGTCCATGGAACTACAAGTCACCCAAACTTTTCGAATTTATGCGAGAATAAATAGTAATAAATACAGAAACAGAAATCCATCTTTTGATCTAATCAATGTAGGAATATCCTCGATTTCAAGAGCATAATGGGAGGAAAATTAAGGCATTACGAAGCGCTGAATTCTCCGAGAAAAGCTAAATACAGCGTTGAAAATACAAAAAGGACATAAATCGATGAATCTCATTTTGAAAATCTTCCATGAAAATTGAAAAGAAATCATAAATGATTTTGTTCTTCCCAAGAGACACACCTCACTATAAAAGGGATGGAAGAACAAGGAATTAGAAACAAATGAAAGAATGAAGGAGAATGAGAGTGAAAAGGAGCGTCCGAGGATGCAAACAACATTTTATGGAATGAGTGGAGTCGGAGAAAACAAACCAATTCACTTTGTGTGTTCCATGAAACGCCATGGTTTCATCGAGCGGGATTGATGGGAGGAATCTTAGTTAGTTAAGGTCCATCCAGCGACTCGAAGAAAGATTAGAGCGGCCCACCCCCGATTTGTTGGACGACCTTGTCGACGGCCGAATTGCTCATTAGGAGCTCAAGATGCATTGGGCCAAATTCTAGACGGGAATGCAAACTTACGGAGAGAACATAGGATTTTGGAGCGAAGGCCAGAGTTTCTTGAATTAGTTTCAGGTTGTTTATCAAATGAAACGATTTATGTGATATGTCAATCTCTGGTTGATCTTTGAATAAAATTTTTTGTTGAATTACAAAGTAGTTGATCATGATTTTTAATTTTGTTTCGATTGCTAGTTTATTTTTAACAAAGAATCAGATTAAAATAGTACATTGCATTCGAATTATTTGAAAGAATAGAATCTTGAATAAAGGAACTGGAATTAGGAATATCTATCTTTGTGTTTTAGATTCAGTGTAGTTACAAAAATTGAGAAATTGGTTGGTGCTGATAGAACACAATTTCTTGAGTAAAATAATGTCTATAGACAGTGAATAAATTCAAGTCTTGAAGAAATAATACACATGGGTCAACAACACCTATGAAGCTTTGGCTGGTAGAGCAAAGTGCAGGGAAATTCAGGATTTAGAGTCACAGTCCTAGAACTTGTTTGATTATTGATTGAGGTGAAATCTTCGGTGGGAGGCAACCAACGAGGAAATGATCGAGGCCATCATTGGATAGTTTGAGCCATTTAGCCATCCCCCCTATTCATCTGGCGATTGCATATACCTTAGTTCAGTGAACCTGACAAGCTTATTTTCAAAAATATGATGGAAACCCGATAGCCCATGCTAAGAAATCTAATCCTCAGGTAAAGAACCTAAATGATTTACCCGGGAATCCAAGGAGGAAACGAGAAAGAAGTTTGAGGGAAATATATATTTTGAGGAACACAAAGTTAGAGGAAAAGACAAAGAGCGAGAAAATCTGATAGAAAGAAACGCTTATAGGGATAAGTTTTTTATCTTTGTGGCCTAACTCTCTTGAACAATTAAGTTCTTAGGGGTGTTTCAACACCTAGTACCCTAATGCCATACGGTATAGGAGCTACTGCAAAGTTAGCTAAGAGTGTTAGAGCCTAAAAGTTAAAACATTGCACTATCCTTAAGTAGTGACGAGCAAAGAGAATTCTCCAGTGAAATTACAAGTGTGAAATAGGGGGCATACAGTTCTGAATTGAAGAGATCAAAGAAATGTCCCAAACATGAAGCTTAGGGGAGTTATTTAGAGAAACTATAAGGAAGAAAGGCGAAGAAGAAGAAGGATGCAGGTAATTTACAACTAAATTCTTGTTTATCACACCCGATTACTGAGCCCGATGGCCTGACTTGAAAGACCTCGTTGATTAAGAAGGTTGAAGTTACCTACATTAGTGGAGATCAATAAGAAAAGCAGGCGTATTATGGGACTTTAATAAACGATTTTAAGAAGAAACTTCCAGGATGATTTACTAAATTCAGAAGCCAAAGTTGAGAAGGGCTGGCGACCCTACGCACTCACGAGAACAAGACTTAGAAATAAGCCCATTTAAATACATTAGTTTATCAAGAAATTTTGTGATAGAAGTATACCATGCTTTGTTTTTGCAGCAGAAACTGAAATTTGCAATAACAGTTATATTTCGTTAATTCCAGATTAGAATGAGGAATAATGAAAACTGCTAAACAAAACAGAAAAATGTCCTTTTGTTTGAGGACAAACAAATCTTTCTTTTCCTTTGCTTGAGGACAAGCAAAATTTTAAGTTTGGGGGAGTTTGATGACCTTAAAAGTCATCTCTTTTTAGTCCATTTTTCTGTTTGATTTTCCGTTAAAAATTGAATATTTAATATCTGAGAATTATGAAGAAACTCACCAATTTGTCATTAGTAGGAAGGAAACAAAGAAAGAAGAAAAATCTGGCAATAAGTGGATAAATCACGATCAATAGTAGAAGCGGAAATAAAAGCAATTGGCTGAACTATTGATGCGATACGGGTCTACACAGTCCAGGTTCGAGGTGGCGTATGGGAAGGGTCAAAGAGGGCGTGCAGAGTCGCGGCGGGGATCCTGACGTAGGCGGTACGAGGAATGAGCGAAATTAAAGTGATGTCGCGACGAAGTGAAGTAGCGACATCATAAACTAACCCGATGCAACTGCATGACATCAAGTGATCTTCGCGACAAGAAGGCGATGTGTGACACCAAGTACAACCAGTGTCGTGAAGAATTATGGATGAAGTGAGCGTCACAGAGAACTTATGCGAAACTGGCGGAAGTAGTTGATGTCATGACATGCAAGCTTGCCATTCGGCGACGTGCATTCACTTGATGTCGCGACAAGAAGGCGATAATCGCGACACCACAACAAGCGATGAAGTACAGAGAGTCTGGTAGTCACGACATCGGGGAACACTCATTGAGCGCGATCTGAATTGTCTTCATGACAAAGAGAAAGCAATCGGCGACATCGAGCAAATCATAAAAGCGGAGACAAAGCTCAGCTCAATGTCAGGACATCAAGAACGACCATTTCACAAGCTGCAGTAACTTCAGGGTGATGTCGCGACATGAGTATAGATGTCGCGACATGGAGACTGTCGCGACAAAGGCGGGGAGTCGCGACATGAGTGGCACGGGCTGGGTACTTGAAATCCACAATGAGGTTACGGTGTGGGTTTAGGGCCCAAGCGAAACCCTATAAATGAAAGCTACCGGATTAAACGCAAATTTGTGGTGCATCGGAAGGGGAGAGATGCAGGTAGCCTAGGCTTCACTTTTTATTTTTCTTTTCTTTTCAATAACTTTCTTTTCTTTTTTAGTCTCATTTAGAATGGATTGTTTCGTAATTTCTTTTTCGTTTCTTTTTCGTTTTGTTTTTGCTTGGATAAAGATGTTATCGTTGGTGAAGGCGAATGAGAATGTCAATTTCTTTCAAATTACTACGGGCAGTATGGAATTTGAGACAGTCTTACGAAGTCGATTGTTGTTCCGATTTCAATTGCGGTCGTTATTGACGTGTGGAATCTTGTAGGTCGCGTAGTGAGTGTCGAGAACTGACTTTCCATTAGAAGAAGCGTTTGAAGACAGAATTGATCTTTCTGTAGTATTTTCCGGTATCTTGTTCATTTCGGTTGCCAATTTTACTTGATTAATGGTTTATTGATTTTGGATCTTGAATATGAGTTTCTATACAGTTAAGAATTGCGTCATGCTCGATTTCGAGTATACGGTGACACGGGGGAAGACAATCACGGGAGTAATGTATGGATTCCTTTGAAGGTATACTAACTTTGCTAATGGGGATGCATTGGCTTTGCGAGTTCACTTAGATAAATCCCTCTTTCTCATGAAGATCGAGAATGAGTTGAGCGAGCTTATCTATTAAACAAGCGAAATTTCACCTCAATTCGGATAGCGGGTGAGGGCTACGATCCCGTGTTAATTTGAGATCTAATCAAGGAAAGGGTTGAATCTATTCTAATTTCGAGGAAAGTAATTTGGAAGTTGCATGTATATCTTTGGCCAAGATAAGGTGGGAACTAAGGTGTACGATCCATAAAATGTTATGAAGTATTGCAAAAGAAAAATACCCGGCAAGGAAGTTCTTGTTAAAAAGTAGTTATCTGGATTCCCTTTGTATTGAGAGAATCGGGAAAAAATGAGATAACGAAATGTGGAAATGTGGAGATATCCATTTTCACAAATGCACTTGGACAGATTTTGAAACTGAGATAATCGAAAAATTTAATCGATGTATTCACTACGGGGAATTGATGGATTCACCCCTCTTATTTATTTCTCTTGATGTATACTCTTTTTATGATAATTGTTCAGTATTCATTTCTTGTTATAGAACTTAATTTTACCTTCATTCATTTTATTTCAATTTAGTTTAATTTTCATTTTCTTGAGATTAGTCTATTTCTACCATTTCTTATTTGAGCAGATTATCAGGCGGTGGTCGAATAGTATGAATTTCGAGTGATCCGGGTAGTTGATGAAAAATTCTTGAGATCTCGTGGGATCGATATACTGGACTTAAATCCATTTTATTGCCAATAGGCACATTGCACGCCGCGGTGTATCTTGCTAAAACGAATTTGAAAATGATAAGTCTCGAGAGTTTTTGGTCTCCAACAAGTTTTATGGCGGATTTCCGAGGGGGTTAGACACTAGTCCTGCGGTGATAACGACATATAAATTTGTATATGTGTTTAGTTTAGTCAGCAATGACTTACGGTCTCACCCATTCAACTTCAACGTATTAGCCATCTGAGAAATCGCTTCCAGTGCTCGTTTGGAGTCTTGATTAGGATGACCCGATGGCGATCTTTGTTGGACCATTATGTCGGTCTTGTAACCCGATTCAAAATTAGTAACATCAAGCTGCGGGTTGTCTAGATTCTTTGATATTCATCTGTATAATTGGTCTCAAAGTCTCCATTGTATGGCTGATTGGAATTATTCTAGCTTCTTCTATATGTACCTCATCACGGTCTGTGGCTCATACGCCATGGTTGAGTTTTACGCCTTCTTGATCTTTCTCGAAACCGAGGTGTCCTCTCTAATTCTGTGTCGGTTGGAATCGAATCGATTACATTTCCTATGCATTCATTTTGTCTTTGAGTCAGGCACCGCCCCGTTAATAGGATTAGTTTGGTCGACAAAATATTTTCAATGCGGTTTGTAAAAGATTAGTGGCCAAAATATCCTTGCCCAAAAGCTATTTTTGTTCTTTCCTTAAAATGTCCAAATTAGTATTTCTTTCTTTCATCTAATATTGATTTATTGAATTCTTTTCGATCCTGAAACAGCGGCGCCATATAAAACTTGTAATTTGAGTTTATCTATACCCAGACTATATAAATTTCACGACATTTATTGCAAGGACTATTGTTAATCTCAGGAAAATATATCATGAAACTTGGTTGTCTTAAAACAATATAAACCAAATACACCCCAGGTAATTTATTTTCAAATTTAGTTTGGCATGATATCACCAGATGCTGGTCGACAGTAATAAAATGGACATAAGTCGGATATATATCGATCCACAGGTCTGAAATTCCAAGAATCAACTACCTGACTACTCTTTCAAGGCTCCATACTGATTTGGCGATAACATGATTTAGTATTTTGACTAATAAGGCATGGAGTATACTATTACATGCAAAAAATGAACATTCAAATAAGTGAAATACGAATAATGAATAAAGAATAGATAAAAGGAAATAAATGACGCATGATGTCATCCTTTATAGAACACATTTAGGTCGATGCTATTGAAAGTAATAATAAATTCTGTTGTTAACAACGATGAATTTTACTGTGGATTTGATTTTAGAATCTGTCGAGGCTTTAGTAGTGCGGTTGGATTTCACCAAACTACATTTCATTATCTAATTTTTTCACTGCTTCTCTCGAATACGGGAGCAGAGATAACTACTTTTTAAAGGAACTCTAATACAGGTATTTTTCTTTTGCAATGCGCCAAGCTACCCATTTCTGAATTTGTAAACCTTAGCTCCCAGTTATTTGTCAAGCGAGGATATACAACTTCCAGGGTACTCTTCCTCAAAATTAAAATGAATCTCTTTCTCCTTGATTAGATCTCGGCTAACGCGGAGTTAGGATTCACAGTGCAGTGGTGGCTGCTGCTTTGTTCACGGCTCAATAACTCATTCAGCTCATTCTTGATTTCAAGTGAGAAGAATTTCAGTAAACTCACAAAGCTCATTAGATCTCTAATAAGCGAGGTTAATATACACCTTGGACCTGTCACCTAACTCACTAGAAGTTGTCATCCTGCAGTAATGCTCGAGAGGGACCTCCTTTGAAATCGAGGCTGTAAACTAAATCTTAGCAGGTATAAAGAAAAAAAGCGATATATTACAAAAAATTAACTCAAAGGCGAAAGTAAATTTCATAGCGAAATTCTAGTACTTTAAGAAACAACTACGAGGAAAGATATTGACAATAGCATTTACTTAATGGAAGCTGGGTTCCTCAATTATACAAATTACACACACACTACAACATTCTCGATGTAGAAATAAGCATTATGGCTGAAGGATTCGAAATCAGAGAGTATGAACTTCAAACATTCAGGTAGTAATTTGAAAAGAAATAGTGCAGTATTGACTCGTGATGCTTAAAATAGCAATTACATCGATTCAGGAAAAGAAAGCGAACTTAACTGATATATCTAATCTAATCTCTAACTATCAACGTTGAAGAAAAGAAAAGAAAAGAAAACTAAAAGAAAGAAAAATAAAGAAAAATATAGGCCTTCGGCTACAGTTATTACGTATGCCATGACTACTTTAATGGTACGGGTAGGCTGCGTATTTATAGGGTTCCTCACGGTTGGGCCCCTAATCGATATCTTATTTTGTGATTTCCATTAGGCGCCCAAACTACCTTTCAAGTCAGAAGCCTCCCGATTTCCTTGTCCATTGACATCATCTATGTTCGGCGACATCGATCTCGCGTCCGCGACATCAACTTGCTCTATGTAGCGCCCAGATTGGTCATTCATGATGTCGCGACATCGATATCTTGTGCGACACATCTTCTCCGCGTCTTTGCGGGTTTCAATTGTTCTCTCCTGCTGTCACGACATCAATATCTTGTCGCGACCTCATTTCGAGTCATCTATAGTCTTCAAGCGATAATAACCGATTGTCGCGACCTCGATCACGTCGCGACATCATTTATGGAAGCCCCATGGCTTCAAGCGGTCGCTCATGTTGTCGCAAAATCAATCTCTTGTCGCGACATCAGCTTATGTCTCTGGAGTTTTCACTTGATGGTTCCTGATGTCACGACATCAATATCTTGTCGCGACATCTCTTTATGGCTCTGCAGCTTTGATCGGTCGTTCTTAATGTCGCGACATCGATATCTTGTCGCGACATCGGTTATAACTATAGATCATACCATGATGGCTTTTGGTGTGCGTGACTTCAGCCTCTTATCGTGACACCGGTCGCGGGTTGCTTCCAACTGAATCTTACGATGTCGCGACCTCGGAGTCCCTTGTCGTAATGACCGGTTCACGATCACCCAAGCACCATCGATGGTTCACGATGTCGCGACATGATCTCTTACATGCGACTTCGACTTGGATTCTACGGAGCTATTTGGTTGCTTTTTGGTGTCGCGGCAAACAATAATCTCTATCGCGACATCTAGTCATGCCCTTTGCAGATTTCAACTGGTCTCTCCTGATGTCGCGACCTCGATCTCATGTCGCGACCTCAGCTCATGTCTTGCAGCATTGCTTGTCTTGGATATCGACATCAATCTCTTATCGCGACCTCGGCTTAGGGATGGATTCAAACGGTTTCTCATGATGTCGCGACATCAATATATTGTCGTGACATCAGCGGTGCGCATGCTTTCAAATCTTATGCCACTTGCATCATTCCTTTGATTGCTCTTGCTGTCGCGACATCATCCCACGTCGCGACATCAACCGAAGTCTTTGCGATCTTTGGCGTATCTCTCATGTCGCGACATCGATATCTTGTCGGCGACTTCGCTTCGCCAACAACTGCTGACTTTGGCTGTGGTTCACGATGTCACGACCGATCTCGTATCAGCGACAACGATTCAATTCTTTGCGACTTTCATAAGCAGAATACCATATCGCGACCTCGATATCTTGTGATCCTGCGACTTTGTAGGTACCTTCATTTCACGATGTCGACCTCATCACTAGGTATGTAAACCAGCGCCAGCGATAGTTAACCGCAGTTGCTTTCATTTACGCCTGGCACTACGCATTTTTACTCCGCCCGATTCTTGCATTTTCTTTCTTTTATACTTCCTGAAAATAACAAATTTGGTGAGTTTCTTCAAATCCCTGCATCTTAATGATTCCTTTTTACAATAAAATCAACAGAAAAATGGACTAAAAATAGATGACTTTTAAGCTCATCAGTATTGAAGAGGAGATAAAGAGGACAGGACATTCCATAGCAAGTGCAGGCCATCTCGAGGAGATAGGTGCTCACAGCCCAGCAGTACACATTTTCGCAATCTCTGATGTTTGTATTAGATATGTACATGTATAAGTAATTGTATAAGTATTTGGGACTTAGCATATGTGTAGAGATTTTAATGGATTCCACTCCAGTGGTAGTTCCTTTGTATATGTGAATGACTTTTGGTTATTACAAAAAATTATTTGTATACCCACGGAGTATAAGTTAAACTCACGAAAAAAATATTGTTTAACAAAGAAATGAAAATAAAGTAAAAGAGTCCTAGTATGTGGTTTTCGCACCACTGAAAGCGGTTCGGATTCATGATCGGGTCGGACCCAGGAATCGGGGTGTGTGATCTTCAGAACCTATTATTTAGTAATAGTGCTCTAGGCCTATTGTATGGACATGAGTATTTTTGACTATTTATGAGGAATTTATTATTATGATGATTTGCATGTTTATTATATATAATGTCCTTGAATAATATTATTAATTATTCTAAATGTCCCCTAATGTCAGTTATTATTATAAGAATAACAATGAATTAAGATTAGTAAGTTTGATTGATATTCCATGGGATGAATATGTGTATGAGATACAAATCAAATTTATAGCTATTTATTTGAGAACAAGTATTAGACGGACCACGTCTTGAAGTTAATATATGAATCAAAGTCATAAGTTAATCTCTAATAGTTGTTTATGTATTAAATCCTTTGACTGAGATCGCTATAGTTCCAACATAAGAAATATTGTGTTTGATATAATCAAACATTGTCACTTTAATCGAATGACCAGCAGGGTTCATGCTTGGGCTTTGCCTTGCTTAAGATTGCTGTAGTGAGATATGGCGAGTAAGATGGAATTGTCCCTCTTATTATAAGAGAGATATCTAGGTCCTCGACAATTGAGGCGAAGTAAGCTGTGGGTGCTTTCGAATGAATTGGTGGAGATCAATGTCATTTGTTTAGTCGAGTCTAATTTGGGTTTGATGTCAGATAGAGCGATATAAGGTTGACATCCATTACCTTATATTCTATCAAGATATCATGAGACAAAGGATTATGTCATTAGCGCTATATTAAGGTTGTCTCGGATCATGAGCTTTTTATTTAACTTAGGTAGTCATAATGTCTTGCTAGAGGCGGCCATGACTTGTAGGATCAAAATGTGATTTGGGCTCACTTGATATTAGAATTGAACCTATAGGGTCGCACATGATGGAAACGAATAATAAAGGTTATGGTTTTCACTCTACGTAGTAATTTAAATGATGAGGTCATTTTAAATTACAAATAAGATAGTTGTTATTTAAATTCGAATTTAATTTTGAAAGTTTAAATTAAGTGAGTTTAAAATTATAACAAATAATTAATTTGTTATATTTTCTTATTGGATAAGGGAAATAATACGTAAAGGGTTTTTTTGTTTTTTGTTTTTGTTTTTTTGATTTGGTTGAGTTGTTATTATTTAAAAGAGTTTAAATATATAATAATAAAAAAAATTAGTTTTGACTTAAACCACTAACGGACTTATATAGATATATATGTGAGACATATATATTTTGTAATCAAATAAGTCTTTTACTTAGAAGAACAACCAAAGCAGAGAGAAACAAAAAAAAACCTAATTTCGTTTTGAGAAGGAGGAGCCAGAACCTAAACTAGCATTCAACCCCAAGATCGTTTATTTGTTCGGTAATGTGGAATGCTTGTAGAGAGTGTTTGCTTTTCGGAAGCGGCGCAGCACGAAGATCCGAATAAACCAAGACACAGGACTTTGAAGGGGAGCAGCGAATCGATCTCTGAGTAAAGTTTCGTTTAAGCTTCCTTAGGTTTTATGAAACATGTGATCCTTGGTGAGTTAAGGGATAAAAATTTTAAATTCCATTTGCATTTATGTTCCAATCGATTGGATATTACGCACCGTAACCCGATGTATTGTGCCACCCCACCATATGAAAAGTTTTCATGGTTCTACAGTGTTGGTGTATAGTGAGTGGGCAAGTTAGGGTTAGGCTTGAAGTGATAACTTCTTTACTCATTCATATACTTGAAGATGCTCTCGACTTGGTAGGGCTCTTCTCGACTAGTCCCTCAGCAATTCTCATTATTTCTTCTATTGATCCCACTTCATGTGCAGTGTGCATTCTTCTTTCATTGTTTCCCAGTTTGTTCATCACTGCATCCAGTTTTGCTTCTATGGTTGTCATTCTATCAAGTCCAATAAAACCACTTCCCCTCAGCCTGTTGCTACTCCCTGAAGCTTCAAATAGAGCCTTATAGTTGCATTTGGCAAGGTCTTCAATCACCTGCCTTGCCTCCTCTGCACTTCTTCTTTTAAAACCTCCGCAACCGGGATTCATCCCAATTATACCTTCCAGGTATGGTCATAGCATGATAGAAAATGTCCATCGAGTGAGTCGAGGATCTATTCCATGCATGGGACACCAGCACCGGCGATCTCTTGAATCTCTCGCATGCATTGTAGAGACTCTCCTCTTCCCCCTACTAAGACTACATAGATGAGGATTGAGATCAATAGCTTTGCCTAAAAGGATAGTTAAAGCTTGACGGAAACATAGGACAAGTATAAGAAATTACTGAGGAAGTGTCCCCATCATGGGTTGACCAGGTGGATGAAAATCTATACAAGACAGGTGATTGATACTTCAACTTGAGGTATTTTCTTGGATGGGATAGCTCTGGCTTGATTATCAATGGTCCGCAGAAGCGAATTGTAAAGGGGCGAATGGGTAGGTGGAATGCTTGTGATGTCTTTGCTAATTTAGCCTGAGAGTTTCATTGGTCACTAAGCGGTTACAAAATCGAAGGCAAGCCTTAGCCCATGCTATCTGAACTAGCTGGAGTGGTATGTGAGATTTGCAATGGACCACACTAGACAATGGAATGCCAATCGAACGGATGACACTAGAGCATGCTGGGGTACATAGTTATCTGATAAATAATTTCCAAGGTCGGGTTGGAGAAATAATCTAGGAATTTACCTTAGAAAAATATTGAAACATAGATGCGATAATGTAAAGCAATAATCATCCAAAATAGAAGAAAGTAGAACTGGAGGAAGCCTTAGCTTATATGATGGCGACAATCTAAATGCGCACATGAGTGAGACAAAGGCCAATTTCCAAACCCAATCTCAACTACTGCAAAACCAATCAACTCAATGAAAGAATCAAATAGCCCAACTCAGAAACCTAGAACAAATAGGGCAGATAGCCACGATTTTGATTGAAAGGTCTCAAGGTTTATTTATCAAGCACTTTAGAGGTAAATCCCAGGAGAGAAGGAAATGAACATTGCAAAGTAATAACTCTGAGAAGTGGAAGGGAAGAAGTTACCTTTAGGACCCACTGCCAGTGATAATAAAGAACAACGATCATACCGATGCGAAGCGAGGTTGATACAAAGCATAAAGATGGGGATCAGCCTTTGACTAAGTAGTTAATTGGAGTATGACCGGAGAGTGACAAAGTGGATCAACAAGCATCTAGGGATCCGACCCGACTCATCCCCTACCCTTAGAGATTGAGGAAGGGAGTAAGTTAGAGAAGCAATTTGCTAAGTTTCTCAATATCTTCAAGAAACTGCTTATAAATATACCCTTCATGGATGCACTTGAGAACATGCAGGATTATGTGAGTTCATGAAAGAAAGGATCTTACAGCGAATAAGAAGTTTGGTGGTATGAAGTTATGGCCACTGGAGGAATGCGGTATGTCTCAAAATAAACTCTCACACGAAAGCTACTGAGATAAAGGAGTAGTTTTTCTATACCATTCTCTATCGGAAACTCGTTATCAAGTAAAACTCTTTGTGACTTGGGAGCAAGTATCAACTTGATGTCGTTCTCAATGTTTAAAAGGTTGAATTTGAGGGAAGCAAAACCGACTATAATCATGATGCAAATGGCTGACCGGTCCTTGTTTGCCAGACCAAATCATATATGTACAAATTTATGACACCATTACCATAGGACTATATGCTAATCCCCAGCAAAGGACCAGAAACTTGTTGTGACTAAAAATAACTTGTATGCTAATAAAAAAATTGGTTGTCAATGGATTCATTAAAAGATTTAGTTTGGTCTCTTCTTGACAGTGCCACCAGTCGTACAAATAATAAAGTGGACTATAAGTCCAGATATCGTTCCCACATAGATTGAAATGAATTTAAAATTCAATTACCCCAACTACTCAAGTTCCACACTATTTGAACTTCCATTTCATAGAAATTTCAGTAACCTAACTAAGAATTCTACTATCTATAATAAAGGAAAATTTTAAATCCTAAACATAAAAATGGATTGAACGGATTATTCTTTGGAAGTGAACATTATATTGATTCCACTTTGCTATGTGATGTCATTCTGCATCATAAGCTAGTGATTCTATCATAAGGTGGAATGCGAATTGTCAAAGAAGCAAGGTAGTATAGTTTTGATTTCTCATTGAACATACTTTTCAAGTGATTAGTTATTCATGTTCATTTCTAATTAATGATTATAATTAATGACTTATGATAAAAATTTCTTTTATATATCTGGGTATTTTTCTTTGCTCCAATACTTCATACCCATTTCTTATATTGCGATTTCTTACTTCCCAAAGGAGCGGGGACAATTGCAGGATTTCTACTACAAGATGAATGATGTCTGTGTAAGATCTTAAAGTGTTTTTCTCTTTCCTTTATTAGATCTAAGCTAACACAGGATCAAAGATCATTCCTCCGGACCGAGGAGAATCTGGTGATTAAATTGATGAATCATAAAGCTCATTCTCAAACAGTGAGAGTAATTGAAGATTCATCTAAGTAATCTTTCAGAGCTCATTGGATATTCAGTCTAACACCCTAGTAAGCTGCTCCATGCTCTAGGGAATCTACATCTGCAGTGTCACTCAAGGGGCCTCAGGAAATCGAGTGAAATAAGCAGATCCTTTTTACATTGAGTATAAAATTTCTAATATTGGGAACAATTCACCTTCATGAGCATCACCATTCAAAAATAAATTCAAGATTCTCAACCCTAAAATTCTTTTTCTACTTGTATGCGAGAGAAATACCATAAACTAACATGGGATGCTGCTAGCGAAAGTTGTGTTTCTCGACGGGATTCTGATGAAACAACGAAATGCGATCGGGAGAAAATTCCATTATGCTTGCAATCCAACTAAAGAAATTAATTCCATCTTTTGTCTAGTTTCATTGGGTGAGATAATGTCGGAAGTAATTCAAAATTTAATTCAACTTCAAAACTTAGGAACAATTACTATTTCGAGGTCCGATACTTAATTCAAGAATTACACTAAATATAATATACGAAGAAAATAAAATAAAAAAAAAATAAAGAAATAAAAAAATATAATACAGAGTCCTCGGCTCCCCAAATGCTCTGATTCAATTCGACCTTACTTCCTTTCTTTCCTCAAATCGTTTCTATTTATGAGCCCCAGAGTTTAGGCCACTGAGGTCTGAGGGCTACATTATGAATCCCCAAAATTAAGCCACGGATGCGTTCTCTGTCGCAACTGGAAGTTTTGTCGCTGACAAAGTTTCAATCTTCATCATGGGTCTACTGTTACGACATGCGATCATCTGTCGCATTTGTTTCCTATACTCTTTCTTTAGAACCCGATCATGTAATTTCATGAAATTACATGACCGGTATTCTTTTCTTGGTATATTCTGAGTATCACGACAGAGTTTCCTCTATCGCGATAGATCTTTCTTTAGCTCCTTAATAATCTTGTCTTGAGAAAATTAAATGGATTCTACTTGGATTCTGTGCCGCCTTGATCTCATGTGGCGGGTTCCATGAATAGTTGGCATGTCGGCGACATCGGCGATTGCCCCGCCCAGCCAGGTTTACGTGCGATATGAGTGGTGTCGCGACTGGATTTTATGTGGCGACAAACATTTACATTTTGGTTTAACGTTGCGCGACGTTTCTTGTATTATAGAATTTGATGGGTACGAAATTTACAGCCGTGATGAGATTTGTGCCCGCCCGCTTTGTTTTCTTGTTGCGACTTCATTTCGATGGTGATACAGTCTCGCGGTGTTGTCGTGTTTTGTTGTTATGTCATGACGGGCTTCTTTGTGTCGCGACTGGTGTTATGTCTCAGCGACCAAGGAATTCTCTTCCTGTGTTGGAATCTTTGTGACATGAAAAAAGTCTTTCATGACCTTGTTTATCACGTGTTGAGCATATGTCGCTTTTATGTGGGGCCTTCGGATCGCATCGACAGCCAGAGCATCTCTTGACAGGTATGTACATGACATTGAATTCTTTGTTCAATAAGTCCGGTTCACCTAAGCATCACATGTCACGACTTTGTTTATTTGTCACAACCAAAGTTTCTTTGTTCTTTTCGAGTCACGACGTTCATTTACCTTCCATAGCGACATAAAATTCTTCTTTGATGTAGCGACATACATTGCAACTATCGTGTGGTCTTTTTGAAGAGCTTTTCTTACATCTCGACAAGCTTTTCCATATTTACGAATCGGTATCACGGCGAGAAGATGATTATGTTGAAACATAGACCATCTTCATTTTCATTGTAGCCGCAACATAAGCATCTTTCTCGGTATTCTTCTGTATTGCTCTTTAATTTTCTTATCGTGACAAAGATCCCTTATTGTGTGATAGAATTTATGCCTTCTTCCTGTTTTCATTTTGTATGCAGCCAAGGGAGCTTCTTTGTCTCAAGTGACTTGTTATATTCTTCCCATTTATTTGGCGACACGTTGTCTTTTGTTGTGATGAATCTCAGTGGTAATGTTCGGAAACCTTTGTTTGCGACGAGAAATATTGTCATGTGAGTTCCTTTGTCATTTTCTTGGAAGTTTTATTAAACACACAAAACTTTGTCTGGCAGTGGCTCAGCTGATTCCTCTTTTCTGCTTTCTTCACTTTGGCTGGAATTTTTCTTTTGAATTAAAACGCAAAACACAAGATTAGTAAAAATATTCCATAATTGGCATTAAAACATAATTTGGCATAATCGAAAATGTCTTAGTAAAAGTAGATAAGTTCCTATTCCCAATAGACTTTGTCGTCTTAGATATGGAAGAAGTTGATACGGTCCCCATTATACTTGGTACACCTTTCTTAGCTACGGGAAAAGCTCAAATTAATATTTAAGAGGGTGAGCTAAAATTGAGAGTTCAAGGAGATGAGGTCATGTTCCATGTATTCCAAGCTATGAAGCATCCTGATGACGACCCAAATGATGACATCCTGGAATTTCACCACAAGGAGATCATGCAAGGGAACTTGGTAAACTACAAGGATATGCTCAGTGTAGTACAGAAAGAAACTAAGGGAGTTGATGGTGTGGGAGACCATATATTCCATCCACCGCATGGTGATGCATTGAACCTTATGTAGATTTGTAAGAATTCCAGTCATTTTGAGAACCAACATCAAGATTCAAAGTCGAGGTGCTTGACGTGAAACAAAGCGCTACTTGGGAGGCAACCCAAGCCTTTTGAAGTTTTTCCTTCTTTAACTCAATCTTAAACGTTTTTAATTAGTGCTTTCGTTATGATTTTAGAAATTTAAGTTTTCTCGAATTTCATAGATGATAAAACATGTGTTTGCTTTTTGTTGTGTTTATAAGCTCCAAAGTTGAAGCAACAAAGGAGGGGTAGCTTGAAGCATATTACAAACTGGAAAGTGTTGCATATCTAGAGGGTTTCTAACCTGAGAAAATACTTTTTCAAAGCCTTATGTGTGACTCTGCGGAGCGTCGTGATGTTGGGTCTGAAGTTCTGGCAAATCAGCGGCGTTGGACCACTATTTCCCTCTGGAACATCGCGGCGTTAGGTTGAAGCGTCGGCTAAAGAATTTTTGGATCACTCTGCGGAACATCATGATGTTGGCTTGAGCGACAGCGTTGCCTGTTACAAGGAGCTGACAATGGTTGTATTTTACGGACCATTTCTTTGCATCTCAATTACCCAATTGTTCTGCACTTCTCTTACATAATCATCCATTACAAGTCTTCACGAGGTAATCCGAAGGTGCGATTGCCACTAAGCGCTTTCGAAACACCATTGGATCGATAATCCTAAGGTTCTTTGATCCATCAATGATATTCACCGCCCGAGTTCTTATTGGATTTTGGGCATTTCAAGGGTCCGCGACTGGAATTTGAGTTTTCTTTGGTTTTGATTTCCATTGGAAAGAAGAGGAAGTGGGATATTTGAAGTCATAGAAAGTTACAAGTGTTGGAAGAACAATGTTCATCACAACTTCCCATGGCTATGGAAATAAATTGCCTAGTGAAAATTTGATAATTTGCTTCAAGAAATGATGTGATCACCTTAGAGCTTAGTGACGATTAATGGTGTAAGTTTGAAAGCCTAGAATCCCTATCCTCAACCATAACCACTAAGATACACCATGTCATCAAAAAGGCAAAAATTGACTGCAAGAAAAGCCGAAGAATGGAAGAACCATCGGATGACTACGATCATTAAAAGTTTGTGAATGTGGGAGTGGTCAAGAAGTTTGGTCTCATTTCGAAGAATAGGTCATTCATTAAGGAAAAAGATTCCACCGATTAGGACTTCTTCAGCAGAACATCGCGGGAATCAAAAGGGTGGAGGGCGCTGCTAACCCGAGGCCCATTGCCACAATGTGAAGCCCTAAGAGCAGGGTCCATTGATCCACCATCAGCTAAATATAGTGGATGTCACACTTTAGCGACACCCTGCAGTTAGTCCCATGATGAGACCCATAGTTTGCTATACAAAAAGGTTATTGCCATAATAAGCCATAAGTTTAATTACAACTCTATTCATCATTACATGCTTGAACCTAGTTTTCCAAACATTTAATTTACAAAATATTTATGACCCTTGCATGTCGGCTTCTTTCACATACTCGCGGTCAGGATGAGAACGCTCAGCAGCGCTTGCCGTACCTGAAATGTTTTCTATAAAAGTGGGTAAATCCGTTGGTGAAATTTCTATAGAGGCTACTCCCACTAAATTGCACATTTTATTCTCATTTAAAACTCACGACACTAAGCTGGCGTTAGTATCAAACCTTACAAATACTGGGTAATCGTTTACCACAATAACCTAATACCAAGTTGTCGCGGTATCAGGATCCCATCAAGCCCTAGGCTATCATTAGCCCTTTGTTCTTAGGTGCCCGCACTGGTGTGGAATGGGGTGGGAAGCTAATTCATGCATCATACCTTTGAGTCTTTACCAGGCTCTCACTTTTAGCGTAACGCCGATGTTCAAACTTTGTCTGGGATTTCCCATTATACAAGGCAACGATTCAAGTAGAATGTGCAATTCTAGTTGGAATCCAACATGCCATGCTATGGAGCAGGTGATACTCATCCATGCACCATACATTGAGTCTTTGCATTCTACCCTGATGAAATATGCTGATGTGTGATCTAAATCCATTACGTGAAATGAAATGAGGAACTCACTCATGCCATGTACCGAGTCATACGGCTCCCTCCATACAATGTGATCCCGATGTGAAAATTTTGTCATTGATGGATTAAATCCAATGATCTATTTAAAACAGTATTTTTGTTTATAAACCAAAATTAAGTTGGATGTTACCTGACGAGCATTTCATATCTGAAACTCATGTGTCTTTTTGTGGGGCGGTGAATTTTCGGTCTCATGTGGCTATGTCACGCCTTCCGACCTTTTAGACTTTACCATAGGGTGTCTAAAGTAGTCCGGATCCGCATAATCATTAATGATATCTGGCTGATAATATACATTGTCATTATATGTTTTATATACATGAGGCATTTATCATTTTATCACATTATTTAAATTGTGGTTTAACTGTCAAAATCAGGATCATGAATAATTAAACAGCTTTATGTCATCAGTGGCATTATTGGTAAACCTTAAGGCATAAGAACACTATTCTAAATAGTCATGATCGATCATTATTGTGGAATAAATGAAGTAAGACTATTATGTTTTCTAAGAAAAGACCACGTTTTGCTGGTCATGAATATAAGATGTTACTCAGAACATAAATACATGTTAAGTTCATGTTGTTGGACTTACCCGCTATGAGAAATACTACATGGATTATGTCATCAGTAATTCTCATTGCAGTAGTGGTATTTGAGACCTTCGACCCGAATTCACCATGGATTCGTACATGAGGAACTTTGTGTCTTGACGTAGCTCAATGACATCTTCCGCGAGGATGGTAATACGAAGCTATGGTTGGGCATCGCGATCTAAATCATGTAATGGAGGAATGTGAGTGATAGTGAAGGAATTTGTCTCGCTCTTAATTGGTGAGGATGTCTATTGACACTCTTGATGAGTGAGGCGAAATGCATGAAGAAGTATGCTCGAATGAGATTGATAGGAGTTATCTATCATTTGTTTAGTCAATCTTCTTGAGGAATCAAGAAGCGATTAGGATTGTATAAAGATGACTTCATCCAGTAACGTGGCAATCGAGGACATCATATTACAAAAGGACTAATATCATACTATGGTAAGGTTTTTAGTCATCGAATTCATGATTTGGATAATTTATAATGTCTTGCTGAGACGATAATAACTTATGGACAGAATATGATTTAGGCTATTTCTTGACATTGAGTGAACCTATCAAAGGTCACACATAAGGGAATGAGCTATAATGGGATGTTAGAAAGGCTCTCTTTAGCCGTGGATTAAGCCCGAGCCCATTAATAGTTAATGGAATTTGGTTTTAAATTCGTTTTTAATAAAGGGTTTGGGAGGCTTGATATAAATATGGGGTTTGTATCATCTAATAGAATGTGGTTCTTTTTTAGTGGGTGTTTTTAGAGAGAATTCTTTTAGAGTTTTGGAAGACAACCAAGGTGTCTTTTGGTTTTGTGGAGACCAAGACCTATCATAAAGGTGCCTCCATCATCATCCATTAGTCGTTAAGTGTGGATACCTTTAGAGAACGTTTTGCAACGCCGTCTTGGCTCATTGTTGTTGGATCATTTCGGAGAAGGAGTTATTTGTGTTACGTGTGTGTGATCGATCAAATGCACTTTAATTAGAAAATGATTTGGTCTCTGAAGCTAAGATCTGGATTTCCTTGATTCATTGTTTAGTTTAATCGACCGCTTGGATCACGTGTAGTTCAGCGTTAAATTTTTATTTCATTTGTGTTTTCTTATCATTTAGTTCAACGGTGGTATCAGAGCTACTTGCTCGTTGGTGAAAGCCCGGTTACATATGTGATATAACGTGATGCATTTAGTGTATTTGTTTTCCATATGTGATATGCCATGATCCATTAGTTCATACATTTTTATAATCGATTATAATAATTAGTGTTTTTTTGTGTGAAATACGTAACATCATATCGAGTGAAAAATGATTCGAGTTTAGAAAAGCTACAATAAGGATAAAATTTATTGATGATCGAAATCAGAACTACAGGTTTAAAGTAATTCTTGTGTTCTAATCGATTAGGACTATTAGAAGCAAGATTAGTGTAGGCCCATTACACAATAAGTATGGTTATTCTGATTTTATTAATTAGTAGGGTATTTATATTAAGTATGGTTATTCTGAAACTCTTGTGTCATTAGGTATTACACATTAATGTTAGACATTAAGAATGGACAATGCTGATTATTCTTAATCGGTAAATTTGTTACATTAATGATGAACATTAAAGATTTGACTATTCGGATTATTACACATTAAGTAGGATTATTTCAACAATGATGGATTGATAGATTAAAATGTCGGGTGATTAAGATATTCGAATTATTAGTGTGATTAATGATGGGAAATTTCAAGGCGTAACTCCTCATGTAGCCTTAAAATTTGTTTACATGGCAGTAGCAGCGCAATTGAAAGACCATATTCATAATCCAGATTATGTGCTTAATGTGTTTATATTCGATTGCATGGTGCGTGTCATGGCGTAGTTAAATGTGATTGGCGGTATTAATTTATGGGTTTGCTTAATTTTTAAATACGGCCTTTGTATGCGTTTATTTTTATTGACACAACATGTGTGTCTCTTTTTCATTATATTAGCATTCGGCTGCGTATCGTTGTTTTGTGGCTTCTGACAGCGTCTTGTGTCTCTTATTATTTTAGCATAAAATAGCTGAGTATTACTTGCTTGTAATGAAGAAGAGCAGCAGAGTGGTCGTTCTTGGAACAAACCTAAGCTAAGGTATTGGTAAAAGGTAATCCTGCGTCTCCATGTATTGGCTTATGGAATCACCTTAGAAGCCGGTCATGACATGTCACGTTTACATTTATGCTTATAAATATGCTTGTATGTGATACATGTATATGTTTATAAAGTTTGCCTAACAACTTGATAATTTCATCACATAAAATATTAAGTCATAAAATGCCTTCCATAATTTAACCTTATCCCGATACTTGGTTGTCTTAATATAGTTTCTACGAAAGCGAGGGTGTATTGGGCCATCTTAGGAAGACATGATGGATAATGGTGATATCCATAAGATTGAATATGGTTGAACTTAGCTTCAAGGCTATCATAATGGTTTTTGGGCTAAGGGCATAAAGGAAAGAGTTTTCTACCTAGTTGGCTTAAGTTTAAGTGTTATGCCAAGCCTAGCTTGAATTTAAGTCAAACATGGTTCACCCACTAAGAAACTATAAGATTTGTAGTTTGTATTTAATTAAAGAGTTATTAATTTTAGTGGGAGTATTAAGATTTTCCATTTATTAAAAGCTTTGCATATTTTTGTATTTAGACCAATGGCATCAAAAAACACATCAACATTTACTCTGCGATGCGTCTTGAAAAGAGGAAAAACTTAATGGGACAAACTTCCTCGATTGGTCTCGAAATTTGAGGATTGTCCTTAAACAAGAGAGGAAGATGTATGTTCTTGATAATGAAATCCCTAATGAACCTCCTGCTAACAATGCCCCAAGAGCCGAAAGGGATGCTTATAGTAAGCATTTGAATGACTCTGTGGATGTAACATGTCTTATGCTTACAACCATGAACTCTGAGCTTCAGAAGCAATTTGAGGAAATTGAGGCATTTGATATGATGGTGCATCTCAAGGGAATGTTCAACGAGCAAGCACGTCAAGAAAGGTTTACAACCACCAAAGCATTGAATGCATGCAAGATGACTCCTGACACTTCAGTAAGTGCACATGTGCTAAAGATGAAGGGTCTCATCGATCAACTTGATAAGCTTGGTACTCTATTAGTCTGCGGGTTGGCTGCGATCGATTCTAGGTTCATTACGAGATCTTATGATCAATTTGTTATGAACTAATATATGGCATATGGAGGAAATCTATTACTATGTTACATGGAATGTTAAGAATGTTGAGGCATTGTCGAAAGACAAATCTAGTGCTTATAGTTCGAGAGAAAGTGGAAGGCATGAAATAAAGGAAAGAACCCAAGGCAATAAGGCCAAGAAAGGCAAAGGGACGATTCAAGCCACAAGGCCAGAAGCCAAAGCGCCAAGGAGGAATTTACTTCTTACATAATGAGCAGGGAGTCATTGGAAGAGGTGTAGCTACTTGGAAGATACGAAAGAAAAGAAGAAGTGGCAGAGGCTACCACTTGAGGTATTTATATTTATAGAAGTCAATATGTCTACCGCCACCTTCACTAAGTTATTGAATCTTTGGATGTGGATCTCACATTTGTGTGTGTAAATGTGGGGCACGAGAAGCGGAGTAGATCATTGGCTAATGGCGAAATAGACTACAGTGGGGAATGGAGAAAGAGTTTGCGAGTAGTTGTAGGAGTTATGATTTAACTGCCTAGTGGACTTGTTTTCCAATTAAAAATTTGTTATTATGTGCTCTTTGTGAGCGAAACATTATTTAGTTTCTTGTTGAAAGCGTGGATGGATTTCCGCGTATTCAAGAATAATATTTTCTCCATCTATAATACGAGAAACATTTTTTGTAGAATGTCATTTATCTAATGGTCTCACGTTCTAAACTTGGAACTTAACTCAAACTACAATTATAACATATGCGATACTCAGGGTTCAAGTCAATGGCTTGTAGATCAACCTACTTTTAGCATAGTAAATTTGGGCCATGTCAATGAGAAACACATCTTGAGCTCCATCGAAGTGGCTAATACATTCATTTGACTTGGAGTCCCTATGTTTGAAACATGTGGTGCTTTGTTTTTTTACTAGGAGGAAGACCAGAGAGAGGCCGCATCTTTGGCAGACCTGGTGGGGATGGCTGATAGGCTTATTGGGCCTTATACATACAGGTGTTTGTGGACGAATGGCTCTCAATTACTGGGGAGTTATAGGTGCTTCATTACTTTAGATGACTTTGACATGTGAGATTTACACATCCTGTAGTGGGGCGTAAGTGAGATCATTTGAGTTCAGGTATTCAAGAATAAAGTACAAAATCAGCTTGGAAAGAATATCAAAACATTTCGATCTGATTGAGGTGGTGTATATTTAAGCCAAAATTTCGATGATCATCTTAAGGATTGTGGGATAGTCTCACAACTCACTCCACCTCGAACACCACAATGGAATGGTATCCTGAGCGAGAAATCCAACTTATTAGATATGGTTCGGATCTATGATGAGCTCAATGCATCTTCCAATATCCTTCGGGATATGCATTAGAGATCGTCAAGTGGTTTTTATTGAATAGAATTCCATCGAAAGCAAAGCTTTCTGAGAAAACACCATATGAGTCAGGGGATGTGAAAGCCTCATGGTTTGTCTTTTCTCAAGATTTGGGGTTGTGAAGCTTATGTAAAACGTCAGGCTTCTGAAAGCTAGCATCCAAATCTAATAAGTGCTTATTTGTGGGGTATCCAAAGGAAACAAAAGGGTACTACTTTTACATCCCATTTGAGAACAAAGTTTTTGTTGCTCGTAATGGAGTCTTTTTGGAAAAAGAGTTCATTTCCAAAAGAGTCAGTGGGAGTAAGACATCTCTTGAAAAGGTTCAAGAACCAGAAGCTGCCACCGAGCCTTCCATGGAAATTCTACAAGACTCATAACCAGTTGTTGAGTCGACATCTTCTGCACAAGGCCCATGAAGGTCTAGTGGGATTCATCATGAGCCCAAGAGATATGGATTTCTCATAACTGACGACAAAACCATAGAGCTTGTGGATAAAGATGAGCCCACAACCTATCATGAGACAATGATGAGCCCAGATTCTGAATAATGGCTTCAAGCCATGAATTCTGAGATGCAATCAATGTACGATAACCAGGTTTGGAATTTGGTTGATCCGCCTGAGGGTGCTAAGGTCATTGGTTGTAAATGGTTTCATAAGATCAAACATGATATGACCTTTAAGTCTCGACTTGTCGCGAAAAAGGTTTCCAAACAAACTCACGGTATCGACTATGATGAGACCTTTTCACCCGTCAGTTGTGCTTAAGTCTCGTTAGATTCTTCTTGCTATCGCTACATACTATGATTACGAGATTTGGCAAATGGATATCAAAACAAATAAGCCTTAATGGAAACTTACTCGAGGATGTGTACATGACACAACCCGAGGGTTTTGTCGATCCTATGTATCATAATAGGGTGTGTAATCTTCAAAGATCCATTTATGGATTAAAGGTGCTTCACGGTCGAATCTTCATTTTGATGAGGCTATTAAAGAGTCGGCTTTATGAAAATGAAGATGAGCCTTGTGTATACAAGAAGGTTATGGGAGTGTAATTGTCTTCTTAGTGTTGTATGTGGACGACATCTTACTCATTGAAATGACATCCCTAATTAGAGTGTCAAATTGCTGGGCAAATTTTTTTTTAATGAAAGACTTAGCGGCCGCCTACATCCTAGTGGCATAAAGATTTATAGAGATAGATCTCAATGGTTACTCCTACTCGAGTCAAAGTGGGTACATAGACAAAGTGCTAAAGAGGTTTAGCATGCAAGATTCCAAGAGAGGTTTCTTGCCAATATCTCATGGCATTAAGCTCAAGAAGCTTCCAATGTCCAACCACACGGCGTGATCTAGAGAGCGCATGGATAAAATCCCATATGCTTCGGGTATTGGTTCTATCTTGTATGCCATGCTTTACACCCGACCTGATGTCTCCTATGTCTTAAGCTTGACAAGTAGATTCCAAGCAATGATACAGCCAAGAATATCCTTAAGTACTTGAGAAGAACCAGATATTTTTGACTATATAGGACAAGAAGGCTAGCTAGTTATAAGTGGTTATACTCGATGCTAGTTTTCGCCTCCGACTTATATGAATTCTAGATGTATAACTTAGTTTTGTGTTTTGTTTCGGTCAGAGGCCGTGAGCTTTGTGGCGGAGGTTCCAAGCAAGACACCTCGCTTGTTTCATCATCAAAGTTGAGTACATAGCTACCTTTCTGATGTTTTAAGGAGGCAGCTGATCAAAATTTCGCTTGGGGACCGGGTGTCAGTTCTGTGCATTACAAAACCCAAATAGACGTCTATCAGGATACCGCTGCCACGCCGCCAAGGAGCCCAAATCACATCGATCCAAACACATACTCACCAAAGCAAGCTTCCACCTCATCTCGTGAGATCATTGCAGATGTTAAGATATGTAGAGTTCATAACATGATAATGTCAACATCCTTTCACCAAACTTCCACATACCAAAAGCATGATAGTCATGACTAGATCGATAAAAAGATTCACATTTGATACCATCGAGCTAGCAAGTGGGAGATTGTTAAAGTATATGCTCTAGCCCGTGCTGGCATATACATTGGGTCATTCTATGTTTATATACACAGGGCATTTCATCAGCTTTATCTGTTATTTAAATTGTCAGTTGAATTTATAAAATCAAATCCTTGAATAGTTGGCTCCTCTTTATATCATCTAGTATGTGACTGATAGTAAAACCTTAAGGCATAAGAACACTTATTCTAAATAGTCCATAGTCGATCATTATTGTGGGAAATAATAATAGTATGGTGACTATTAGGTTGATAAAGACCATATTTTGTCGGGTCATGAACATAAGATGTTACTCAGAACATAAATACATGTTAAGTTCATGTTATTGGACTGACCCACTATGAGAAATACTACATGGATTATGTCATCAGTAATTCTCATTACAGTAGTGGTATTTTAGTCCTTCAACCTGAATTCACCATGGATTCCTACATAAGAAACTTCGTGTCTTGACGTAGCTCAATGACTTCTTTAACAGGATGGTAATACAAGCTATGGTCAAGTACAAGAAATCATGTGAGTGAATGTGAGGATAAATTTAGTCTAATTGTCCCGCCACTGAGTGAGATGTCTATTAGCCTTTGATAAGGAGACTCCAGAAATGCATGGCCATGCTCAATGAGATTGATAGAGTTATCAATATCATTTGTTTAGTCGGGCCTACTGAGAATCAAGAAACGATTGCTGTGTAAAAGATGACTTCATCCATGCTTTGTGCGACACTCGAGACATCGTGTGACACACAAATGACTAATATCATACTATGGTAAAGGTTTTTCTAGAGTCATCGACCACTTGATTTAAAATTTATAATGTCTTGCTAGAGACCAATTATAACTTCTCGGGCTTAGAATATGATTCAGCTCGTCGCTAACATTGAAACCTATGTGGTAACACATAAGAATGAGCTATACGGGATGTTAGAAAGGCTCTCTTTATCCCATGATGCTCAAGCCTGCTTCCAAGCCCATTAATAGTTAATGGAATTTGGTTTAAATTCATTTCAATAAAAGGGCTCGGGAGGCTTGATATAAATACGGGGTTTATCATCTAAAAGAATGTGGTTCTTTTAAAGTGGGCATCTAAGAATTTTAGTTTGAAGACACTTAAGGTGTCTTTTGGTTTCATAGGGACAAAGACTGGCTATAAGGTTCTAGCACATCCATCCCATCCATTGAAGGTCTGCTCATGTGGATACATTTGGGAGGGTGGTTAGTGACACCGCATCTGGCCTGCTGTCGCGGATCGTTTCCGTAAGGAGTTCCAGGTTTCAGCATGTGTGTGATCAAGCAAATCTCGCACTAGCCGAAAAGGATTCAGCTCCACAAGAGGTAAGATTTGGATTTCTTGATTCATTGTTTAGCTTTTCATCAAACCGCTTAGATCCCGAGCCTCAAATAAGAATTTTTTTATTTCCGCTTGGTACGCTTTTCTTATCACGATTCAACACTTCACCCGAGGGAGTATCTAGCCCTTCTTGCTATTACCCGACATAAGTTCTTACCATTTTATTCAATCATAAGACTCTGTTGGACTTCGTCAAATGGTACCGAGCCCACCAAATCAATCACCAAACGCAAAGAGTTTATTTTCTAACCATGCACTCACACCCATGAAATGCAATGTTTCCCGTGCATATACAATGTGATGCACCATTGCATGTTAATGTCATACCTCATATGTGATGAATGTCATATGCGGACACTTAACTCACAGAGCCAATTCCATACCATTAATTATATTATGCTGCATATAATTTCCATCAAACAATCATTTCACTGTCACTACATAGCACACGTATCAACATTCAATCAAGCAACAATAACCAAGCATGCTACTACAAAGGCAAGTAATAACATCCTTTACCTTCAAGACCCATTATAGCATGTGTAATGCCCACAAAACAATCCACACAACTGCCCGTAATCAAGCCATATACAGATCTGAAACACGCCGTAGAAATCCTCGGGTAATGAAATTTTTCTTGAGCAAAGCAAAAAGTGCAAATTGTCGTTAACAATACAGTTAAAAACCCGAAAAATTTTCTAGAATTGTCGCGAATATACTAAGTTGTAACTCAAATTTTCTAGATCTCATATGACAAACTGACCGGCCGTTGGATTCGCTCACAAAACAATACCTAGATGAATTTCGTCGAATTGCAAGACGCCTATTTTTCAATGCTTAGATATAATTAGGAATGAAAATCCCCCAAAAAGATTTCTAAGAAAATTAAGAAAGTTGGAAAATAAATTAAATAAAGTTCATTTAAAATAATTTGAACTAAATCGGATAATTAATTATTCTTATTAAACAATTGGGAATGAAAAGTGACAGATACATGCGATGTGGGTCATATGTATCCAAACTTAAGGATTAAGTTATAAAAGGAGATTTTGAGAAAATAAGGTCTCATTTTCTTGGTTTTTCATGCGAGAGAGAAAGAGAGAAAGAAATGGAGAGTCTCAAGCTTCTCTCTTCGATCTACGGAGTTCCGTCAATTGGAATTCATCAGGCCAAGAACGAAAGTTCATCTACTTGGCGAGGGCTAAGCGTGGGTACTGAAAACACGAGATTTCTCTGAGGATTCAAGCAAGGAGTTCAGGAAATCAAAGGTTTCGGGTTTAAGAAGTGTCCATGGTACTTCCTAGAGTTTCTTTTACACTTCAAGAGGTAGGTATTCTTACTACTTTGGTTTATTCCTACTTTTTGTGAATTAAAAATCCAATTTAAGGGTTGTTTGGCATAAATTCCATCCTTAGGGGCTTTTTGGATTGAAAAATCAATTTTTATAGCTCATTAAGTCGTTGGACTAAAAAATCGCTTTGCGCCTCCTAGTAAGTTGTTTCAGGTAGAAAAATCGATTTGTATACCTTGGGGGTATTGTTTCGACGATAACCCGGTTCTATGATACCCTAAGGGCTGTTTGGGTTGAAAAATAGTTTCCTAGGGGCTGTTTACATGAACATTTGGGGGTCAGGATGCCGCTTCTATTTTGATCATGACATCGCCGCATTGGGATTGATTTTCTATTGGAAAATAGGGAAATTGACTAGTGTTCTTCATGGAAATTGTATCTGCAATTAGAACTTGATGTTAGACTTTGAATCACCTAAATTGGACTCCTATAACCTGCCATTGTCCATTTTCTCGGGACTCGCCATAAGGCCCTCGCGCTTGAACCCTATATACTATCTAGATTTTCAATAAAAAGAAAAGAGGAAATTGGACTATGTCCTCATGAAGTCAGAGCTACATCAGTGAGCTTGATGTTAGGCTTTTGAATCACCAAAATTGGACCTCTATAACCTAAGTTATGGTCCATTTTCTTCCGAGACTCCTATATCTAATTGCTTAACCTATACATACCACAGATGGCCACCAAAAAGGGAAATTGACTGTCCTTCATGGTGGAATTTGTATGCATATATCATGAACTTGAGTTTGTAAGTTTTAATCCCACCCAAATTGAACCTCTACAACTCAAGTTATGTAGGTTCATTAGCATCCCGGGAAACACAAATTAGGTTGTTTAATCGTTTCGTGTCCATATTTTGGGGATCGAATTTAAGGCATTATGGATCCAATGGTGGGACTATTCTTCATTCCTGCTTAAGGCATGATCGAGTTTCTGTGGATGAGCCATTTGGTAGCCTGCTTGAGGATTTGTCTCGCAGGCCACTTATGGACATAGCATATATCACACTCGCCTCGAGGATCAAGGGTGTTGTCATTTATTTCAACAACACGCCGTAGTCAGGTGATAACATGTTGATATATGCTTGCATGATATATTGACATGAATGAAATGTTGTGCGGAAGTCATATGTGTGATGTGATTGTCCATGATTAATTTGCAAGCGCGGGATTATGTCGGTCTATGTACTATTCAGCCATCATACATGTGGCATTAGTATAATACGTAATGCTTATCGCACGCATATGCACTAGGACATCAGATTGAATGAGTGTGAGTGTATGGTTATGATCAACACCGTGTTTGGTGTTTTATGAAGGGCTTGGTATGGTGGGACAACGTCCAACAGAGTCGCATGGTTGTGCATGAAAATGAAAAATATTATGTACCGTAATAGCAAAGTAGGATAGATATCCCCTAGTGAAAGCCCCAGACTGGGTTATACATATGTCCAACTAGAAAGCCCGTAGAAAGTGTAGGAAGGCTAGAAGCTACGTGAGACCTTAAAATTCGCTACCCATAAAAAAAGACACATGGTTTTGAACACTAATGATCATCGAGGTGTAACATCAAAAGCTGTTTGAAAACAAATGAATTGTTTTGAAATGATCATTTGACAAATTCAGAAATGATGAATTTTTATCATATAATGTGGGGCTTCTGGGTATCAGGTGATAGAGTCAGAGGACTCGTGTGATAGAGCTCTGTAGGGACCTGGCATGGTACATGGTCGAGTCTCATCCCATCCTACATGTAGAATTTCCAATTTAGAATTGCATAATTCTTGTTTGAATGTGTGAATCAGGAACATGACCATTGCATGTGCACTTAAAGGAGTGTACCCTTAAGGAATTTTAGTCTAAATCAGTATTGGCTCACCCTATAAGGGAAAAATTTCAGGTGCATGACATTACCCGTTGAACGGCTGCGCTCATTCGAGGTCGCACTGCGGAAGAAGGCCGACATGCGGCCTTGTTACCATTTTCAAGAAAATATTTCGAACAATCTTGTTCTTAATATGTGTACATCTGTAAGAGTGTCAGAATTAAACTCTTATGAATTGTTTTGAATATAATTTTGTATGTATTAAATGAACATGGATAAATGGACCCTACGTGATTATTTTTACTCATAAGTGGACCAGTTGAGGTCATTGTATTATATTGGGCCTCGGATGGGCCACATTACTATGTTTTATACAGAAGTTTGATTTGGAAAGAGATCCTCAGACAAAGGAAACTCTCGTCCGATTTGCCAAATTATGGATCCCTAGGACATAGTTAGTTCAAAGATTCTGGTCACACGACATCCACAAGTTTTCTATAGTCATCGACACCAACTTGACCCTGGCTTTGCAGCGAGGCTCTAAACCACTCACAACTCGACCATAAACAGCCCCCGATACAAAGTCTCAACCTTCGCCTAAGAAAGCTTTCCTTCACTAGGCGAAAGTAACATAGCCAGAAGCTGCCCGCACTCCGCCTAGCGGTCATAACCCAAAACCGTTCGCTAACACCTTCGCCAGCGCACCTCTCCATTCGTCAATAAACTCCATTCGCTTTGGCAAACCCATTCGCCTAGGCAAAGAACGTCGGGTTTTAGGCATTTTTTCTGCCCAATCAAATCCTTAGCACGTTCCACCATTTTAACCCAAAAATCAACAAAAAGATGGAGACTAATTAACTGATTTTAATGTAGACCAAAAACTACAATGAATTTCTAACATGACTACCAGGGACAATTCAATCCTCAACAGGAATGCCAAAAACTTGTTTTTTGACTAAAAATAATAAGAAAGTGTTTTTTGATGTGTATGTAATAATGAAAATTGGTTTTTTTCTAAATCACTGAAAGTGCACAGGCCATACAAGAAATAAAAGTGGATTTTAAGTTCAGATATCATTCCCACGAAGATTGATTAAATAGTATAAGGATCAATTACCCCTACTACTCAAGAAATCAACTATTTGAACTTATAGTTCCAAAGGATTGTAAAAGTAACTAACAATTGAAATGAAAATAACTCTTTATCAAAATTTTCTCTAATTAAAATAAAATCAAAAATAAAAGATTCAGGGTTTTCACTTAGTTGAATTAACAATGAGAAATAAACCATTTTTCTGATCATTAACATGCATTTGGTTGAAAATAACAAGTTAATTATGGTTTTCGAGCCCCGAAAACCTCCTAACACTATACATTTCACTAATTAGGTAGTCCATCTCTGTGTCACTAAGAGGGATCCTAGAAATCAAAACAAAGATATAATTCCTTCTAGGCATAAATAATTGGTATTCAGAACAAGTCCATACGTAAACAATATCAATTAGATAAAGATATCATAACCACAACTTCAATAATATTGCTACAATTAATATTCGCATCAACCAATTCCTTCCCTGCAGGTGCTACTTCAAATTTGAATCACAAATCACAATGATTAGTTTTTTTCAAACAATTCATTGAAACTGTGATCAACTGAATGAGAAATGGATTTAAGAAAAGTTTCTAAAATCCAATCAAGTTCGTAATAAAATTGAAAACCGTATCCGCACAATCTCGCTTCCTAAATTAACCTTAAATCAAACTCCTAGTAAAAGAAAAATAAAAGTAAAATAAAATAAAAATATATACAGACTTCGCTTCACAAGACTGCCTAAGGTTCAATTAAAGCTATGTAGTGTACCTTCTCAAAGATTTTATTTATAGTTCAATAAATGTCAACTTAATTTATATCGAATTTGTGGATTTCAAAATAATCCCAATTATTGTCTTTGTCGCGACATAAATTGTTTATGTCATGACATTACAACTTTCTGGTGCATCTTTAGGCTTTGTGTTAGTTTTGTCACAACATTTCTTCCATGTCTTCAATTTCTGCCTTTTGTCAAGTTTGTCGCAACAAAGTTTATGATTATCTATGACATAAACGTGATTGTCAAAAGTGTCTCGTCTCAAAGTCCTTGTCGTACTTTGTCTCAACATTCTTGTCTTGTTATTTCTAAGTTGTTGAAAGTTTGTCGCGACAGTTAATGAATGTTCCGACATTGTCGAGTTTATTATATCCTAATTTCGTTAGGAGTTTGTAACAACATTCCCGCTGTTCTTCTTAAGTCATTGTCGCGACAAAGTTTCAAAATGTCACGACATACTTCTCTTCTCATAATGAAACCTTTAAACTTTATGTTGTGACATAAGCATTCTTGTCAAGACATAATTCAACTAACTTCATATTCTGATTGTTGCAACACAATATGCTGCTGTCGCGACACAATTTCCTTGCCTTGCAGTGCTAGCTTCTGAACTTAATGTCGTGACATATTTCAAGCCTTGAATGTGTAACTCTCTGAATTATTTGTCATAACATATAAATCTTTGTTATGACAAACTCAACATGACTTGCCTTCTTGATCTACCAACCTTTTTCGTGACTAAGTTCACTTGTGTTACGACAAAATTTCTTCCTTTTGCACTTTGTTATGTTGTGACATTCAATTTTTATGTCGCGACATTGTTTCAACATGTCTTCATGGATTTCTCTCTTCATTTTTCGCGATGGAGCTTTAAAAAAAATGTTGTGACAAACTTTTCTTGCCATCTGCTTGATCTTTATCGCGACATAATTAACTAATGTCGCGACAATGTTTCTACCTTCTGACCTTCTTTATGTTGCAACATAGCCTGGAATGTCACAACAATTGTTCAATCATTCTACACTAACTATGTTGCTATATAATCTGCAAATGTCGCGACATTATTCTACTGCTACCTTAGTCACCGCTTCTTAAAATTGTCACGACATCACACTTTGTTGCGACATTTTCGCTTGCCGCTTGAGCTTGCCTCAACACAAGGGAATTATGTCACGACATAAGTATTTCGATGAAGCCATTTTTGCGCTCTTTTTTTTCATTAAAACCTCAGTGAAAACACAAATATGGGTGAAGATTCCATAATTATGCATTAAATTGAACAATAAACTCTCAAAACTGCAATAAAAATGGACTTAAAAATATATGAGTTTTGGACTCATCAAGAGACTAAAACTAGAGTAGGAAGAATCCTTACTTCTTGAAGCGTAGTATAATTAGTATAAGGTCCCGAGAACCCCTCCTAAACCCAAGAACTTTGATTTCCCCTTAATCTCATCTTTTGGATCTTCTTTGAAATCTTTCCTTTTTAGTACCCACGCACTCTACGATGCAATGGAACCTTTATCCCCGGGGCCGATGAAAATCACTAAACCCAGGTCCCAGGATCATAGAGGGAAGCTTAGACTCTCCTCCTCTCCTTCTTTCTCTCTCTCTCTAACCAAAAACCTGAAAAATGGGATCTTTTCCCTCTTGGCCCCTCAAGCCCTCACTTAAGGCTTAAGTGAGTGTCGCGACATCAATTGTCTTAGCTACGTCGCAGAAGTTTACTTGGTCGTGACATGTGCCTTGAACATTCCTTGGATCTGATGTCGCGACAACTGAATGATGTCGCAACCTTCTTTCCTAGTCACTGATGTCACTATCGATCTATCGCACTTTCTTTGGCATTTACCCAATGTCGCGACCTCTGACTATTGTTGCGACCCTTCTTCCTCAGAATCGATGTCGCGATTAACCTGATGATGTCGCGACCTTCTTACTTGCAAAGACGCGATCTTTCAACGGCGTTTCACCTTTCACCCTTTTGTAACCGATGTCGCGACAATCGAGCCGATGCTCGACTCGATTCCCTTTGTAACCGATGTCGCGACCACTGAATGATGTCGCGACCTTGATTCTTCACAACTGATGTCGCACCGCCTTTCGCACGCATGTCATGAGAACCCGACCAATGTCATGTAATTCTTTCCTTTTGTGCTTCTCGTTGTCTGACCATTTAATGATGTCGCGACCTCCTTTAGTAAATCGAGCGTCGCTAATTCTCCGACCGTCGCACCTTGGTTCTTCATTAACCGATGTCGCTGCGATCGCTGAACGATGTCGCAACCTGCTTTCCTTGTTCACTGATGTCGCGACCACTGAATGATGTCGCGACTTTAATTTCTTTGCAAGCCGATGTCGCCAGACAGCCTTCTCGATTCAGTGACGCGCGATTCTTCTAGATGTCGCAATTCAGATACCCGCTTGAAGATCTTATGTCGCGACTTCTATTTGGTGTCACGACCTTAAGTCTTCTATTCGCATCAATTGTCACATCTTATGTGATTCTTCATCATCACACGCGCCGCTACAACAGTCCTTTCTTCCTCGGTTGTTTATATCACCCGTCAGAATATCATTCACCTAGTCATTTGACTCTTCTCACCCGGCCGCTCCCGGCACTGCAATATCCCTTCTCTCTAATTTCCTCGCATAAAGGGGCCAGGAGTTATTCCACTACTGCGACATAAACTAGTTTTTTAGATAAAAATAAATCTAAAAATGGACTAAAAATGGATGACTTTTTAAGCTCATCAAACTCCCCCAAATGTCCTAAATTTTGCTTGTCCCTGCCAAAATAAGAGAAAGATTTGTTTGTCCCCAAACAAAGGACATTTTTCTGCTCGCTTCATAGCTTGCACTAATTTTAATCGAAAAGATTAGAATTGCATTCTTTCTCAGAGCATTTAGCCTCAGTCCGTATAAAGTTTAGTCTCTACTCAATCAGGTGTACAAAACTAAATTATTGAATTTGTTTTATAAATAGTAAAGTCAGTTGATCCGGCTTAAAAGTAGGTTGGTCTTCTTCCTCTTTTCTTAGTGAGTCAGTTAACCCTTCGAGGTCCTTCACAGTTTTGATCCTTTCAATATTTTTCAAATTCCATATGCTTGTTGTTCATATTGATCTCCACTAATGTAGGTAATTCCAACCTTCAAGATCAATCAGGTCTTTCAGGCTTGTAATGTCAGGCTTAGGTCAATGGGTAGGATGGATGGAACTTTTTAGGTTAAGATTACCCAGACTCTTTCTCCTTTCTTACTTGACTGCTGCCCTTCTTTCCTTGCAATTTCTTTAGTTGATTCCCCCAAACTTCATCTTTGGGGTATCTTTTTGATTTCTTTTATGTGAATTTGCTTGTTCCCATTTCTCATTTGTATTTCTCACTGTTGGAACTTTTCTCTTCCACCTTTCAGGAATAGTGCAATGTTCTCATTTCCTTTTAGCTTCTAACACTCTTAGCTAACTTTAAGTTAGTAGCTCCCATACCGCTTGGCATGTGGTACTGGGGTGTTGAAACACCCTAAGAACTTAATTGTTCAAGAGAGTTAGGCCAATGTTATTATCAAAACTCTTCCTTTAGCTTCCTTCTGTTGTATCCTCCCCTCGCTTTTAGATCTTTCTCTCTTCACCTTTTTCTGTATTTCTCCTTTAGTTCTCCAAAAACAATATACTCCCCCAAACTTTATCTCTTCCTCTTTCTTGAATCTTGGGTAATCAGAGGTTCTTTACTGGAGGATTAATTATCTAAGATGGTTTGGGATTTCCAATGGCTTATTTTGAAGATAAGGATTGTTTTGGCTCAAATTCAGGAACTAAGGTGTATGCAGAAGCATATAAACAAGGGTGGTTGGAATGGCTCAAGTCGCCAAGGACGTACCGTATCATTTCCCTTCGCTGGGTTGTATCACCTAGGATTTCGCCTTGATCAATAATCTAATAAGTTCTAGAATTCGGTTTGATTAACTGTGACTAACCCTAAGGATGTCTTTGACTCACTTCAGTTGATGAGGAGTTACATGATCTAAGGTTCACCAAGCTCTTTGACTTACTGTTTGTACTTCAAACTCAAGAATATATTTTGTTCCTTCAATTGCATAACTTTCCTTTATCATGGACTCATCAGCTAAATTCAAGTCAATTATGCAATTTGTGTTTCAATTCAACTATTTGACATTCTGCCCTTATTCTGAAATTATTTGTTTTCAGCCTATCTTCTAATCAAACTACTTCAGTTAGCTCAAATTATAACATGCCAGCATTTTCACTCCTGAGCTAAATCCTACTGTTATTCTACTAACAAGTAAAACAAAAAGTAACAACACAATTTAACATCAAACAGCATCAAAACAAATTTTTTTTTTTTTATTCATGAGATTTGCGCAACGCTTGAGAATACAGCTCGAATTGAGGGAAGAGAATCAACCAACGGAAGGTCTATTTTCTTCTTTTTGGGGGAGGAGCAAATATATTGGGGGGATCCAGATCAAGGGTAGCCAAATTAGGGTTGAACTTGGGAAACTTCATTTCTGTTCTCTTCTTTTTCTTGTCATTCTCTCTCTCGATCTGCTCTTCCAGATCAATTCATTTGTGAGATCAACCTTTTGTTCAGCTCATCCTGTCTCATTCCCAATGTGTTCATGTTGCGGTCCAATTCAGTCATGACTTCTAAAAATTTGGATAGATTGTTGTTAATCAAATCCAAATTTTCAAGCCACATTTTTCTTCTATAGGCATCATTATCATCCAAAGACTTGATCCGTGTCATCTTCTTTCAATCCTTGAGGCAATGACATATAGAAATTTGAGAAACCACCCCATCTTATTCCTTAGTTTTGGCGTCTTGATCTGAATCCCTCTCCTTTATAGTTTTTAAAGGTTTGAGAATCTCGATCCTTTTGATTTTTGTGGGAATGATTCATGGCCCCCAGTGCAGCTTCAAGTAGATCTTGATCTCTTTCCTCCATTTCACTTCTTGAATTTTTCATATTGTTTAGCACAGTCTTTTCATCTGTTTCCTCCTTACATACATTTCCTCTTCCCACTCTGATCTCTCTTCTTTTTTGGCTCGACTTCATATACTTCATCTGTTACATTTCCAGTTCTCTCTTCCTTTGTTTGATCTCTTCTTTGGGTTTCAACTTCACCTTCACCTGTTACATTCAGACCTCTTCTCACTGCTCGCTTTTGCACCACCTGTAGTGATGCTCTCCTTCTTAGTGCTTTCCTGCTCATCTAGAGCTTTCGCAGGTTCTCTGAAGTCCACTGTTCACGCACTGCCCCGGCCGGGAGGCGCGATGAGTTGGGATCTCAGGAACTTCTTCTTGTTCCTCGTCATGTATAAGGTGTTCCACATACGGTTGTGCCTGCGGATCTTGGTGACGATGTTATCTTACATTCTCCTCCTTCATCTCAGTGCAGCACCCATTATGACCTTTTTCTTTTTTGATTTCTTGGCCGCGCACACATCGGGTTAATGGTGAAGCAGGCACTCTTCTTCATCTTCTTCCCAAACTCCCTTCACGACCCTTATACATAGTGTGTGATGGTTTCATTTGGGTGAGATTAGACCTTTGGCCGCGCCATTGATATCTTATTGAGTTCTCGATAGCTCAAACATTGAAAGCTTTATACCCCTTGATGTAACTTAAGTATGATTGCTTCTGTTCTCTTAATGCGAAACATGTTGGTGAACAACGAAGCGGGGAAACGGCTCCTGCCTTTGCGCTGTATCGGATCTCCTGATTGCATAATCTTTTCTCTCTCTTCCTAGAGCCTATTTCACCTTGCCATACATGGCCTTCGGCTATCTTTCTGATTACGGTACATGCTATCTTCTTGTATTTTGGATCCATGCTTTTTGACCTCCATTCAGGTACATTTCGTTTGCTGTTTTTAAGGCTCCATGCCAGCGCAACACTCGATAAAAGCGAGTTCTCCTTTCTCCCAGCAAAGGTTGGGTAAAATTCTCTAACGACTGCATATCCCGATTTTTATGTTTCGAGAATTTTCCTGGCCTCTTTCTTCCATGAGGGGAATTCAGAGTTGGCGAGAGATCCTCACATCTCCTACAAACCCCTTTCCAACATAGTGCTTCTTCCTAATAGAGAAAGCTTCTTTTGAGACGAACTCGTCCTCCTCTTCTTCTTGCTGCCTTTCTTTTCCCTTCCTCCTCTATTGCTTAGTAAGCGGATTTGGGTTCTTTGGGCATTAGACGGCTGTTCTCCGTGTAGGTTCGGATGAACTTCCCCTTCGGTTTGGGTATACTCCTCCATGATTTCGCTCAGATTTGGGATGAGGGTTGAACGTTCAGCCATTAGAGAAAGCGGAAGGTTTTTAGGAAGAAGTTCAAATTTAGGGTTTGCAAGAGTTGAAAACTAGAGAATATGCGAAGATGAAGAGTTGAATTTTCTTCAAGGAAGGAGATGATAGTGGAGGGAGTTTCTCAATAGTTGCAATTTGATTATTATTGTGGGCTATTTATTATTTCATTTATTTTCCGTGTGCGCTGACTTACAAATTCGGTTGCAATTTTGTCTTTGTCATTAAATTTAGGGCAAAATTCAAGTGCCCTGGCCCAGCACACTTTAGATTTTATGTATGACATGGAAATTGTTTGTCGCGACATCATGTTAGCTACGGCTGAGGACAATATATCGACCGGATGCGAGCATCTAGCATTCTTGCGAGGGACATAGTTAGGTTGGCCGGCCCTCACTACTCTTTTGAAGGAGTTGTTCTTGTCACGACATCGGTATTGCAGTCGCGACTGTGCCGCCATCGCCGATCGACTAAGTGGCGACCTCATTTCTGTCGCGACATATATGAAATCTGGACTTAATGCCCCTAAATTTGATGACCATACATCTTTTCACTTCTTATTAATTTGCACATTATTAGCATCCAATAAAGCATTCCCAACAGCATTTCAAACATGTATCCTATTCAATTTTCACAGAATTTATGTAAGGAGAAGAGTACTCCCCTTTTGAGTTGCTTTTCTCGGGTGAAGTGCGGGAACTCACGGAGTTTATTCCTTCTCTACACTGATCATTCGGAGTTGCATCGGCCATCTTGCCCAATAATTTCAAAAAGGATCAAATTAATCAAATACTAATCTAGCAATTCCTAACAAATCATGATTAAACTAAAGAAATTCAAAAACGAGTAATAAAAGAAAAATATTCGAAGTCTAAATAAAGAAACTAAAAAAATCTATATGGGTTGCCTCCTATGAGCTGCTTTGTTTTGAGTCCTTAGCTGGACTTGCTGTTTTGATCCTTTTCTCTCTCAATTCCCCAACTGTAGTTCTTCCTTTTCTTTTTCCCTGCTGAGATAGTGCTTCAGTCTTTGACCATTAACTTTGAATTCTTCCCCAGCATCAGTCCTGAGTGTAACTGCTCCAAATGTAGTGCTCGACACCACTATGTATGGTCCACTCCACTTTGATTTCAACTTCCTTGGAAACAATCTTAATCTGGAGTTAAATAGCAGAACCTGCTCCCCTACTCTGAACTCTTTCCTCAGAATCCTTTGATCATGTCATTTCTTTGTCTTGTCTTTGTAAATTATAGCATTATCATGACTTCATTTCCAGTTCTCTTCCGGTTCATTCGGTTAGGCAGTCTCTCTTTCCTTAGCAATTTTTGAATCGAAGTTCAACTTTTTGATAACCGCATGGCTTTGTATTCCGAGGGAGGTAGTGTGCCCTTAGTTTGCAAATACCACTCGTATGGGTTCCTTAATGGGAGTTTTAATCTCTGATCTGTAAGCTGAGGTCATCATCGAAGAGTTTGGAGAGAGACCAATGCCTGGCAGACTACACAGTATTTTCCGAGGATCTCTTAAATCTCCCTATTGGAATTTCTGTAGCGTCCATTAGTGCGGGGGTGATAAATGGGCTCATTATATGTTTGATCCCATATCTTGCTCATATGAGCTTTGCAAATATTTTTGCAAAGTGGCTTCCCAGCATCAGTAATGATGGTCTGGAGTGTTTAAATCTGCTCGAAAATGTTCTTTTGCAAGAAACTTACAAGCGTGTTAGCATCTGTTCCTTGAGACAAGCCTGCTTCCACCCATTTGGAAACACAATGCATTGCTAGCGTATACAAGTTTCAAATGATGTGTTGGTGAAAAGGGACCCGTAAAATCTATCCCATTACATCTAAAATTTGCACCATAATATACTTTCTTAGGGACATTTCATTTCTCTTTGCTGATATTTCCAATAATCTTTTATCTATCCTGGTGACCCATTACGATGCAGTCTGCGAAAATAGTGGGCCAGTAGAATCGATTTGAGGTATCTTATGAGCTGTTCTTTCTCCAGAAAAATGTCCCCATATGATGCATGGCATTCCATTCATGATCTTGCATTGCTCTCGGCTTTATATCTTCTTATAATCATCTTCGGCACCTCTTGCACCCAATAGTGGGTCATCCGGATGTAATTACCTATTTGTCGGTTACGAGCTTTCATCTATTGGTAGTTTGGGTCTGAACTAATCCTGACCAAATAATTCACGATGTCGGCCTTGCCATGGGAGTTGTAATGATAGTGAATGAGTTGCTCATCACGGGAAGTTCATTGAGTCTGCCTCCTCCTCTTCTGCTTTGTTTCTTTCTACTCTAGACAAGTGATCAGCTATCACATTGTCACAACCCCTCTTGCCTTTAATTTCCAAATAAAACTCTTGTAGTAACAACACCCACCTTATCAGCCTTGGCTTGGCTTCCTTTTTAGACATCGGATACGATTCTTTGCATGGTCGGTGTGAGCGATAATATAGGATCCCAAAATGTATATTTTCTTCCTCAAAAACAGCAAAACTATAGCCCGGCATCTCCTTTTCGTTAGTTGAATAGTTTTCTTGGGCACGGTGAAGGTTCTTCACAGCATAATATATAGCTCTGAATATCTTTTCTTTTCTTTGCCCCAATACAACTCCCATTCTTGCGAAATCAGGCATCTTACATCATTTTAATCACGATCCGTGCAGTGCGACCATGATGGGTGTAATTTGACCTCGATGCCGATTTCTTCAAAGGCTGCACGAGTCATCAAAATTAAACTTTGTTTCTTTTCTCAGGTAATGCACTTAATGGATACGGCTATTTTTTGAGAAATCTTTGATGAATCTCACTACTTGAAATCACGACATGCGCCCAAAAACTCCTTATCACGCCTTACTGGTGGCTGAGGTGGTGCAGTGTGTTTTTATAATTGTTCTTGATTAACGATTACGCCTAGTCCATTAGCAGAAATTTTGTCAAGAACAATACCCAACCATTGCATGAAATAGCATTTTCGGGTTCAAAGCTGGCTGTTTGTCCTTGCATCTTTGAAGCAGCACCGGGTTGTTTTGAGCAGTAATCAAAAGCTGGACCCATATCACGTAAGTCATCCACTTGAAAATCTCCATGACCTCTCGGCCAAATCTGAGAACGCTGGGACATCATACATCTCTGGCATGTAGGGGCATTGCACAGCAAATGGCATCCGCTAAAGCAAAGGTGCCATGGGGCATGTGAATATTGGTTTCTCCTGGTCGTTCGAGTGCGATAGCAATCGATTATAGCTGAATACGCATCCGATAAGCAAAATGGTGTCCCCTTTGCACCGTCAACCATCATTTGATCAATATTGAGAGGCTAATGAAATGGGTTCTTCCTGGTTACTGATCGTCGGCTTCCGTGTCATTACATACTCTCATCACATCCTTTGTTCTTGTTGGAATTAACTCATTTTTCATTTAGAATTCACGATGAAACCCACACTCTTTGGAACCATGGTTCCAGGCTGAACTGAGGGTATCGAGATTACATAATAAAACCGGCATTCAACCATTTGAGCACTTCCTTTATGACTACTTCTTTCATAGAATTTGAGTTTCGAGTGTGGCATTGGTACCAACATATGGTTTTGCATTTTCTTCCGGTAGTATTTTATTTTTGCGCATATTGATGGGTAAGTCTACCTTTAATTCATCAATGGACGAGAAGCAATAGACTCGATAATTCTTCAATATTTTCAGCGGTTTACATTCTTGACTTCCTTTAGTCTAGCGAGAGATAATTACTTTTAGTTTTGCTTCTTGGTAGATTCCTCTTTTTGTGTACCGATAAGCATACTTCAATGACTTGGCAATTCTTTTAAAATTAGCCCTTACAACATTTTGGTTTCTTGATGAAATTCTTTCTCTTCTATTATTATCTCCTTTGGTCATACCATTTTGTTTAATGTTTAATGCTCATCACATTTTCGATGAAGTATAAAGCGTGCGAAGAAAATCCAAATTAACATCTTGAGGATACTGGGGGAATTTGTCATTTCTCGTGATAGGAAGTTGAGCATTTCAATCATGATAACTTCTCGAGTTGTTGAGATAAGCATCATCTACAGTTTGAAATGCACCCTATCTATGTCTAATTCTCAAACTTTAGGCAGTTAAAAGTCGAGATGCCTCTTTGCCCACCTGAGTGTGAGAACTCATACACGTGTCCCCTCTTAGGCGAAACTCCAAGATTTTGAGAATGGCCACTTCAGCGTGGAAGGGACATTTGCATCAGAATCTTCTTCCATATCCGGGGATGAGTGAAGTCGTGAAAACAAAAATTCACAACAAGCGGCACATCTTCAATGACTCCGCGGTTTTAGCCATTTGTTGCATGCGCCCATTTGGAAGTGATACTTGATGGTAGGGTAAACACCCCCAAACTTAATCTTCGAACATGAGATAATGATTAAGTTTATCTTTGGCACGGTCGTAAAGAGCACTTTGAATTCAATTCCTCGATGTTTGGTCTGAATTGTGAGCTTCTGGATCTTTCATCTTCTCTGTGCGTATCCACTACGCAGAGTGGCGATCAGATTCACTACTCCTTCTTCTTAACGATTTTCTCTTTTTAACTCAAAATTTCACTTTGCCTTCAGGGAATTACCACTAAAGTGGCTTATCAATGACTACCACGTAGGAATGGCATGCTTATCTCCCTTTTTTGAAAGATTTTCAAATCTTTGCTTCCTCCTCTATCTTTTGGCTGTTGTAATCTCTGAATGGGGACCAGCCATGAAGGATACCCAGGCTTCTTCTTCCAACCAGCACCTTCTTCTTCTTGCTGGTTTCTTTTCTTTCACGATGTCTCTAGTGACTTATTATTTACTTCCAGCTAATAACCATACGACTTTTTCTTTCTCTAATTCTTTCCCACCACAGGGCTGCGTGGCGATCCTTGGTTTTTCTTCGTGTGCTGACATCTGTCTAGTTCTGTGGGGTCGAGGGCAGTTGCCTATTGTGTTTGGGTTCTTGAAAGGAGAGAGAGCATTGAGTGGTCTTTTGAAAATTTTGAGAGTGGTATTTGAAGCTTCATTCTGAAATTTTGTTCATATGAAGTTCAACAGCTTTTTATTTTCCCCATGGGCGCTGCGGCGTAAGTCTTTAAAGTGGAAGCCTTTGACCTTGATATTTATTACGCCCTCTATCTGTTTGTTCTTCAGCTTGCACGGGACCTTGGTGAACATAATCTTTGCTAAAATTTTGCCATGTCTTGAATGAGTTTATTATCTCAACTATATGAAAAGAGTTTATATGGTTTCTTGTGTTGAGGGTATAATATAATATGGTTAGCGAGTTGGGATTGATGTTATTGCATGTGACCAAACTTAAATGTCTCTGCTCTGTTCAAATGGTGCTCTCCACTTTGCATAGAGATCCTGACAAGCCCCTTTGACATTTCTTCTTCTTCCTTGATTTCACTGCTCCACGAACTCTCATTTCTGCGAGTGCATTCTTTTATCAACCGATGCATCGTGCATCACGACCTTAGCCTCCATGGCGGAACATCTGGCCCTCAATCCGATTTCCATTTCCTTTAGCTCCTGGCTGTAGCTCCCTAAGGATTGAAAGGATTCTCATGTGTTGCTCTAGCGAGACGATCCTCAGATCAAGCTGTCTTGCTTCTTACCATAACTAACTGCTCTGAATCTCCCATGGCTGCATCTATTATACCTTTGGAGGTATAATTCGCCAGAATAGTAGAAGATGTCCATTTGTCTTCAGGTCTATCCCGGTGTGGGACATCTCTTGACTGACCTCTTTGTATCTTTCCCCAGCCGGTGTATAGACTCTCTTCTTCCCCTTGTTTGAAAGTAGTGATTTCCCCTCTTAGTTGAGGAGGTGAGATAGGGGAAAGAATGCACTCGAGTAAAACTTCCATCAGGCTCACTTACATGTATTAACAGATCCATGTGATGAGTAAATTCAGACGAGGTGCTTGACTATATCTCTTAAAGAGAACATAGCTGCAACAATAACTTTGGTCTCGCACCATTCGATTTGTGTATTAGCCATTCTCGAGAGCGCGAGTCCCAGTGTTCATTGGGATCCTCGATTAAGTTGGACAATGAATTAGTTGTTTGAATACCACGCTGGCGTGATAAAGCGCTTGAGCTCTGCAAAGTTGTTAGCATCGATCGGCCCCGGCTGCTCTCACTTTGTTGAGTATTTCATCTTGTATAGCAGGTCTCAGAGAGTCCTCCCCATTGTGTGTCGCTCTTGAGGTGTTTCTGCTATCATTCACGGTGGGCCTCGTGATCTTTCGCATCGCCATTCTCTTTGTTTACGCACTTTAATCTTTCTTAGCCCTCGAAAGTGTTCTTTCGATCTCGTATCTAGTGGCAACTTAATTCAAGCGCACCTTTTACGAGCATGAATTAACTCACGAAATTATAATATCTTGAGATCGAAATGGTGCAGTGATTCCAGAAGTGTATTTAACATTAAAAGCTCACGAAATCTCGAGTAGCTTGCTAAACTACCTTTGTTGAATCTGCACACCATTTTCTTTTTTAATAAATTATGTCCAAATTAGTATTTCGCTTTTTGGTCTGAATATTGATTCACCAAATTCTTTCGATCCCCGGCAACGGCGCCATACACTTGATTGACCATTGCGAATGGATATGGATCAAAACACCTATGCAAATTTATAGCATTATCACCAAAGAACTATTATCTAATCCCCAACAGTTATGCCAAAAACTTGTTCGTTTAACAAAACAACATATACAAATCTATGACATTATGACCAAGGCCTACAATATTAGCACAATCACAATAATCGCCGCCATTTGTTTGTTGTGTTTCCATATCTTTTTATCTTTTGATTTAAAAATAGTTTTTCTAAGAGGAAGTCTCATTTTCTTTCTAGTTTGATCCGGGTTCTGCAGAATTGCACAGGTCGAACAACAAGTAAATGAGTGGATTTAAGTCCAGATACTCGTTTCCACGAAGATCTAAAAGTACCCCTATAACTGCTCTAACGACTTCTATATAATATACCTATATATTCCCGGGCGTTGATGGCCAGTGAAATAGCAGTGACTTAAAATAATGAAGAGCCTTGAAGTGACTTAATAGATGAAATGAATTAGGGCGAGAATCTAAAATAACAAATTCGAGGTACGAGCAGTTATCTTTAAGCGAGCATTGAAAACAACGCTATTATGAAACATGTCGATTCTGCTTGGGACTTCACTTTGTAACATTGCTTCGTAAAACCCACAGTTGAAATACGTCAATGACTACTCGTAGTGCAAATTGGATTTCTCTATCAGAAAGATACATTTCAATCACTAATCTTCAGCATTTCTTGAGAAGGCAGTTGAATATTACAACTTGTCTGGATAGCCTTGTGCGGGTATTTTCTTTTGATACATCATGCCATTAATGAATGCAAACCGTAGCTCACAAGACATAGGCAAAAGCATGGAACACACTTTCTTGGTTCCTCATCCTCAAAATTGGAGCACGGTTCATCCTTTCCTTGATTAGATCCTTGCTAACCGCGGGATTGGACTTACTTGTTTCAAATCGGGGTGAACTCTGCTCGCAATTGATAAATCATTCAACTCAGGTTCGTTTTCCACGTGAGAAAGGCAGGTTGCTCGACTTCCATCCTGGAGCTCATTAGATCACCACGTGCTCGGGTGCATACCCGCCCCAGGAAATTGTTCACTACTCTGGAATGCCTTCTCTGTGTCACTCGAGAGGGCCTCCACGGAAATGTCGAGCATGAGAAAACCCACTTTGGGCATAAGACACGACATTGGGATCAATTACGAGAATAAAAACGAGAACCGTGAAACAATTCCAAAACTAAGGGTTCAAGTAGCTATAATAAATTTCTACGAAAGATAAATTCTAACAATAGAGTATAACCCAGCGGAGGTGGGTTCTAAATCAGCGAATTACACCACACAATGAAAACTGTTGATCAAGAAAACACCGGTAAGCGAGCTGATCCCAGAATTCCAAATTTGTGCGGAATTCCAAACAATCGACGATAATTTGAAAAGTGGAATTTTGCATTCAGCTTCAACTTTAAAAACTAACATATAGATCGAGAATTCCAAAGAAATAACAATCTGCTGAAAATATTAAAACTAAAAATAGCGAAAAGAAAGAAAGAGAAAGAAAACTAAAAATACAAAAGAGCCTTGTTTTGGTTTCTTTTGAGTCAGTAGGAGCTGTACTGTTTGTGCGCGACGTATTCATAGGGTTGCGAGTTGGGCCCAATTTCCCGATGCATCTTGTTTTGGACTTGGAGTTAAAGCGCTGATTGGTTGTTGATGTCATGGGCATCGATTCTTTGTCGTGACCTCCCGGTTGTCTTGGCTTCGTCAGCGAGGAAGTTTACTTGGTCGGCGACATGTGCTGAACATTCCTTGGTTTGATGTCACGACAAGCGGAATGATGTGCCTTCTTTCCTAGTCAGCGATATGACCCTTTATTTATTTAGCCGTGACTTTTCTTTGCATGCGATGCCGACCTCTGGCATTTATCGCTGACCCTTCTTCACTTATGGCGTGTCGCGATGGCCGGATGATGTCACGACCTTCTTGCTTGCGGAGGATGTCGCGACCTGCATTGTTATGAAACCTTTCACTGTAGCGATATCGCGACAGCGGCGATGCTTAGCGACCTCGGTTCACTGTAGCCGATGTCGCGACCTTGAATGATACCGCGACCTTGATCTTCTGCGATATGGCGATAACTAGCGATGTCGACCTTCCTTTGCGGCCGGATGACAAAGCTGAGTGATGTCACGACCTCTTTACTTTCGCCTTACGTTGTCACGGCCGTTTAATGATGCCAGCGACCTCCTTTTAGTGCAGCGATGTCGCGACCTACGATTGTTATCGCGACTTCTTCTTGCATATGATGTGGTGACATATTGATATCGCGCGACCTTGGTTATTCTAAGCCCGATGTATCGCGGCTGGCGAGCAATCGCATCGCGACACACTTTCCTTGTTCACTTGTGCCGCGTGCGGATGATATCGCGCGACTTTGAATTCTTTACAAGCGATGTCGCGGCAACCACGGTCGGTTTGACGTCGCGACCTCTTCTAGATGTCGCGACCTCTATATTCAGTTTCTTGAAGATCTTATGTCGCGACTTCTATTTGGTGTCAAGACCTCAAGTCTTCTGTTCTGCATTGAATTTTGTCGCGACCTTATGTGATTCTTCATCCTTGTCATTGGCATTAAGCTACCAAGAGGTCCTTCTTCTCGTGTATATCCTGTTTTGCAGCATCATTCGACTAGTCATTTAATTCCTTCTCGTCGATTTCTGCTCATTGAATGTTGCAATATCCTCTTTCTCTCTAATTTCTGTTTATAGTAGTTTGGTGATTATTCCACATTTACACTTTTCATCAGTCTTTTAGATAAATAATCAGAAAATGGACTGAAAATGAGATGACACCCAAGCTAAATGGAGTGAAGTGGCTCACATCGCGTACATGTCTGACCTTGTGGCCCAAAAGCAGGGAGTCCGTTGACAAATCAATCTGCTGAATACCTTTGGAGTATCATATCTCGATACCACTATGGGTGTCTCATTCAACGTAACGCCCACAATGCCTGGAATATTATGATAAAAAGGAATTTTATATATTAAAGATTGTAAATTGAGCCATCTTGGGTGTTTCGGGGATTTTAAATGGATGTTGAATAAATGATTATATGGCTGAAGCCAAAAGGCAAATGTTATATGCTAAAATGAAAGTCAGTTGAACTCGAAGAGATTTGCAGTGAAAAATGGAAGGTGGATTTATTAGTGGCGAACGGGCCTTATTAAGGTCAGGTGACTTAAGAAAAAAAATGAAAATAGAAATGAGTTGGTGTGGGCTAAGCGCATGGCCTTGCCCCAAAGGATTTAAAATGCAGGCACTTGGTCTTAGGTGCTCATTTTGAGCCATCACATTTTGAGGAGTGAGGAAAGGGAGAGGAATGGGAGAGAAGCTAGGAGTTTGAGAGATCACTTTGGTGGCTTTCTCTCCACTTTTTTCTTCTAAGAAGATCAAACAACCTGAAGAATGATTTAGGAAAGAGATAAGGTAAAGAAAAATCAAACCCTAGCCGATCTTTGATTTTGAGGGAAAGCCTGCAGCAGAAAAAGGGTTCTCGCATTGATTCTAAACCACCTTTGGAGTTGTTTTAGGTGGGATTCATGGTGGATTTTTGATATGGGATGGATTGGAGAAAGTTTGTGGAAGAAAAATGGGTGAAAATGCAAGATCCGCATTTTAAGGCAAAAACCGTGAATGGTACGGTGCCAAGAGTGGTACGGTACCATGACGTCTGATGGGCTTAAATGTTACCCGGTACCACCTCAAAGCGTCTTGCATTGCCGTTGGCGTTGAGAGGCGGGTACTGGTAGAGTCAAAGTGGTGCAGTATAGCGCTACTTTAACATAAGAGTATATTTTTGCGGGAACAAGTCGTGTTAGAGTACCATTGTTTGAACCTAGAAACGATTAATGGGGGTTCAGGTAGGGGACGGATAAAGCAAGTGAAAATATGTAGTACCTCGCGCCTCGGCGAGACGAGTTCATCTTTTAAATGAACTTGGTAATGTAACAAGAACCATTAACAAAGATAAATTGTCATTCATTAAAAATATGATGGTGTTTACATCACTAAGACGTGATTATTAGTGACTGAGGGATGGGTGATAATCACTTTAACCTAAGATCGAGATCGAAAGAGAGGAAACTAGATCCGATAGCTTCCAGTTTGTTACAATGACTCTATTCTTATTGCAAGTATTATTTGGGTAGTTTACCAAGTAAGTGAAATAATTGCGTGAATAGTATATGAAAGAATGAGTGCGTGAATAGTATATGAAATAATTACATGAGCAGTATATGAATAAATTACATCGATTGTGTATATCTTTGAAAAGATAATCTGAGTGAATATGGAATTGAAATGTGATATTTGAAAAATCGAATGAATCGCGGATGATAAATCGAATTGTAAGCGAATGCGTCCAATTCTTGACATCTTGAATTGAATCGATATCTGGAATGAGAAGCGCGATGGGATGCGCAGTCGGCATCGAATCCGAGCACCGAAATTGTCCAATGTTCCGCTGGTGGGATGCACCAATCGGCATCGAATCATGATGGCGTATGGCATTAAGAAGGTGATACCACATGTCTGGTGCGCAAACATCGTCATGATGGGAGGCCCGGGTATTAGAAATGTGTGAGTACATTGCGGGAATGATAATAGGGACGGGATTCATCAAGCGAGAATCCGTCAAAATGTAGATTTGAATAGTCAAAATTAAATAACCAACATTGACCAGTATAAGTAAAATTCTATGTATATGTTTAAAATGCCATAACATTGAATTGTGGGTGGATTGATGCATTGAAATTGCATGTTTGATATGATAAATGAATTGTAAAATGAAAGCATGCTTGCGAAAGTGAACTAACATGGTATATGTTGATATAATAGGCATGGTTTAATGTTAAAGTGGCGCCCAGGATTAAATTAGATCTTGAAATAGGCGTATAGAACCACTAAGCATGAAAATGTCTTAGCGTATAGTTTTTATCTATGCGCGAGGTTTTGAGTAGATAGGAGGAAGACAGGATCGTGAAGGCGCGAGTCATAGAACAAGTTGCGGTATGAGAGTCACCCTTGCCCTTCATAATGCATATCTTTCCTTTTTAACAAATAGGATTTTTTGTGAACAAATAGTCAACTCAAAAATGTTTGGCCTTATCATTTGAAGAAAGAAGGGCATAGAATGCCTTCAACATAAATGTATTTTATGAAATGTAAAATGTTTGTGGAAAAACTTGCCATTTTGAAATGTTTCACTTTCATCGAAAATTAAAAATAACAACAAAGAAAATGTTTTGATAAAGATGATGAAAATGTCGAATGGCAGGGACCCGATTTTGGATCATGTAGGGTTGGCCGGGGATTAGTCGCGATACTTTTGAAAAAGAAAACAAATAAGTGTAAATAAAAAAAAGAAATTTAACGAAACATCACAGTTTCGAGTTCGGACTTGCCAGTGGTCGGACTTTGGCAGGGTAAGCCTACATTCGAGACTCATTTATGAATAAGTAGCCCACCGGGCCTTTTCAGCCATACTCGAAATATTACCCAGAGACTAATGTCACAATAGTCCTTAAGAATTTATTACAAACTTACTCTTATACAAAATCTGTATATTAAAACTATTTCGTTTCTGTATATTTTACCTCAAAATGAATATCAAGGTACATGTCGGCCTTCTTCACAATGTGACCGGATAAAGCGTCATCCACCGTTTAATACATCTACACTTGAAATATTTTTCCATAAAGGGTTGTCGTACTTGATAAAGAATACACTCCACAGGCTGCTCCCTGCCTAGAAGTGTACATGCAATGTCCACTCACCATTTCACAATCACATTCCAATAAGAACATGCGATTCATGTGAATCACCACATGCCGTGCCATGAAATGGTGTGACTCATCATGTGCCATGTGCTAAGTCCTCACGGAAACTCCCTTACCCACAGCCCACAAGCCCATGTGTGAAAATCAAGTCATTACGGATGACATTTCAATGATCATTTTTCAAAAACAAATTTCATTTGTTTATAAAACTACTTTTGGATGATACATCTGTGATCATTTTTATATTCAAAATTCATGCGCCTTTTTTTGTGGGTAGCGGATTTTGGTGTCCTCACAGGTAGACTCTATAGAAACACAAAAACACTTTTCTGGCCTTTCACTGCTAGGGACCATAACATAATTGGCGCAGTCTTTCACCCGATAGAGGATCCTCGACATGCGTCACAGTACATATTTTCTTTACCATTCATCGCTCCTCACGACTCTATTAGAGCGTTGTCCCATTTAACGAGCCGCTGATCAAACACAAGCGCAGTGATGATTTACCAACCAGCCACTCACACCCATTTAATGTGATCCTCATGCATATACAATGCAATTATTCCAATGTGTATTTGTATCATGTCACATATATGATGAATGCTATATGGAAAATTTTTATCAAACATGCGTGTCACGATGCATCTAACAATTATATCAAACATGCATATCGTTCTATAATGCTCATTCATGTCAATGTATCACTGAGAAAACGTATATCAACATCAAACACAAATCATTGCTTGGTCAGTAATGGAGGAAGCCTTTATCCTCTAGGGCTAAATTACGACATAACATGTCCATAAATAGCCTCTGACATGTCATGTAATGGCCAAAAGTATCTACCCACATACAATTCATCTTATGTCAATATATTATTGCACATATCAGCATTTCATCAAACAAGCATGTCATGCCATGCAATTAGTACATAGTGCTTATGAGTCAGGAATTCCAGCAATGTCTGTGACCCGCAAAGTGCCATTTCTAGCATGTGATCGGATTCACAAGACTCAGATCTTTTCAAGGTCGAGCATGGTCGAAGTTTGGGCGAGAAAGATCTGATTAGATCCAAAGTTGGAGTGCCTTGAGGGCCACACTATTGTGCCAATCCACGAAATCGTGTTCCAAGGGTTGCAGGAACATTTTGGTAACTCTCGTATAGCAGTTTTCAGCAAATTTGTGAAACTGACCGCTTTAGGCAGCTAAACCACATGTCAGGTGGAATGATAAAATGGACCATATTCCAATTAATACCATAAACATGGCACAACGTGGTCCCAAAAGCATACCAAAACAATAGCTCAAATCATAGAAAGAAACCAAGGTAGGAAGAATCCCTACCTCTTGGAGTGTAGCCCTTATCGAATATCACGGACTTTACTTCTGTATACAGTGTCGATCGTAGTTTCTTAGCTTTCCTTTTTTCTTTCTTTTTCTATTTCCCTTTCTTCTGCATTCTCTCCTCTCTCTTTCTTTCCTTTCTTTCCTCTCTCACTGCTTTTTTCCTTCATTTTCCTTCCTTTTCCTTCCTTTTCCTTCTGCTTGTTGCTCCTACTTCTCTGACGGCTCCCACGCCGTATATATCCTTCTCCACTTATGCATGCATGTTGACACATAGCATGCCATGTGTCACCCTTAACCTGCATGTGTCCCTACATGCATAGGCCTTTTCCATGCATTATGACACAGAGCTGCCATGTGTCACTCACATAATTCGCCATGTGTCGCATGGCTCGCCATGTCGCCGACATCGTTGTCTCGAAAAACTTGGTACGACTATCTCATAATTCAAGCAGAGATTTACTTTGAGCTGACTAAATTTATGTGAACCTTAATAATGAGGTCGGTTTCATCATCCGAAGATCTAAAGAAAACTTCGAGGTTTTCAAGCATGTATCGTGCGACGGAAGTTCACCGTGTTTGCCAGTTTTTTGAAAAGCAGGAATTTATCAGGGTTTACAAACACGTTCGGGCTGTTATGCTTACTGGCTTGATTTAATTCATCCTGGTCTAAGTTCAAATTATTCTAAATGAACTTTACACCAGTTACCCCCAATCTCGTTTTTGGGTTCGCTGAACACCTATAAGCCATAGAGAAAATCGTGAAAAATGGGTTGATAACTTAGAGATTCAATGAAATCTGTCTCGTAACTAGATTTTGCAAAGAGTTTCATCATCTACAAAGGATCACAAAGTTTTCAAGTGCAAACATGTACTTGTATATCGACAATCTACCCGTTTGCCATTTTGAAAAAAGAATTCAAATTTACTGGGTTTTACACACAATGGTGATCTGCAGGAATTCCCACGTCGGCAGCAGCTAATGTGTTTGAAAAGGTCAGGTAGAGGGGGTTGATAGATTTCAGTGCGAATTCTATCAATGAGTTTATAACGGGCAGGTTAATGAGTAAACTTTATGATATATATAAAGAAACCTAACTACCACAAGAATTATTGCGTTGCACCAGTAGCCCGCTGAGAGTGGAAAATCATCAGCTGAAAGGACTTATCTGATTCATTCAAGGCCAGAAATTGGCCTCCCATTCCCACAAAATATGGCACTAAATTTCATCACTTCTACACTCATTCGAGCTACGAATATATGCGAAGTGACAACAAAGCGCGCCTTGTTGAACTATGCATCATTCAGGATATCCCCTTTGATGTGGGACAAATGATAAAGGATGATATCCTCACCACAATAAGAATGAAAATGAACCTTGAACTTTAACCACCCACATTTATGGATAAATCTAAGAAAGTGGGTTAATGGATTTGGCAGGCAATGAGAGCTTCGGATACTGCAGATCAAAGTCAATTTTTGATGAAGAAAAAGAAAAATAAATTCGGTGTACTAAGGCTAGGAAGGTGTATGATTCCGAGCCAAGGCCTCGGATGAAAAGATCTTAGGGCTATCAGAGTGCATGTTTGGGATGAGAGATGATGACAGAAGAAGCGGGTCGATGGTCTGCCTAACCTCCCCGCCCCACGTCTACGTAGGGAAAATTTGCTCTAGTTCTTCTCGGCCCACATCGGGGATGAAGTGCAAGACCTCACAATGAGGTTTGATGCATTCTAGGATGAAACCCAAGAGCATCAAGTCTCAATGAGTTAGGATATGGAAGAGTTGAAAACCAAGATGAACACAGTTTTTAGCAATCAGGAGTTCTAATGACAATGGCTTTCGCTTCGAGATCCTTGCCTATCATACACCACCACGACCCGCCACCGCGATGTCCCGGCGAGATCACTAAGGGGTTTCTACGCCCTTCGCTTTATGTTTCATGCCGGTAGGGATAATGTCAGTTCTAGTTAGGTGGATTACGGGTGTAGGTGATTAGTTTGGTGATATTTTGTGTGCATGGTCTCTTGATTTGCTTGCCATGTTCATACATGCATGTAAATTGTGGCTGATTTTACATATTTGGCATAGAGAGCCTTGGAATGCTGTTTAGTATAATTTTTAGTTCGGTCTTTATGTTAATGCATGATTGTGTTTGCATGTTTTACGTTTCTTTGCATGATTGTGTTTGTTTCATTTTTATAACTTGTTTTTGGTGTGTTTAGTGTGTCTAAATGAGTTTGATGACTTGGCTGCTAATAGAATGTCATTTTGAACACAAAATTTTTGGAAAATGCTAAGTGTAAAATGGAAGTGGATCCTTAGGTTTTTAAATAATCTTTGGAGCGTATTACTTGCATGATATGGGTGACTTACTGGCACACCTTCTTGTGTTTCGAGTTATTTCTCTAGGATCTAATACACACGCACACATGTTTGATCTCGATTAATATACCTTAGTCGAACCTTTACTTGAATTCAGCTAACCTTGGGGAATTCTAACCACCTAAGTGATGGGACACCTAAGGGTTTTGAAAGTTGTCATTGAGCGACAAAGAAAAATGCGAAAAGAAGGCAAAGATATAAAAGAAGATAGTGAAATAGAAAAACATGATGGGACGCGATCAGGACTATATCCAAAGCCCTAATGCCACACGAGCTAACTTGGCTGAAGTCATTGACCCACTCTGCTTCATGGAATAAAGATGAATCCATCCCTTTGACACCTGGGAGCTATTTAAGTTTGGTTGAGTGTTAGGGTCTGAAGTTCGAGGAACTAAATGCTCGGTGCCCTTAACCAGATTGGTGAAGTCACTAATGGATCCCTTCTGCAGAACGCTTTCATCTAAAACTTCTAGGCATTGGTTTTCTTTCATTTTAGGTAGTTTAATGTGAATAAAAAGGGGTGTGCTCTCATCCTTTCTTAGTTAGCTTCTTCTAAATTGGTGAGTTGAGCTTAAGTTTGGGAGTACTAGAACCTTTCTATACATTGGAGATCATGTTATTACCTACACTTAGATTCCTCGAGAAAGGTCATTAAGGATTTGGAGGGTTGAATTGCACTATCAACCATATTGTATTCTACTAAGTTTCCTTAGAGTTTAAAACCTAGGATCCTAGATTTAGATCGAAAAGCTAATACGCTGGGGTTGTGTTCTGATTTAGTCTTTCTTTTTAGTAGCATGTTCATCATACTCATTTCATCTATTTGTTAGTGTGTTATTTTCAAGTATTGGTTGTTTGAGTTAGTCTCTTTGCTTGGGGGACAAGCGAAGCTAAGGCCCAGAGGTGTGATGAGTGTCAAGCTTACTCATTATAATACCCCGTGTTTTAGTGTGTTTATGATCGGATTTGTACTTAAATAAGTGGTGTTTTGCTTCATGCCTAATATTTGGTTCTATATTTGATATTTTCCGTAAATGGTTGGGTTGGAGGCATGTTGGAGACTTGAGTTGGAGGAATGCAAAATCCTTTTGCTCAGCGTTGTGATATTCGCGTGTCACGGCGTTCTACCGATCTTCATCATCCAAAGTGTGACGTCACTGTAGGTTGTTCACCAAATTTTAGATGTAAAGCGAAGAAAATGACCTAATGAAAATGAGGAGGCAGCGTATGGGCGTGAATAAGGAAAGAAAAGCGGCCTTTGAGATCGAGCAGTTTCTTTGTTTTCTTTACTCTTTTCTTGTCTTTCTTGTTTTGATTTATATGGTTTCTACAAACATGATGTATTCATTCTCTATTATAGGCTAAACTATTAAGCTAGGGTTTTAATGTAACCTTAATTTAGGATAGTGAATTAGCATGAAATTTATTTATTGATTTTATTTCTTGCAATTATTGAATGTCTTGCTCCCTCATATTAAATTCATACTTGGCCTTGATCAATATAAGTATGCTTTCAGGACTGGGGATTTTTTGAGATCGATAGATAGTAAGCCTTAGGGACACGAAATAAGATGTTGTATGATCAATCGGAGAGAGTAGAGATACCATGATTTTATCACGTGGTAAGGGGTTTGCCATTAGTGCGCATTCCAATAGTCTTAAGGTTTGAGGCGGAGATGCAAGCCACAACTTTCTTTATTAGGATAGTTGATCAATGTGAAGGTTGATGCATATAAGATCAGCTTCAGCCATTAGTAAATGCAGAGTGATATAAGCGAGTTAGGTTTCACAAATATCCATCGGTAGTGATTGGGTGAAGTGAAATACTAGGAAATTTAATTAATTGGAAGGAATGCACCTTGAATTATCTTTAGTAAATTACTTAGAATCTATAGCCTTAATTTGATAGATCTAAATAATATTAGGAGTAAATTGGTTCGTGGTGCCGCCCGGCTCCTTATTGGGGCGACCTTGACTTATCATTAGTGCGCCCCGAAGCTTCGGCGTTCACTTGCGCGAGCGGGTAGGCCTGCTCTCGAGAGTAACCTGAAGTAGTTGAAACTCATCAATAACTTAAGGTTTTATTTTTAGGGTTCGACAACGAAGTCCAATTATTTTTTCCTAGGGTGTATTGACAACCCTAAAACCATTTCTTCATCACTTATGTTTAATAACTTTTCTATGAGTGTATACAAACCTACTTTTCCTATAAAGAATTTGTTTGTAATAAACACTACACATTCCTCTAGAATCCCTTCCCTTCGAAAAAATGGCCATAAACCTATGATGGTTCTATTCAACCATTCAAATAACTATGCACTATGCAGTACAACATACCCACATCTTAGTAAAATATTAGTACCCCCGGTCGACAAGTTTTTTGTTATCTGACCATAAGTAAATTCTTTCGACTCTTCTTATTAGTCGGCCATGAATTTGGACCGCAAGAAGAAGCGAAAAGCTGAAATATTATGTTATGGTAGTACCTGATATGTTATGGTAGTACTAGTAGTACCTTAATATATTTTTGTAGTACTTCACATACTTCATGAAATTAGGATTGATGTTCAAGTACATTATAACTTAAATTTTATCTGGCTTCACAACTTTCTTCAATCGTGGAGCTAAATTTGACCATAAATGACCGTGATACACAAAACATAAGAAAAAATTATGAAATAAATCTTCACCATTTGAATTTCTATGGAACTACACAACAATAGAAAGAAAAATGTATAAAGCACATATTGCGGTAAAAAAATGAATAATAAGTCATAAAGTAACAATTACAATAAATGTTCCCTTCCATTCACAATGGTGACTTGTTCAGATGTTACGAATGCATTACTTTATTAGCAACGTTTACAATTTATATTATTTTAATAATTAAAAATGTTGATGTTGAGTTACATCAGCAATGCACTTGAAGTGTTTTACATATAATTGGTTGTCTTCATGTCCACACCATCATAGAGTTTAGATGTACTAGGTCCATCTTGATGTATATAGCACCCCATGGTTGCATTGTTTTATCTCTATAAGTATAAGCTTTATGTACATTACATTTATAGAATAGCACCCTTCATGAACATTCCAAACGAGAGTGAAAAATCTTTTTTTCGATGAGGGCAAATAAGTTGTCATTTTAAAGTTCTTGAAAAGATTAAAAAGCAATAATAGTTTAATCATGCACCAATAATTAAATAATAACAGAGTTCCAACTAATAAATGCTCATGGAATTGTTATTCAAGTCTTAGATGACACAAGAACATAAGGGTTTTGTATAACGATAGAGTGGTTTAACGCTTGGGAATGAGATTAAATGCATTATTTAAAAGATTGATAAATATAGGATGAAGAATATGCAAGACATTATAATAAATAAGAATATTTCTTCAACGTCATTATTTCCAAATAAGTAGCCTCACTGATTCTAAACAATGTCTTGAACATAACTAGAGATTAATAACCAAGCGAGTCGGCCAGTATTAAGCGAGGCTAAAGCTCAAATAGCTGGTTTTAAGGAGACAGGCGAATCTATTCGACACCAGTTTGATTGGCGACAAGGCAGAATTGTCAGGCTGGGAGCTCGTTTAACTCCCGAACCTCAAAATGATGTTGAGACTTGGCTGGTTTTGCAATAAATGAGTTCGAGCGAGGCTTCTTGGCCGGCCCGTGGGAGCAGCTCACAGTAGCTTCGGCTGGGTTGACCGCATTTAAAGAAAATGTTCTTAAGATAGCCAACATACAACTAAGTGAATAAGACAATAAGTTCGATTAGCGATTAAAGTTCGAGTTAGAAAAGTATTCATCATGTTCATTTGTAGGAAAAAAATTTTGTGCATCAAGTCTTCTCCATGTGCACAAGCCTAAGCCTGTCCACGAGCTTGGTTCACGAGCCTGGTTAACGAGCTTGCTCATTAGCCTATTCACGAGCCTATTCATGAGCTGTTCTGGTAGTGGCCGGGGTTGGGGTCAGCAGGTACCCGACTCGTTAACTTACAAGCCTCGAATGATGTTTGGGCTCGGCTCGTTTAACCCAGTAAGCGAGTTCGAGCGGCCTAGCAGTCGAGCGGTAGGGAACAACTCGCTGATAGCTACCATTCGATTGCGGTATAGCCATAACAAATATAAAGGTGGAATAACAGCTATTGCCAAAATGATGATTTGTATGGGGATTTTGACCAATTATTTATTATTGTAGTATCAGTGAGTATCCCGATTATTGTTATGGTATTAGTACCAATTCGCGAAAACACGGATGTTAGATCTGAGTGTACCATATGTTGTGGTATAACATCATATTTGAGCCGATCTCGTTTTGTTTTGTATGCACTACAACATAAGGAAAAATATCAATTTCGTCTCCACCATTCGGTTTATGTAGCAGAAACACCACATACATCAAAACCCAAAATAATCATATCAATACAAAGTGAAACAAATATTAAAAACTTTTCCTTCTTGATATTGGTTGATAGTTGCTCATTGAAAGAGAACAAAAAGTGATCAACAGAACTGACTTTCTTCCCACCAAAAAAGGATCAACAGGAGGAAGCTTTCTTCCCACAATGATGAAGAAGAAGATGTTGGGGTTTTTGGAAAATAAAGGGATCGATAAGAGGAAGCTCTCTTCCCACATAAATATTGAGAGTCACGTGTTCCTAATGAGGAAGAAGATGTTGGGGTTTTTGAAAATACGCATCATCGTTCATAACTTACTTGGAGATGCTTTAAGAAAAGTCGATGGGAGGAACTTTTTCTTGGCTATAGTGACCTCCAAATGGCATCTTCGATTGAAGGAGGGAAGGATATCCTATGATGTTGCTTTTTAAAAAAATTTCATGAGTGGAATTTAGGATATATACTAATGGGTAATTTGGGTTTTTTTGACAGTCATTACTTTTTACTAGAACAACAATTATTTTTGGGTATGGCTTAAACCCACTGTATTATAAAATCTTGAACCCACTTTTCTATTATTTCAATGTTAATTACCAAGAAAACTTCAGATTTCCACTAATTTTGAAAGAGCTAAGAATTATGTCGGTGAGAATCAAAAACAATTCTTTATTATTATTATATTATATTACCTATTATTATTATTGTGTATTATTATTATTATTGTTGTGTGTGTGGTGGTATTAATTACCATAAAAATGTTGTTACTTTATAGTGAAAAGCGAAAAAGATATTGATATTTTTAAGTTTTTATAAGTTTTGCAAAGGTTTGGTTTGGAAGAATTTATATAAACGGGATTACAGTAAAAACCAAGTACAACCATAAATCTCATTTCCAACTAGAATGGTAATGGGATAGATATCAGTACACTTCAGCCTCCCTTAATGGGATAGGTATGGGTGAAACTTATTGGGGTTTTAGGAAATTTTGTAATACTGAGAATTGTTTAGGGCGGATTTACGAGAAATTTTCCTTCCAGCACTTCTACTCCTTTTGCCATGGTATGTAATATATAAGGTCTTCATCAAGTGATTTGCACATGAAGCCTCGACCTATTCTAGCGATGGACCTAAAGGGACTGCCTGATCGGCTTCATCACTTTATAGTGTTCTGACTCTAGGTTTTTCATGTTCCTGACTCTAGGTTTTTCCAATCTAGCCACACCCTCCTTGTGATTATTTCCTTCTTTCTCTAGAGGTTATCGACCTTGGTACACAATACCTTCCTTCTCTCTAGAGGTTTCCATTTTCAATAAATCTTCTCTCAAAGGAGTCTCTTGTGGCGATTCTTGCTCAATCTATGGTGAATAATGAAGATATTTCAATTTGGTTCTTATTTTGCTTTTTCCTTCGATCTGTCATTGATGGAAGGATTAAGAATCTAAGATGGAACTTTTGTTCGAACCCAAAGGCACACTCCATTAAAGCATATGTACCTTCAAGTCGAAGCCCCATAAAAACCCATTTACACTCATTTATTTTGCGAGAAGCCATGGTTTTGATTTTCTAGATTAGGTGTAGACTTGAAATTCGAATTTCTAGAAAAGAGAGACAAAATCGTAATTTCGTTTCACAGTATGTTTGGATTAAAAATCCATAATTTATTCTCTGAATCTTCGGATGACGAAGCGGACTGCATCGTTGGAATCATCTTGCGAAATCTGGCTAGCACGTAAATTTACGTGAATTAAAACAATCATAATTTACGTTTTTACCCCGAGGCATCGCGTTTGATGTCGTAAGCGATTTTCGATGTAGCGAAAATCACATGCATAACGTAATACTCGCCATTGCTATAAGTAGCATGGTAAATGATGAAAATGAATGTGAGAATAGTCTTAGAATGTCGGCGGGAAAATAAAGGCGTAGATGTCATTTGAGAATTTTGATTAAATAAGGAAGGAAATGCCAAATTAGTCAACGATTATGCATCTCCTACATTTTAAAGACCAAAGGCGTGAATTGAACCAGAAGAAAGTGGTCCCGGTAGCCATTTTTTAGATTTCATTTGAAAGCTTCTCTCTATCTGGCCCGATCCGGCAGTCGTGATCTTAGGACAGAAGGGAGAAGCTGTATGCGCGGAAAGACTACGGCGTGGACACCAGATTTGTGAGTTTTGACAAACTCAGGAAGGTAGGAGTTCTCCTACTAAGCGTTTTATTCCTCTTTAAGTCGCTCACGGATGTTTGAATCGATTAGAGGCTGTTGAGGCGGTTTGATCGGTCGAGCCTTAGGCAGGATTAATATGGAATTTTGAAATCAAATGGTGCGTAGTGGTGACCCGCAGTGTAGAGGCGATGGTGTGTGTTTATTTGTTAAATCATGTAATTGATAGAAGTTAGGCAGGGATGGCCAGTGAATGCGAGTTCACAAAGTGAGCCGTGAATGGATATTGTTTGAGCCTTTAGTAAAACCTAGGTTTCTTGTTCATGGGAATGTGACAAAAATATATTATTTTTGTGTGAAAATGTGGCGGTTGGGGTGATTCAAATTAAGTTAACAGGTGTTTTGATCATTAGCGTGGTGACCTGAAATTTTGATGTATGAATTGATTGGTGCATGACATGTTTGTGTGATTGGATGTGGATATGTGCATGTTTTACATATTTGCATGTGATTGAACTGTATTGGAATTGGCATACATGCATTCCATATGCCTTTGGAGACATCCAGGACTATACGGAGTGAGTGAATAAGGATGAGTCTAGAGAAAATGGTTCGAGAGGTTATGCAAAAAATATTAATTATCGGATTGAGTCCAAATTTAAAATATCAGTTGTGCACAGGACAGTCCGATTGATATTCATCGGAGAAGGTGATCCGCAAGCCGAATATTATATCGATCGTCGGGCGTGATTGATATATACACATCGGAGGGTTAATCCACAAACTAACAAAACAATAATTCTCAGCATCTGTGAGGAAGCAGGCGGAGTGTGAGAGTCGATTAGGACTACGGGATCTGAGTTAGTGCATGTAGACATTCAAGTAGGATCATGCATTTAGCGAATGTATTTCATTAGAACATTTACTTTTGCCCAGGTGGTAGTAGCCCACTTAGGCGATTAGCTATAAGCATTAGCTCACCTGTCGGGGATATTCATTTAAGTACAAGGGCGTGCGAGGGCTGGCTGGAATCCCCAGAAGATTCAGAATTCAGAAAGAAATCGAGGTTGTGGCTTTGATGTATACATGTATTAGAACTTTTTTATGTTTTAATGTGTGTATTGTATAAAACAAAAACATATTAACTCTTTCCAGCTGACTATTGGTATATGGTTGGATTCATAGTTTATGTATATTGGTATTGTTGTGGGCCACAGTGGGCATTTTAAATCATAAGCTTTTGTTTGGGACGGGTTTATACGAGTTCTATATTTGGGTGAGCTCCACAGTACAAAGGAGACTCTTGCGAATTTTCGTGTAAATGTGGTCACCTACATTTCACAGTATTCCGCGGGTTGACGGGTAGTCAACGGACCCTCGGGATCGGGGCGTCACAGCTTAGGTATACGGCTACCTGGGGAGCTCGGGTTTGGGTATCCATCACCACTAGGTGTGGTTCGATGATAAGTGTAGATATGAGATTACCTAAGAAAAATCACGGGACAAAACTAGGACACTACCTGCACGTGTGTTGATGTGTTTTGTGTGATTTGGTGAATTATTGTGTGTTTGGTGTGCATGACATGTTTCATGTGTTGAGATTTTTATGTGTGCTTGGTGATTAGCACATGGATGTGTTAGAAAATATTTTAGAAAATATTTTGAGTGGTACAGTGTACAAAACTGGAGGAAGAACATAAAAGAAATAGATTTTAATAAATTTATTTGAGTTGTTGGAAAATGAAATCAAATCTTAAGTAATTTGAGGTGGAACACTTGGGTTAGTGTTATATATATAGGAGACCTTGAGGAAATTCTGGACCATTTTCGGAAATTAAAAGAAAAAAATAATATATATATATATATATATATATATATATATATATATATATATATATATATATATATATATAGAGTATTTTATTTTTTATTTTTGTTTCTTCTAGTTGTTGGGAGAAATGAAAAATTGAAAAACAAAATGAGTGGAGAAAATTTTTGGTTTTACGATGAAGAGTAAAAGCTTGGAAAAAGAAAATGAAGAAAATAAGGTTCATAAATTTATTTGATTTATTGGGAGAAAAATAATTTTCTAAGGTTTTATATGGTGTAAAACTGAAGAAAAATGAAGAAAATAAATTTTTGTAAATTTATTTTAGTGTTAAAGAAAATGAAAAAAAAAATGATGATTTTTAGTGATTTTTCCAGCTGTTGGAAATAATTGGAAATAAATGGAAAAATAATAATAATAAGAATGAAAAAAAATTTAATTGTGCAGAACCGTTTTTGGGCTACTGCCCAAATTGTATTGTGAGAGAGGGATTGTATTGTGACATGGTCATAGAGAGGTTGGGATTGTATTGCAAGATTTGGAGTGTATTGTGACTTAAAGTGAAATGGGCTGTAGGAAAATTGTATTTGTCTGATTATTGTATTAATAACAGGGTGCGGGTTGGCAGAATTGTATCATAATACACTACATTATATTGTAGTAGAAAGGCTGGCAGTAGGGAGGATTGTGTCGTAATCGGAGTTCTTGTGTATGGCCCCAGAGGCGGGGCATGGACTGTATTGCGATATAGTCACTTTGGGCCCGACGGCGGCCAGAGAGGCGGGGCGGGCGCCTGGGTTAAGGCGGAGAGGGTGCGCGGGCGGAGGCAGGGCGCGTGGAGTGGCGGCGGGGGCGCGCAGCGGGTGTTCGAGACACGGTGCGAGGTGGCGCGGGGCGCGCAGGTGGCAGGTGCGCGCGGGCAAAGTCAGTCTTCGAGATACGTAGTTTCTTGGGATTGGCTGGGTATTACAGGAGATTCATTGAGGATTTCTCCAAGATAGTAGCTTCTATGACTAGGTTGACCCGGAAGGAGGTCAAGTTTGATTGGGATGACCGATGCGAGGAGGCATTCCAGGAGTTGAAGAGGAGACTTACTTCAGCTCCCATCTCTGAGACCCGGACAAAGACAAAGGGCAAGTATCAGGATGCCTCGAGGGCCGTATCGGGATGTGTTTCACGCAAATCCGAGGGTAGTAGCTATGGTTCCTCACAACAAAAATCACGAGCAAAATTACCCCACACACAACATGGAGTTGGCGGTCGTGGTCTTCGCCCTGAGATCCTGCCACTACTTATACGGCGGTGAGTTCGAGTGTACTCATCATAAAGTCTGAAATATATTTTCACGTAGCTGGACCTCACATGAGGCAACTAGATGGGATGGAGTTCCCTAGAGGATTATGACTTCACTTCGTATTACCAATTCCAGAAGGGAAAATGTGTGGATGATGCACTACTAAGTCAAGAGGAGCGTTGGCTAGTATAGCCTTCGGGAGTGGCGGATGCTCTAGACCCGTGGGATAGTTTCGACTACATAGCGAGCGCACTGTGTGGTACCTTGGGGATTTTATCGCTACACCGCCTCTCAAGTGAGCAGAGTGATCGGAAATCCCTGAGTAGGACGCAGATAGGTGTTCATCAAGGACCGAAGACAACAGTAATGGCAGTGACGAGGGTCGACCGCTCACGTAGATGGTAGCTCCTTCGGAGAGGACGGCAGTGGTTCCCCACTGACCGACGAGAGAGAGATTCTCAGGAGTTTCACCTTCTCGATTCATTGTATCCAAGTGGCACGAAGATGTACCGTGATCTTCACGCATCTACTGAGTGACGCCAAGAGACACATAGGGGGACTTTGTTCGACGATGTCTCACATGTCAATGGTGTTAAGGCTGCTGAGCATCAACAGCAGGCTACTTCAGCCATCGAGGTGGCCGAGTGGCGGAGCACGCTCACACGACGACTTTAGGACCCACTTGCCACGTACGCAAACAGGCTACGACGCTGCATTGGCATAGTGACCGGCTCACAAGCCTGCACATTTTCTCTAGCCATGCGGATGACCTTCGCCTCGATTTATTCGGGTTGTAGCACTGGTGAGATAGTCCCACTACATGGAGTACCATGATACATAGTGTCTGGAGCAGGACCTCGAGGTTTACGACACTTTTGAAGAGTTTCAAAAGGCTACGGGCACACCTACCGACGATGAGTACAGTTCCAACTGCATTTGATGGCTCGGGCCCGAGAGACTATACAAAGTATTGCAGGACATGCCAACAGCATGAGTCCCGGATCATAAGGGCAATCGAGAGCATTTCGCTTCCAGTGGAATTCATCTTACAACAACAGCTATCGCGAGTATACATGGCAACCGTATGGAGGCACTCGGTGATAGAGGCCATGTAGGTCACCATTATGTTGGACCGGTATCGAGAGAGCTCCATCAATCGTCCCGACGACGAGACACTCCTCCGAGAAGGTGAGCTTGATATGACAGCGTTTTCTCACGCTCGAGCCGGCGTAAGAGCCAGCGCGGATGCGACGCCGACGCCAGAGCCCGAGGTCAGGGATCACGCCTTCTCAAGGTGATGCCTAAGAGGAGTGGCCGTTCTATAAGCTGGAAGCTATCGCCAAGGTTCATTGGACCCTTCTGAGATATTTATGAGGGTAGGCAACTCAAGGTACTCGCTAGCATTAGCGCCCAAGATGTCGCGTCCACGAGGTGTTTCACGCTCCATGCTCCGAAATATACCTGCATCCACTTCATGTGGTGGATTAGTGACGTATTTGAGGTCGAAGCCACGATGGACCTCTGAGGAGGACCGCAGGCATTGTTGATAGCCGTGGATCGTGCTTTGCAACGCAAGACCGTGAGGCAGCGAGGGTACTATGGATGCACTCCATGGAGTGCAGGAGTCCACACGTGGGAGCGCGAGGACATCGACATGGGGCCACCTATCCCTCTTGTTTAGGGATGAAGGTACATGGGTTTAGTCAGCAATAATTAATGATTGTTTACATGCATGATACAGTGCGCGCTGCATATGCATGTGAGTGATTATGATTGTCCAGAATTTCGTGGACTAAAATTCCTTTTACAGGGAGAATGTAAGACCGAGAAATTCCACTCTAGAAAATGGCAAAATCGTACTTGCTACGAAATTGTACTTTTGAAATCCATACTCTATTCTCTAGATCTCAGACAGATGAAACGGATTTCTTCGTTGAATCGCCTCGCCAAATCTAGCTACCACGTAAAATTTCCTCGTCGTTAATTCGAGACGCTTTTAATTTAGACGCTTTTCGAGGCATCGTGTTTCGGTTCAGAAACGATCGGCGCAACGGTAAATCAAGATATAATATCGCGACTCACGCGCCATAAGTGGCATGAGAGTAGAAATTATGAAAATGGACGGCCGAGATAGTGCCGAATGTCAAAACTGGGAAAAAAAGAGACGTAGATGTCATTTTGAAATTTGATTAAAATGAGGAAAATGCCAAATTAGTCAACAAACATGAATTGAACCAGAAAGTGGTTCAGTAGCCATTTTTTTTAGATTTCCTTTAGAGAGAGAAACTTCTCTCTAAAAATACGGGCGATCCGACCGTCGGCAGTCTTTGGGACAAGAAGGAGAACCCATTCTATGCGAGAGAGCTACGCTGCGGATTACTCTGATTTGTGTGAGTTTTTGACAAAACCCGGAGGTAGGGGCTTTCTCCCTCACTTGCATTTTTATTCCTCTATTAAGTCTTTACGAATGTTTGTTGATCGAGGCCGCAGTTGCTTGACGGCCCCAAACCTCGAACCGAATTAATATGGAATTTTGAAATCAAAATGGTGCAGCCGTGACTGACCACGGCTGCTTGGGGTGTGGAATTGTGTGTTTATATGTTAAATCATGTAGTGATTGAAATTAGGCCGGGAATGGCCGTGAAATGCGGGTTCACAAAGTGAACCGATGAATGGATGTGTGTTTGAACCGTAAAACCTAGGTATTTATCAATGCTTCCATGGAATAAAGGACACAAAAATATATTTAGAAAATGTGTCAGTCGAGTGATTCAAGTCGACTGTTTCGTGCTCTCGATCATTAGCCCAAGTGAGCTAATTTTGGATGTATGAATTGATTAATTATATGATATGTTTGTGTGATTGATATTATGGATATGTGCATGTTTACATATTTGCATGTGATTAGACTCGCATCGGGAATCGCATACATGTATCCTTATACGCACCGGAACATCCTAGACTATAGTGAGGAGCGCATGGTATTTGAGTCTGTGGTAAAATATTTCGTAGGTTGTCTAAAAAAAATATTAATTATCGAGGTAGTCTAAATTTAAATATCAATCGTCTGAGCGGCCCAACTGATATTCATCTGAGGGTAGTCCACAAACAAATAATATACTAATCAAGCCGGAGCGTCCAATTGATATATACACATCTGGAGGGTTGTCCACAAACTAACAAAAACAATAATTCTCATAATGTAGGTTTAGGCGCAGCGTGAGAGAGCCTGAGGACTCGTGGATCGAGTTGGTCATGTAGACATTCAAGCAAAGATCATGCATTTGCTTCAATGCTGTTTTCATCGAACATTGCACCGCACTTAGGTGAAGTAGCAGCCCACTTAGGCAATTCCACTAACAGCATTAGCGCTCACTCCCATGAGGGATATTATTTTGGCTGTGCACAGAGCGTGCGAGGGACTACCAGCCCCAGAGACCTAGATTGTACAGAAAGCTGCCGTGGTTTTGATGTACATGCATAGAACCTTTGGAGTTATATCGTATGTATCATATAAGAGTAAAAACATATTAACTCTTGTAACTATTGGGTATATAGTTGATCTTAGCTGCATGTATATTGAGTATTGTTTATGGCCCAAGTACGCTTTTAAATCATAAACTGTTATATTGGACTGCTTGGGACAAGGCGGCAGGTTTTCAGATTCGCGAGCTCCAGTACAAAGCGAGACTCGCCCCGATTTTCGTGAAAATGTCGTGTCACCCGACATTTACGAGTATTCCCACGCAACAGACGGTAGTCAACTCAATTTCTGATCGCGCCACATTAGAGTTTGAAATTTAGGGTTTCGATTTTCTAAGATTAGGTTTTAGAAATTTAAGGTTTTTGATTTTCTTCCAGATGTGGCTTTTAGAAATTTAGGACCTGTTTAACCTTTCTATTGTGATGAGTTTTCCTAAGGGTAGTGCAGAAGCGGGGAGGTGGTCGAGGTGCTCGCGCTTTCTGCCTGCGGATGATGGTGATTTGACTCGGCCGAGATAAGTATTGTGGATTGCGCTTGTTGCTCCTCACCCCGCCCCACTCCTATGGCGGGTTATTTCGAGTATGGGAAATTTTGTATAGTACTGGGATGGATTTATGATTAGGGCGACCTGTCTCGAACCCGCCCTGTTGCTATCCCTACTTCCAACTCCAAATTGGCATCTTCTCCATATTTGGAGATGATGGGGCCCATTTTTTAGAGTTCCAACTCTAACAAATAATCTCCATTTTAACTCCAAATTACTATTCATTCTTCAAATCTTTATTTTATCAAATTAGAATATTTAAAAAATATGATATATGAAATATTTTTATTTTTATTTAAACATAAATATGAAATTATATTAAATAAATAAAAATTCTAAATAAATAAAAATATATTAAACCTAAAAATGCATTTGAACTAATAAATATTATATATTATATAAACATCATATTACATTAGAAAACAAAAAATTAATGAAAGCTTATATAATAAAAATTACATTAACTAAATGATAAAAGTAATATGAAAAACTAATGTATATTACCTTATACTTTCACGTCATATTCATTAAAATATCAAAATTACCATCATTATGACCACTTAACCAATTTGTTTGGAATTTCTGTGTCATTTTTTCAATAATTCCCATTTTTTTACCTTAAATACTCTCATCATCGCATCACCTTGAAATATGATAGTAGATAAATCAAAACAATTTCAAAAGTTCATTTCTCGCCATAAACAAATTAAAGATAAAGAAGAATTGAGCATTTATGGGAAAGGTATAGCAACAATGTATTAGTTTAATTAAATGATGTACAAAACATTATATGATGTAATCTGTATGTTTTTTGTTTTCAATTTGAAGTTATATTTTTATTTTTAAGAAATTATTGAATTTGTTAATTAAAATCTTAATGCTTTATTGTTACAGTCATAAATAAAATGATTATATCATTATTAAAAATAATTTTAATAAATTCTAAATTTTTTAGTTTAAGAAATAATTATAAACTAATAAAATAAATTAATACTCCAAAATAAATATATTAAAAATCCTATTCCATTATATTGTTTATGGAAAATAATTCCAAAATTAATAAAATAATAAATAATAAAATAAATATATCTTAAAAGAATAAAGTATGTTTTAAAATACACTAAAATAATTATTTTATTATTATAGGAAAAATATAATGAGAGAATATTTGTATTAATATTAAAATAATACGCGGAATGGTAATTACTATTCACATCTCCAATATGGAGATGGAAATGTTGGATGAATGGAGGCATTTTTGGTGCAATCTCAAATATGGAGATGAAATCAAAATGGAGAATGGTTGGAATTATCTTAAATCGTACTTTTGTTTAAAAACGACAATGCATCTCAACCCCCTTTGTAAAACTCACAAAATCAAATTTTTTTAAAATGCAAACAAGAATTGTCGCTTATAGTTTTGGACAACACCGCGATGATGAAATGATTTCTCAACATCGCGAGTCACTTTCCGTCTCGTGAAACACACCGTGCGAATTTCGCTTCAAATCCCAGATCGTTTTCACTTTCTGAGTTTTCAAGGCAATTAAGCCTGTTACATGCATGACACACATGCCAGACGATGATATGATGATGATACTCTGGCATATCGAGGGCCAAGTGTCATGGTTAGAGGCATGCATGAGGAGGATGAGGTGTGGCTAAAGGAATGTGACACATAGAGCAGGGACACATGCCATGTGAACATGCAGCAAAGTGACACATGGTAAGGATATGCCATATGTCAGCCCATACAAAGAAAGAAGCAAGAGTGGGAGGGAATTCATGGAGAGAAACAAAGGGAAGAAATAAAAGAAAGAGAGAAAGATAAGAAAGAAAAGAGAGAGAAGGAGAAGAAAGGGAGAGAAAGAGGGAAGGGAAGGAAGATCAAGCAGCTTTGTCCTCACTCAAGGCCCAATGGTCGAGTCTGTCACGAGAGCAAGTCTGCTACGTGATGAGGGCGCCCTCCAGAATGATTCTTCCTTGCTGCTTCTCTGTAATTCCTAAGTGGTTGTCGTCGGTGTGAGTTTCGCCCCTAAGGGGCCCGTGATATGCTACCATGTTTGACCCTACATATCGCCCAAACTTTGGGACTCGGTTTTCGAATGGGAAATCCAGAGGGAATTGATTCATGTTCTTCATAGAAGTTAGAGTCGCATTTGTGAACTTGATGTTAGGTTTTTAAATCAACCACCTCGTGGACTTACAACCTAAGTTATGGTCCATTTCATGATTTAACACAAATGCTAGGCTATTTATTTGTTTATGTCCGCATTTTGGGGAATCGATTTTGTTGATTTCATATTGATTTTAGATTCACCTGGGGACCGCCCCATGGCCATTTGGTGTTCAGACAGGCGATTATTGGTCAGTTTTGAAACTATGTTATTTTGGTGGTCGGTCCCATTAGGTGTAATCCGCCTGTGGATTGTTTAGGGGGGTCAGGTTTGGGATGAATTCAAGAGTGTTGTGGATCGAATTCAATGCTACTATGAGATTGTGAATTTTGATTGTTTGTGTCCTATTAGGCAACATCGAGGCATGTGGATGGTCGGTAGTGGTAGCCTATTTATGGCTTCGTCTTCTAGCCATTTTCAGGACATAGTATATGTCACACTTGCCTCGAGGATCGTGGGTGTTTAAGCTGCTTCGATTTGAATAAAACATGCTTAAAGGATAGTTGTGTGATAACATGTTGATGCATGTGCATAAATATACCGATATGATATGAGTTTAACTGGAAATTATATGCAATTAAGATAATTGTCCATGACACATGATGAATTGTGTGGTTTGAGTTGTCCATATGACATTCCTTACATATGTGGTATGACATAGACATGTAGTAGCGCATCACATTACATTATGCACTGGGACATCGCATTTCACATAAAGCTGTTGGGCATACTACTTAATCGTAACATTGTGTTTGGGTTTGATCAGGGATCTGGTACCATCGACGACGCCCAAAAAGAAAGAGCACGATTACTACATAGAATTAAAATACGTGTCATGATAGCAAGCAATGATAGATACCTCTCTGGGTGAAAGACTCCTATATATGGTTGATACGCTTCAACCAGCGCGCCCATTAAAGTATAGAAGCGCGCACTAAGCCCACGATGAGAGCTTGAAAATTCGTTGCCCACAAAAGACACATGGTTTTGTAAAAGAAATGGTCATTCAAATATGACATCCAAAAGTTTTGGTTTAAAGAACAAATAACTTTTGCTTTCAAATGACTACTGACGCGATTCATTGACGCCACATTGTCACATGACATAACTGTGTGTGGTAGAGTCATGATCGACTCGAAGTTTTATTACTCATTGGCATCACATTGGAGTAGTGGAGTCTAGAATGTTTCTATATGGTACATGATTAAGTCATATCTCATTTCATGACATGACATATGGTATTCCATGATAGAAGTATGTATTTTGTATGGAATGATCGGTCGTGAATGCTTAACATCGTGACAAGACTGTTTGCGAGCACTCCGTGAAAATTTTCTCTACTAAAGTATCATCCTATACTTTAAAATATTTCAAAGTGCAGCACACCTGATGGCGCTCATGCGAGGTCGTAATTATGAAGAAAGCTGGATTGTGGCTTGTAAAATCTTCTTGTAAACCTTATGAGCAAACTAGTTTTGCCTTGTATTTTAGTTATGCAAGAGAGTTGTAATTAAACCCTTATATACTGTTTTTAATTATAATCTTGCATGTTTTGAATGAAAATAGATAAATGGACCCAGAGTGGCCATTTAGTGCAAATTTGTGGATCCAGAACGGGATATATAATAGGATGGCATCAGTAAGACCCGAGCATCCATGCTTTTCCGCGGCTGACACTGGTCAATCTGACTAGCTGGTACGCTACACCTTCACTTTCACACTTTTTGATATTTACTCTATACACTTTAAAATGTTCAAACTAAGCCCTACATCATCCAAAAAAGAAAAGTAAATCGTTTTTTATCTATCATCCAACGTCATTATTTACCCTTCCAAATTAATCATTTTCATGTGTATTTTTTATTTATTTAAAAATTAGATAAAAATTAAAAGAATGATTTTTTAAAAAATATTTTTTAGTTAGATAGGATAATTATTTTTATTTAAAAATTAATTTTCTCAAATTTTAGATAAAATTTAATTTTTTTTATAAATAATATATAAATTTAACATTTATAACAAGGATGATTATTTTTCTCATAGTATTTTATTTTTTCAAAAATAACTCTTTTTAATTATTTTCAAAAATAACTTAATAAATAAATTATATATCATAATAATTTTATTTCTATTTTTTAAAATTTTTAAGAATGTTATACAAATATTAATGTAAATATATATTTTTTTAAACAAATTTGAGTAGATAGGATAAAAATTTTTTTTTTTGTAGATAATATATTAATTTTTGTATAATGATTTTTTCCTATGATATTTATTTTTTCAAATAACTTAAAAATAAATTATGTATCATAATTATTTTATTTTATTTTTTATAAATTTATCAAAATAATTTACAAAAATATTTATTAAAAATTAAAATATTATTATAAATACTTTTTAATTATTTTTAAAAATAAACACCATGAAAAAAATCATCCTCATTATACTATTGTTTTTTTTTAATATATCCTCATTATACTATTAAATTCATATATTTTTATCTAAATTTTTAGAAAATAATTTTAAAATAAAAATGATTATAGCATCTAACCAACTTTTAAAAAAAAAAAATCTATCTTTTAATTTATTCAACATTTTATGACATTCTAAAAATTTTCTAAAAATAAAAATAAAATTATTAAGATAAATAATTTATTTCTTAAGTTATTTTTGAAAAATAAAATACCACGAGAAAAATAATATAATCCTCATTACACAAATCTCGATTTCGATTGAAGTTTTTACTTATAAAATACAAAATTGCTGACAACTAATAAAAATAAAATATATTTCAAATAGGTTTCCCTGCTTTATGAATATAATTGTTTCTGACTTAGTATCCTATTAGGCATTGATCGGTCGAAACACCAAATTAGAAAAATAAAATGTTTAGCGCCTTAATCGAAAAAAAGTTGAAACACAAAATAGAAAAATCCCAAAGCTCAAACAATATTTATGTGATTAACTTCATTATTATTATTATTAATTAAAGTAAAGAAAAAACAAAGGATTTGTTTAGTTTAAAGCAAAACGTTTTTATAAATCAAGGGAAATGTCAATACCGGGCCGCTGAACGCCTGCTTAACACTGTTTAGTTAACACAGCATTTTGCTCTGTCTGCATCCATTAGGGCACCGGCAGAGGGGGGGTGAAGCAGAGAGAGGGAGAGAGAGCAATGAAGAACCTGCCAGAGGAGATGGTTGAAGAAATTCTGTCGATGAAGGACCTGCCAGAGGAGATGATTGAAGAAATTTTAAGGAGACTACCGGTGAAATCTCTGCTACGCTTCAGATGCGTATCCATTGCCTGGTACACCTTAATCTCCAAACCCCAATTCGTTAAAGCCCACCTCCGTCATCAACATAAACTCTACGAAATTGGACGCCTTTGTCCACGCTCCATAGACGGACCCTCCCCGAAGGGTAAATTGGGGGTGGATCTTGAGTCTCACTTGGGGCTCTCGGCAAAAAGCCTTTAGCAATTGGATTCTTGTCATGGTTTGTTATGTATCGTTGATTGCTTTTATAGGTTTCCTTCCCCCGAAGCCTCTCCGGAACTCATCCTTTGGAACCCATCCACCAGACAACACAACCACCTACCATGCCCTACTCTGCTCCTACAAGGACTTTTCGTTGTGCTTTTTCTAATGATGAGGACGATGAGGACTACAAGATTGTGAGGATTCTCACTGTAGAAGGTATGGTCAGAACCCAGATAGACGTTTTCACTCTCAAAACCAATAATTGGAGAAGAATTGAGGAGACCCATGCTAGCGTAATTGCACACGGGGGGTCAGGGTCGCCGGCGTACTTTAATGGGAATATCCATTGGGTAGCGTCCAAACATTATGATCATCATAAACATAAATCAATTGTTGCTTTCAGTTTAAGAGAGGAGAAGTTCCAGGAGATGCAATTGCCTGACAAAACTCGAAAAATACCAGTTTCTTATCTGAGGGTTCTGGGAGGATGCCTGTGTGTGAGTGGTTTAGGTTATCATGAAATTTGGGCAATGGAAGAATATGGAAATAAGAAGTCGTGGAAAAAGTTATTTCTTTATCTTTCCATGTAGGGCTGGGAGATGGAGATGATTTTGATGGGCGCTTCCGCCAGCTCTGCGGTTTATGGAGAATGATGTGCAATTTATGTTGGCTCATAATGGAAAGATAGCAGACTGTTGTTCTAGAAAAAACACTTGCAGGTACATGGCAAATCGCAGTTACAGATCATATTTTCAACTACATAAGCCAGAATTGGGTTTATACATGGAGACTCTTGTTTCTCCTTCTCCGTACGGTTCCGTTATCAGCCCTAATCAAAGAACAGCCCTACGCAATCAACACGAAGAGGAGAAAGAAGATCAATGAGGTGAGTTTCTGCCTACTTTTTTTGCTAGCTTCTTTTTCTTAACCGAGAGGGGTGATTTATTTGGCCATTCTTGTTATGAAATCACTTTTCTATACTTTTTTCCATCATCATATTCTTTCTCGTTATTCTACACATATTTAGATTTTAATTTGTTTTTCGCGTATTTAATCATCGCCTTAGCGATACGTAGTTTCGCCACGCAAGATGGTTGTCGCCGCTCACGTAAGCCGTGGTGTGTGGTTGTGTCGCTCAAAGACATTCGTCGTCATGGTGTGACGCTTATACAAAGAAAGCTTCACGGCAATTTAAAATCAAATCACAAGCCATAACATGTTGTAAAAATTTGAGTCGAGGTATTCGAGTCGCACAAGAATATTAAACAAGATAAAGCTTAATTATTAAATGTGTAGGCTTTGAACTGATTAATTATACTATTAATTTTGACGTTGCTTTCATCCTATACGATTTTTAAGAATTTTCGATTATATTTTTCTTTCTATCGACGTATTGATAATAATCAATAAATTATTTTTAAGTTCAAAAAATAAAATAAAATAAAATACATAAAAAAATCATTTCCATTATTCATGTTAAATTTAGGGGAAAATACTATTTAAATCTCGAACTTTTGCAATTAATCTTGAAAAAAATTGCTAATTAAATATACCAACTTTCATTTTAATTGATTCTCTTGCCTCAGATAACTCGAGAAACTATTTATGAACTTAGACCACATCCTATGTGGCTCTTGGTTTGGTTGGCCAAATCCACATCAACCAGAATAATGTCGTTTTGATGTATGGTGAGAAGGCCTTTCGTTTTTCTTTTCATTCCAATTTTTGGTGTTTGAATTCTATGGTTGCAGTCGAAATTGGTTTTGATCAGGTTGAGGGCAAGAGGTCCTTGATGGAAGTGTAAGACAGGGATTTAGGGAGATGAGTTCGAAATGAACAGTGGGAAGGAGGAGCGGGGGGACAATGATGATGTTGAGGATGAAACATCGACATCAAGCTGGGTGGAAAAGCCCGAAAAAAAAAAACGAGAAGACAACATATACGATGAACTTTAAGAGGAGTAGGTCCGGTTATCACACACAAGCCTATAATGGGGGTGGTGTGAAGATGTTGGAAGCAATCGTAGAAGTGGCGGTGCCACTGTTGCCACCGTTAAAGTTGCTCCAAGTACTGCCCCTGGTATGAGTCTTTTCAAGGTGGTTGTGATTGAATTAAATCGAAATATTCCTCTTGTTAAATACTTATAAAAGTCAAAATTTGAATTTAAATGTCTCTTAAAGACACTTTTTAAAACGTTTAAACGCGACCAGTGCGTGTTCAAGAACATCTTCATAATTTTTGAAATTTTTAAATTCTTAGAATGAAATGTCTTTGAAGAGACAAAAAGATTTTCTTTCATACTTTTTAAAATTTTGAATTTAGAAATCGAAATGCTCTTTCAATAAACACCTTTTACTTTTTGTAATGTTCATCATAGTTGAAAGCCTATGTGAAGAAAAATTACACTAAAATTGATATTATTTTTTCAGTTAAGGTTTTTTTAGATTTATTTTTAATTTATTATATTTCAAACTCCTTCATCAATCATGGAAAACTGTTCCAAATATCAAAAGAGAAAAATATATAAAACCAAACTATAATAATTTTATCCTCTTACACCAAGTAAGGGAAAAGTTGATGACACTGGAAAAATGGATTCTTGATGAACATGTTTCTAAGTTATATAGGCCCTATTTTACCTCATCAATAAATCCTCACGATTGAAAACCCCACCATCCTTTTTTCTCTAACTTTCTTTTTTAGTCCCTCATCTTAAGCAATGAGGGATAATTTCGATAATTTTTTTCTCATAAAATCATTCATTTATATCTATTTCTATCAATTTATTTCTTCAATAAAATTGCCATTCTTATACATATGAATTTTGTTCTGCTTTTTCGCGATTTCGCTGTTTGGTCATGTGTTTGGTTTCATGTTGTCTTGTTGCGGTATTTGGTTTTATGTCGTCTTGTTACAATGTTTTGTTTTTCGTCGTCTTGCTGCTGCTTTATTTATCCAGACTCACGGGAAAATCATTTGGATCTGACAAAGACAACAAGAGTCATGCGATTCTACTACCATAATATTATCAAATCTCCAGGCGCTTTCGTTCGATTTATTATACTATTAACCCGGTAATCGTTTCATCCCTCTATGATTTTGTGACATTTATATTCGCTTTTATCCATTTATCGCAATGATACAATAAAATTTATTTATTTTTCAAAAAAGAGATAGACCCAAATCTCTTGACCGACATATTCCTTATGTTCACATATTAGAGCTATTGTACATTTTTTATTAAAAAAAGAAATAAAATTATTTTAAAATTTTATTTATTTTACTGATTGCAATTAAATTTATTGAAGTAGTTATTTGACTTGTATTAAAATATGGTACTTTAATTATTTCCCATCTAATTGTTATTTTGGTAAATTATAATAAATACATACTTCTTATTATTAATAAAAAAATTATTAACCCTATACATAATTATAAATCTATTTATTTTTAGATAAAATTAACTTCAATTTGGTTTCATATTAATATAATAAATTTGTATAAAGTGGAGTTAAGGTGGTGTCTTGAAAATTAGACAATTATGAAAACATGTTTTTTTTCACTATCTTTTTGAAACATCTCGCCAACTACTCTTATTTTAAAATTCTAAAAATAATTGTTTTCTATTTCAGAAACATGTTATAAAAACTCTATCAAAATCTGCATTAGGCCATGTTTGGTCGTTTAAAACTGAAGCTGAAATAGTTTTGAAAATATTGAGAACACCATTTTGGTGTGCAAACAAACATGATTCACATTTATATGAAAACGGGTACTTACTTGTCGAGCACTGATCCTCGTGTCTTCAATGCTTCAGTAAGAAACAGACACTGTGATCTCACTTTGGAATCATAGTATGAACACCCTTCTTGGGTTTGAATATTCTCCATGATATGAATTAGAGATATGGTACTTCAAATAGTAACTTTTCAGGAAGGAAAATTTTTTATTTTTTTTTTAATACATAGGGTGTCTCAAGTTCCTGTATTTATAGGAATCTAAGAACCCTTTTAGGGAGACACATCCTTTGGATGTGTCTCATGGGTTACGGGTCAGGTCAAGCCTACTTGGGCGACCCATGCCCATAATTCAACATCTCCCACTCGCCCATGTTAGGCTTGGCTCATCACAAACTCATCTTAATAATTCAAACAGAGAATAATTCATGCAAGTGAACATACTGTGCGGCCTAAAGCACAATGTTGGTGGGAGCTCCAATACAAACCTTACATGCTGTGCCATATAAAGACATCAACCTCAAAAAAGGAAAAGAAGTGCTTGTTTACCCTAAGTCTTTCTTAATACAAGGATCAATATTATTTAATCTATCAAGAATCCATACTCATATTTCTTTACAATCATCTCGAAGATTCTAAGCTGTATTTCAAGCTCTATTAAGTGAAATAACCCGGACGATGAGCAAGGCAATGAGTAGAGAAGCAAAGAATACTCTTTGTTTGGCTTCATACCACACCCGTTGCTTCAATCATTCTATGACTATGGGATACATCCTATGATAATAACATTAACTCATCACTAATCGCTGATAGTCAAAAGTTACAAAGAGTAAGGAAAAATGAAATACATATCTAGATTTTGCACTCACAAATAATAGCTATGTGATCCATTCTCTCGCTTCCTAATCGTTGTTCAGCAATGTAGTATGAAATGCATGCTATACAGAGTAATTAAATTGCTACCAAAAGTGTATGCCTTGATCTTTATTATAAAATAAATAACACCTTATGAGTCTTAGTATTGTCACTTTTGACAATGCCTAACCTGAAACTTTTGTCTGAACATTCAATAATGCTAAACAACAAGTTTCATACTCAACTTCCTCTAAAATAGACACATGGATGGTGGGAAGGCATTCATATCAATTCATATACAGATCTCATCTTTGATTCTCATCAATGTGACCTTGTAAGTAACACGTGACCAAAGTCGCCTTTTACTCGCGCCTATTCATCTCAATCTTTTGTCCCCATTCTACCTACTGTAGCGCTAGAGGCAATTACTCATGTGAGAGAGTCAATCAAGTTCATCGACATACTTCACTGAATTGTGTTGAATAGCATTTCCAACATATTCACAAAAATAAAAAAACAAAATCTAAAACAAACTACCATGTGAAATGCTTCTCATTTATTGCAAGCAAAAATATAAGTGGTTTGTCAATATGTACAAATTAATCATCTCCTACGTAAGCCTAGGGATTTTGCATGTCTAACAATTGTATTCATTGCAATTGGTTTGGTAAATGGATCAACTACCATTTTACTCATAGGAATGTGTCTCAGGACTCTTCATTTTGTGGGATCATGTCTTTGACAAATGATATCTGATCTGGATATGTTGGTCTTTTCATGATACTTTGGTTCCTTAGCATAAGCTAACACAACCATACTATCACAATAATTTGTCACAAGTTCAAATGTAGTTTTGACGATTTCTAAGTGCTACAAACGAAACTGCTTCTATATAGCAGAGGAACATACTACATATTCGGCCTCCATGGTAGATAAGCTATACAAGATTGCTTCTTACTACTCAATGAAATTGCGCAATCATTAAGCAAGAATGCATATCAAATAGTCGATTTGTGTCAATCAAGATCGCCTCCCCAGTCGCATTTGCATATCCAGCTAAGCACAAATCCTTCCCTTGGTAGCACAAAACATAATCTAATGTTCTTTTCAAATATCTCAACATTCTCTCCACTGCCAGCTAGTGCTATGAACCTGGATTAGATTGAAATCTACTTCAAGCCCAACAACGTAGCATATATCTGGACACGTGCACATCATTACATACATCAAACTACCAACAACGCTGGAGTAAGGTACTTTGGAAATTTGTTCTTTCTCATTAGGTGTCTCGAGACACATGTCAAGACTAAGGCTCAAATTCTTTTCAACAGGGGTATCCACGGGCTTCCAATCATGCATACAATAACGCTTCAATATTTTCTTAACATAGGTCTCCTTAGATAAAATCAAAAGTCGTTTTGAGCTATCCCTAAAGATCTTAACACCAAACACATAACTAGCCTCACCCATGTCTTTCATTTCGATGTTCGATGATAACAATTTCTTGGTAACATTTATTAACTTATTATCATTTCTAGTTATCAATATATCATCGACATATATGACAGATTATGAAACCAATATTCGACATTTAATATACACATAATGGTCTTCTCCTCCATCATCAGAAACCATCCTTTAACATGGCTTGATGAAATTAAGTTTCACTGTCTCTGATGTTTGCTTAAGAAAAAAATAGATCTTTGAGCTTGCAAACTTTTACACTATTCTTAAGGTCGGGGTTTGTGTTGGTCTATATAGATTTATTCATCTAGTTCTCCATTGAGAAAAGCAGTTTTAATGTCCATTTGGTATAATTCTATATCCATCCGTGCTACAATAGCTAGAATGAGGCGAATTGATGCAAACCTGACCACATGCGAGAATGTCTCTTCATAATCAATTCCCTCTTGTTGTGTGTAGCTCTTAGCTACCAATCGAGTTTTATATCTTTCAATTTTCCCATCTGCCTTATGTTTAATATTGAGAACCCACTTGTTCCTAATGGTCTTATGACCTGGTGGTAAATTAACCAAATCCCAGACTTGGTTAGATTTCATTGAATTCATTTCCTCTTCCATAACTTTAATCCATTCCTAGATGTGTGACTAGAAAGAACTTCGAATCAGACATTTTGGATCTTCTTCATCATGGACAAGCATGAAGGCCTCCCTCAATCTCAACAACTCCACGACGGGAACTTTCAAGATTTCTATGTTGAGGTTGAGAATGTTCATGATCTTGTTCAATAAGATCAAAATTTGACAACTTTTCCTTCCTACTAACTTCAGGAGGTGCATGATATCCCACACCATTGTGCTATGTGGGAGCTGAATCCATCTGTCTTTCACTCCCATTTGCCTCGGGATCTTCCATTTCATATAGTCGAAAATCCCCATTTATTTACCTATTTTTGGAAATGCCTCTTCTAAGAAAATGACATCTTGTGATCTCAATTTATGTTACTTTTCCAGTCATATCTTCTCCCAAAAATACATATCCTTTGGAGAACTCTAAGTATCTTATGAAGATACATTTCTTCCCCTTATGACCAACTTTCCCATATTCATGAGAAGTATTATGAATATAAGTTGTGCATCTCCATGGACACATAATACTTAAATCCGTCATTTCGCATTTCCATAGCTCATATGGGGTGGAAAGAACATACTTAGATGGAACACGATTAATAATGTAGGCTGTAGACAATAGTGCATCTCCCCAAAAGGAAATGGATAAATTAGCTTGCACAATCATTGACTTAACCATGTCCAATAGGGTTTTATTTCTTCTTTATGCTACGCCATTATATTGCTAAGTAAAAGGAATAATTAGTTGTCTAGCTATACTCTTATCATCACAATAGTTTTTAAATAAATCATATAGATATTCACGTCCTTGATCGGTCCGTGGTGCTTTAATATTCACATTCAAATGATTCTCAACCAATCTACTATATCTTTTGAAGCATTCCAATGCTTTAGATTTATGGGAGATAAAAAAAAACGTGACCATATCTGATAAAATCATCTATAAAAGTGATGAAATTGTGAGCGCCATTTTGTGCTCTTACATTCATTAGGCCACAAATGTCATAATGAATAAGTTGTAAAGGAAAAATGCCTCTCTTAGCCTTGCCAAATGGCAATCTAGTTGTTTTTTCTACAAAGCAGTGCTCACAAATTGGCTAATATATTCTCAATAGACCCTAAAAGACCATCCTTAGCTAATCTCGCCTAATGTGTCCTAATCTAACATGCCATTTAACATCATGAACTAATGGATCATTACTGGAATTACCAATAACAAAAGTGGATGTATTTGTATTAGAAATAGTATTTATTACAATAAATCCATCTAGCATATAGCCATACCTATAACAAACGTTGTCCAACAATACATTCACACCATCTTTTTCAAATACTATTTTAAAGCCAAGTTGTAACAGAACAACAATGGAAACAAGATTTTGTCGAACTTCCGATGCATAAAGCACATCATGGAGATAAAGGGTGTAGCCCCTCCGCATCACCAATTTTCAAGTGCCAATTCCAAGCATGTTTGCTGAAGTATTATTTCTCATGTAGATGATCTTACTTACTTCCTTTTGGAATTTGACGAAAATCCACGAAGGCGTCTCGTTCCCTTGCTATATGGTCCGTTGTCGTTGAGTCTACAATCTAATAAGGAACAGTCTCAACTAACATTTAGCAACTACTAACATATGCATTAGAGTATCGAGTTTAGTCATGGTACACCACTCAAGCAGTAATCACGAGCAGCGGACCAAGCTTCCCACAATTGAAGCAGTTCGAGTTCTTGCTTTTACATGGACGGACCCAAACCAAATGGTGAATTGGGGGTGGATCTTGAGTCTCACTTGGGCTCCTGCAAAAGACATTTAGGGAATCATGATTCTGTCATGGTTTGTTCTCAGACGTTGATTGCTTTGTATAGGTTTCCTTCCTTGGAAGCCTCTTAGAACTCATCCTTAGGAAACCCATCTACCATACAACACGCCAACCATATACCAAGCCCTAATTTTGTTCCTTTATAGTAAATATTGGTTTTACTAGTAAAGCTCATATTATTTCCCCTACTTTTTTCTCTTTATACCTATGGATATTTTTTACATACTTTTTACAAGAATATTGTTATATTTTCTTCCTTCGACCTTAATAATATTAGCAAGGTAATTATTCTTTTTAATAGTTAAAATGTTAAATAGTGTTTAATAGTATTACATATTTTGTTTTTTGTTTTTAATATGCTAAAAATCACCATCTATAACGAGGCCATGCAAATTTTGGCACAACTTGCGAACACGATATGAACTTGACATGTTTTCTACGGTTTGGGTTGAGTATAATCGAATTTGGGTCAAAAATAATAAGCGGTCTAATAAACGAATTTGCATAAATCGGCATAATACGAATTTGACCCATATTGACCAAACACGCAAAGGCACCATGTCCCCGAATGCTACATTTTAAATGTTGAGTGGCCTTAGAGAGATGTGGTTTTGTAAATAATGTTGATATCCATGATTCTGCATTTCATGTCTCCCTTGATACGTAGCTTTACTAATGCTAATATTTCTTTATTAAATGTATAATTGCATATTGTAATACATAAACAAATAGAACAACAAGGTATTTAAATATTCTTAGGGCTCCATTTAAAACCTAGAATGTACTTTCGGGAAAGAAAAAATAGTAAGAAAAATGATTTTTCTATGTTTGGTTTCATCGTAAAATATAACATAAAAGTCAATATGATCAAAATTCTTGCATTATTTTTACATAGTTTTAAATTTCAGATAAATAAATAAAATGAATTTGAGTAAACATATTAAATTAATTCATTAAGTCTAAGCCTATTTTTTATTTTCCTCAAAAAAAAAATTCTTCCACTTTTTCTCTCTATTTTTTTTCCTTGGTATTTTTCGGGTTCTAAACATAGTCTTAGAATTGTCTCACACTCCAAATAATGAATTTTTGTCTACTCATTTTCATCATTATCATTTAGCTTCATTTCTTCTAAAGCATGTGCTTCTATCAATGAAAGTATATCCACTCACCCACATTGTCACAAGCCAAAATTGTTGGTATTCTTGAACTTCTATGCTTCAAATTTTGCATTTGTCACCATTAAGGGTCTCTAACAAGCTTGGGCCCTGAGACCCGCTTCAAGCTTGGCTCGACCTTGGAATGAGATAAGCTACAGTGCACATGACATTCGTGTGAGTAACCCGAGCATTCATATGGGTGACCCGAATCCGATCATATGTGACAAGCCAAGTTATGACCCGAGGTCAATGTGAGGAAGATCAAGACGACCGACCAACCACCTCGGGCAACAAGTGGACGGATCGATTACATAAGTAACAAAGCAATTTCGCATGGGAAGAGGCCACCGAATCGAGTTAAAGGCCACCGAACATGGGAGATCCACTCGTACTGGGGAGCAACAGTATTGTAATCCACCTGACAAGCCGCCAGCGACGCAGTTAATGTATGACATTTAATGTAGAAATTAATTGGTAACGTAAGGATGTTGAGGGCCACATATAATTCCCATCTCATAATCGTCCACCATGTAACCCCCACGATAAGTATATATTGAGTGAGGATGAACCCAAAAAGGAAATATGGTCCTTTGTTTATGAGTAATAGACAAATTCTCTGAAGAAGGACATGTTGTTTTTCTATTATTGTAGTATCCATTAGAGAGGCAATACAAATTTTTATGGAAGGAATTCGAGTCATTTCCATTGGCACCATCTATGGGAAAAAAACAGCAATCCTACGCTTCTCTAAACTACTAAAAAGACGATTGGAAGCTCACTTTCAATATGTTCAATGGGTGAAATTCCCTTTTCCAGCTCCAAACATATGCTGGACTAGCGGATGCTATCATTGGAACAAATGCTATGAGATCAGTAGGAGTCCCACTAGCAAGAATTGCCTTTTCCACGCAATAACACCACCTTGTGTTAGAGATCATAACCTCGAGGGAATGCACTGGCTGCCGCTACCGCTTATGGTAACTAATCGGTGCCCCACATTCTTATGCGATCTAAATCCACCGATAACTTCTCTCCCCCTTTCCACAAAAGTTTGTATTGCCTTTCTAATGGATATTGCAATAATAGAACAACACCGTGTCCTTCTTTAAAGAATTTGTTTATTACTCAAAAAGAAAGAATCAGATTCCCTTTTAGAGTTTATCCCCTCACTAAGATATGACCATCATGGGGTTACATGGTGGACTCATGAGAGATGGAAATTTATGGTCCTCAATGTCCTTAAGTTAACACCACCCTTAATACTATTTTTACACGTTAATTCGCCGGTAACGCTTTGTCTAGTGGATTGCAACGCACAATTCGCTTGCTCTACCCTTACCGTGTTGATCCCCATCGACACCCCTCGTCCGATCCGACCTCCTCCCGCGGAGAATTCTGCACCATATCGTGTGCAGACCGGACGACACGCCCACGCCTCGTTTCACTCCCGCTGTTCTAAACCAAGACACCCCAACAAATTTTGCTTTACCAAAGTTCCAAATGTACGATGGTCTTCAAGATCCATTCAACCACCTTATGCACTTCTGCCATGTGATGATGTTATAAATCGTGATCATGCTATGTCAGGTAAAGTCTCTCATCCACCGGGCAGCCTCGGCTTCATTCGTTCCACCGTTTAGCTCCTAATACAAGAATATACTTCCGCCTCCCCGGCTAGGAAGTTTCTCACCAATATATGTGTCGGGCTTCGCATAAGAAAGCTAGCCATTAGTCTCTTCCAAGTTCTAGAAGATTCAAGTCCATCAGGGACTTCATGAAATGTTTTGGGGCCGCAATCCTCTAATTAGATGTCGTAAGCCCCGACATGGTCTTGTAAGCAATGAAGCAAGCCATTCGCCCAAACACCCACTTTTTTTATTCACTATCACTGCATCCCCCCGCAACTATAGATGATCTATTCCAACGGGGAAACTAGTTCACCATGCTTGAGGATTGCATTGTCGCCACGACCAAGAGAATGGTCACTACTGCATCTAATTCTCGGCCCTATGGCAAGAGTAAAGGGAAGCGAGGTCAGGACGATTAGTATCAAAGGGAGGTTGAGAGCTCGGTAATCGAGTCGGGCCGAGATCGAGTGTGGATGACTGAGCCGGCGCATAGTTTACGTCGCCACCTGCTTAACTACTCCCATTTATTAAGTCACTATAGGGATTCGAATGGTCGAGGTCGATGACGGGAGATCCGGATCAGAGAGATAAGTCTCGTGACAAGCAGTATCACCGTGATATCAGCATCGACCAACGATCGTTATCACCCGACAATGCTTGAACTCTTGGTCAAAAAGGGCATTTTCGGGATTATATTGATGGGGTAGCCCCGGACAACTCAGAATCCTCACCAGCAGCAACCTTCCAATTTGTGATAGATACCATGCTCGCTAGCCCGATGACACCTAAGTCCCGAGGACAACCGTGCTCGAGGGTCTTCGTTGTCGTAATCAACTACATCTTCACCTCGAGTAGCATTCGGCCAATTGACGGGCTCCTTACCTTCTTCAAGACTCCCCTAAGGAAACTTCTATGCCTCACGATGAAACGCTTGTTCTGACCTTCTTCGTAGGTTTTCAGGCCCGCCCATAAGCCTATCCTTAGGCCCGCCTTGATAGGCCCACCCATATTTCTATGTTATTCTTTTTAAATACATTATGTAACTCTATTTATAATATGTATTTTATTAAAAGTTTATTATATAAGTCAAATATAGTTGGTGCATTTAATTTTAAGCAAGAGAAAGGAGGTTAAAATTAAAAAAAAAATGGTTTAATTATTAGGCTTGTCAAGCTCGCCCGCCTTGGTCTCTCCATGCTCGCCTAGTACAAGGCCCGTTGTAATGCCCCGAAATTCGGGGGTTCGTTGATCATCCATCAACTCCACTCGAAAGCTTTGTGATGACCGCACCCATACCACACCGCTGTGTCCCATTTATCGAGATCCATAATTTAACAAACATCAGACAGAGTCGCCTTTGTATGTGGAGCTTTATCCAAAACCTAACCTATACAATAATAAAATCACATGACCCATCCGAGGTCCAATATTACACAATGACCGCACCGGGTTCATTTATGAGTAAAAGTTGACCACACTAGGTCCATTTATCCACATTCATGCTAAAAACGACAGAGGGTTTCTCAAAACAGTCATAGTAGGTTCAATTACAACTCTTGCATAAAGAAATATATGTCAAAACTAGTTTGTTTCCAAAACTTTACAATAAATTATAAAAAATCCATAAGTGGCTTTCTTTATATACGATTCACGGATAAAAATCATTACCTGGCGTATATTCCGCACCTCATGATAAAGTAATTCCTACGAAAATTTCACTCACTAGCAAGTGCACATGCAATGTTCACTTATTTGACAATTACATTCCATCAACAATTCCGTAAGAATATGCAATCTGGGTTTGGAATCACCATGCCATGCTTTTAAATGAGATGGGAGCCTGCATTCACCATACCTTGAGTCTTTATCGACTCCTATCACATAATGGAATGCCAATGTGTGATAAAACCCGTCATTGATGGATTACATCCAATGATCATTTTCAAAACAAAATTCATTTGTTAAAAAACCAAAATGCGTTGGATGTTACACCTTAAATTATCATTTTATATTCAAAACCATGTCTTTTGTGGGCGTGGATTTTGGAGTCTCAAGTAGGCTCCAGCCTTTTACACTTTTTGGACTTTCACCATTGGAGTGTAATGAACCGATAACAGTCTTTCACCCGAGTGTCCTAACCCTTCTTACACTTTCAATACCCATGACACAAGTTTTCAATTACATGCAACCGTGCCACTCTATTGAACTTCGTTCAACGATATCGAGCCCACCCATTAATCACCAAGTGAGGTGATTGATTTCAACCATGCACTCACACCCATGAAATGCGATATTCCTGTGCATAATGCAATGTGATGAACCATTTCATGTCAATGTTATGCTACATATGTAATGAATGCCATGTGGACAATATAAAACCATACATTTTACCATGTATCATTGACAATTATATCGCATGCATATAATTCCATCACAGCGTTCATTTCAATGTCAATATATAAGCACATATATCATGTTCATCCAAGCAACAATCGAAACATGTTATTACAAAATCAAGTAAAAACAGCCTTTACCCTCGAGAGGCCCAGGTGTGACATATAAATGCTCACAAAGCGGCCTACACAAAACCCAAAATGGGCCTTTAAAGCTGGCGCCCAAAGCGACAACCGCTAAGCGGCCATGAAACCCTGCTAAATAGACCCTTAACAACCTAGATTATTCTTTTTAATCCAAACAGTCCCTAAACAATTTTTGGGACATACTATACACAACCACAAATCAATTCACAAAACCGACCACAAACGAGCCGCAAAATAGCCATTAAAGCCGTTTAAAATAGGCTAAACAACCCCTTAGGGCATCAATTAACAGTCCATATTATTCTTTTTAATCCAAACAGTCCTTAAACAATTTTTGGGACATACTATACACAACCACAAATCAATTCACCAAACTGGCCACAAACGGGCTGCAAAATGACCATTAAAGTCGTTTGAAATAGGCCAAACAACCCCTTAGGGCATCAATTAACAGTTCAGATTATTCTTTTTAATCCAAATAGTCCCTAAACACTTTTTAGGACATTTTACACACAATTCACAAAACAATTTACTGGCCAGTTCATAAAAATTTATTTAAAAGGTACAATTTAACATTGTCCAAAACGACCCAGCATCAACACATAACAATTCCACCTTAAAACAACCCTAAGGTTGGAATTTTAGCCAAACAACCCTTAAACCCATGCTTTGAGCATGCCATAAAACTCCACAAACCGAGCTACAAAGCGTACAAATAATCATAATAACGACTTTTCACTTGGCCCATGAATAAATGACAGTCCTTAGGACCTCTACATAACATTCCCCCTAAAATTAGCCCCTTAGGATGGAAATAACCAGAATAGGAAGAATCCCTACCTCTTGGAGCATAGTAGAATCGAAGGAGGTCTCGAGAACACCTCTTAATCCCGAAAAATATGATTTCCCCAAATCTCCTCTTTTGGATCTTCGGGGAAATCCTTCGTTTTTGGTACCTGATGAGCTTAAAAGTCATCCATTTTCAGTCCATTTTTCTGATTGATTTCTATCTAAAAGAGTTGATTTATGCGAACGTTGAATAACTCAAAGCTGCTATGCGGCAAGAATTTCAGAAAGGATATTGCGGTAAAGGACGGCTTATGGGATAACCACGTGGTGAATGATGTTGCAACAGGAGAAGTGAACGGAAGAAAGGACTTTGTTAGACGGCGCGCGGTAATGAAGAGAATCCCTCAAGATTCGCCACCGCCCAAAATCTAATTGCAGACATAAAGGCAGGCGAAGGCGAGCAGAGCGAATTCGTATGAAACTCAAGTCAGGCAACCATTAATTAATGAAGAACAAGACATGATGTCGCGACACCACTTCGGTCGCGCGGCGAAATTAAAAACGTACAATAAAGGCAAGGAGTCGTAACACCCAGGCCAGTAGCGACATCTAGAAGAATCAGCGGCATCAACTACTTGAATCGAAGCGGTCGCTGACATATGTTACAAAGAATTGTGTGATGCGACATCATTTTCCAGCGATCGCGACATCGATTACAAGAATTGTGAATTGCGACATCATTGATGGTCGCGACATCGGTGCAAGTAAAGTGAGGTCGCGACATGATTCAGCGGTCGCGACATCAGTTACAAAGAATTGTGGTCGCGACATCATTCAGTGGTCGCGACATCAGTTGCAAGTAAAGTGAGGTCGCGACATCATTCAGCGGTCGCGACATCAGTTACAAAGAAAAGAAGGTCGCGACATCAGTTGCAAGTAATTGAGGTCGCGACGTCATTCAGTTGCGCAACATCATTTGTAAGGGAAGAAGGTCGCGACATCATTTAGCGGTCGCGACATCAGATCCAAGGGATGCTAAAGGCAAGTCGCGAGCCGAGATAAAAGCGCTGGCGTGGCGAGACAAGCGAGGTCGCGACAAAGGGCTCGAAGAATCGAGCATTAACAACCAAATGGGCGGTTAACTTTGAAATCCACAGGAGTGCGTCCAATTTAGGGCTGACTTGAACCCTATAAATGCGCAGCTTCTACTGAAGGAAGGCAGCTCTCGGCGACTCAAAAAGAGAGATCTGGGTAGCTAAAGGCTCTTGTATTTTAATTTTCTTTTCTTTTCTTTTTTTTTTTTTAGTTTTAATAGTTTCGAGTAGATTGTTCTTTCTTTTGAATTTATGGATCTGGATGTTAGCTATTAAAGTTGAAGCTGAATGCAAAATTCAATTTCTTCAAATTACTGTCTGGATTGTCTGAATTCCAGACAAATTTTGGAATTCGGATTTCCAATTTTCGATCTACAGTGGTTTTCTTGATCAGTGAGAAGCCATTGTGAAGTTATGTCGAGTGATTTAGAAACCCAACTTCCATTGATTAGACTCTATTGTTAGAATTTATCTTTCTTGTAGCAATTTATTAGAGGCTATTGAACTTCAGTTTAGAAATCGATTTGCTGGTTCTGTTTATTCTGTAATTGATCCCAATGCCAGTGTCTTATACCCATAAAAGGGTTGTCTCATGCTCTGATTTCCAGGAGGCCCTCTGACTTATCAATTTATGAAAGCAGAGAATTCACCTCGATTCGAACAGTAAGTTCAATCCCGTGTTAGCAAGGATCTAATCAAGGAAAGGATGAATTGTTCTAATTTTGAGGAAGAGAAACCAGTAAAGTGTAAACCCATGCTATACCTATGTCTTAGGAGCTAAGGTTTGCAGTCTAGTATTGGGTATGAAGTATTGAAAAAGAAAAATACCCAGAACAAGGAAACCCAGATTAAAAGTAGTTATCTAATCCTCTGTCTTGAAAAGCGGTGAAGGTAGAGTGATGAAAGTACCTTTCAGGAGAAATCCAAATTGCACTACCTTTGTCCTTGGATAGATTTCAAATCGGTGGTTCATGAAGCAAAGTTACAGTGTAGTCTGCAGGGATTGATGTTTCACAATAGCAGTATTTTCAATGCTCCCTTTAATAGATAAGCGTTCGATTAATGAATTGGTATTTTAATTTTCATTTTAATTCATTTTTGTTATTAAGTCACTTTTCTTAGTTTTTATTATCTTAAGTCTTGCTAAGAAGATTTCACTTGCCTATCAAAGTCCAAATAGTATAGAGTTTGAGTAGTCAGGGTAGTTGATTGAGAATTCTTGAGATCTCTGTGGGATCGATATCCCGGGCATAAATCAATTTACTACTTCGACACATTGCACTTGTAGAATCCTGGATCAAAACCAGAAAGAAAATGATTTCCTCTTAAGAAAACGCTTTTTAATTAGTATAAAAGATAAGGAACACAACAAACAAGTTGCATGTGGTATTCTTGGGGATTAAGATAATAGTCCTTTGGTGATAATGTCATAAATTTGTATATGTCGTTTGTCAACGAACAAGTTTTGGCATTATTCTTTGAGGATTAGATAATAGTCTTTAGGTAATAACGCTATAAATTTGTATAGGTGTTTTGATCCATATCACACAGAAAGAGGTGAATAGTACCCACGCATAGCCCTCGTCAAGACGATGAACTTTGGTTCTTGGCTCGATGGTCGAATATGAGAACTTTGTGGATCCCGCAGAAAAAACTTCGAATTTTTTCCTCTTCCTCTCTCTCCTGCGACCAAACCAATAGAATGTGAGATATTTTTGCCAAAATCTGATTTTAACCCCCTTTTTTTCATTTGAAATACTTGGTCCATGTTGCGCCACATGTCCACGACTTATTTAGGTCCGTTTTTTCCCCGAAACAATTTATTTCGTTCAGTTTAAGTTCGAATTTATTTTAAATATGAACTTTTCTTGAGTTGAAATTGAAGATGAGTGGGAATAACATGTTTTTCTTTTGATTGGGTGGTTGGTGAAAGCGGGTCTTGATCTCATTTGTGGGTGGCTTAGGGTTTGTTTGACCATGTGTATAGTCGAGGGCAAACCCGGCCTTTATACATGCCATACATACATACATATACATATATATATATATATATATATATATATATATATATATATATATATATATATAGTATATATATATACGTATTGTGTGTGAGAACTTTTTATTATTACTTTTTTTCTTCGTAGGGTGAAAACACCAATAACCATAGCAGGGGGAATGTCTTGTTTTGTACTTATCTTTTTTATTTTTTATTTTTCTGGTACCTTATTATGATATGATCGTGTTTAAAGAATCACTCTCAATGCGATTAATTGTGAAAACCCGGGTAATGCGAAACGAGGGTTACCATTACAGACCAATGGTAAGCCTAGAAATTTCTCTCGATCTCGGATGACGACGCAGATTACGCCGTTGAGTTTGTCTTGCGAGATCTAGGTATGCCGTCAAATTTAATTGAATTATGAGACAGTCGGAATTTCTCGTATTTTGAGGCGTTTGGGCGAATCATAAGGTGACACGTGGCATAAGGGGGGGGTGTGCCATGTGGCACTAGAGTGGGGTACACTTGGCACATGGGTGGGCCAAGTGTCATGCCCTCAAGCCTTACATAAATTGAGTGGATGCAAGTAGGGCATGGAGAACACATGGTATTAGTTTTGCCATGTGTCAAAATGGTTGATGTTAGGTGTCCTACACCTATGTCAAACCAATTTCGGTGGAAAACATTTCATGGAGTAGGGAAGTGAAAGGAAAAGAAGAAAGAAGAAAAGAAAAGGAAAGAAGAAAGGAAGGAAAATAGGAGGAGTTGGTCTATACTCCAACATGTAGGTTCTTTTCCTACTTGGGATATCCTTGTCTAGGGGTCACTGATGAGTCAAAAACTCATTGAATTTTTAGCCCATTTTTATGATTTTTCTTACAATATAATTGCTTATTTTTTTGCAGAAATATGTACTATTTACAAAATTTATATTTGGCAGAAATTTAAAGTAGAAGTGAAAATTCCAGCAAAAATCAGAAGTGAAAACAGATCAAGGGCCTAGCAAATCGCGATAGAGAATCAAGGTTGCGACTAAAAGTGATAGCAAAGCAAACAAAAACTGTTGCGACATAAGAGAACTTGCTGAGACCAAGACAGGAGGAACTTCAAGGAAGATAATGTCGCGACATCGTTTGGTCGCGACCAAAAGTAGAAATTTAAATGGACTTCTTGATGTCTCTCATAGACAATTCCAGGTTGCGACAAAAATATAAGTTGGAGGCTTCAATCCAAGGTCGCGACGATTTATGTCACGACAATAAGAAGGATTTGTCACGAGTTAAATGTTACGACTGAAATGAGGTTGCGACAGGAGGGGCAGAATTGAAGTCGCGACATATTTTTAAGGTCATGACATAAATTTTAGACAGGAAGGAAATGATTAGGTTGCGACCTAAATTCCATGTTATGATAAGGCAATGAAAAGACAACAATTTTAAGTCGCAACATGAGAAAGGGAGTTGGGACCAAGGATCAATGGCTGACAACAGAAATGAGGTCGTGACATACTTCTGAGGTCACGACATAAAATGCAGTAGAAAATAATATAGCCAAGTCAGGACATCAAATCGAGGTCGCGACATATATTCCAAAACCAAGCAGAACAGTGAGGTCGCGACCAGAAATGGAAAAAGTGAAGGGAACTATTGAGACTTAGAAATGAGGTTGTGACTAGATATGAAGAAGGGATTGTCGCGACATACGTTTGAGGTCGCAACAAGAATTGCACTGAGCAAGGAAAATACTTGGTCGCGACCTAAATTCCAAGTCACGACAAGAAAACAAGCAACCCAACAGTTCTGAGTCACGACCTGCTTAAAGGCTCGAGACAACTGAATGACGTCGCAACAGAGAAAAGGTCGCGACATTGAATTGAGGTCACGACCTCAGTTCTGAGCAGAAAAATGAGGTCACAACGGAAATATCACTGGCGGCGACTAAGAATTTATGTCGCGACCATAAATCAACTTGCAACTGAAGAAACAAGTTGCGACAGAAAACATCAGGTCGCAGCTCAACAATTGCAGGAACAAGAGAAAGAAGGTTGCAACCAATTCCTGCGGTCACGACAGACTGAACAGACCAGACCAGAACTTTACGTCACGACAAACTTTTGAAGTCGCGACCTAAAACAGTGAGCTAGGCCATTGATTTTAAGGAAATCCACCTGGAGCCTTGGAATCAGGTCCAATTTCTAAAAGTTATAAATAAACGTACACAATTTTAGTAAAGTTCAACTTTTCATTTTGGGAACCCAGAACGGGGGAAGAAGAAAAATCATTGTATAATTTTTAGAATAAATTTTCTTTTCTTTTCTTTTCTTGGATCTGAACCAGCGATATGTTAGAATGTTGAAGCTAGAAGCAAACTTTAATTTTCTTTACAATTTCTTTGAGTTTAAAATGAAATCTAGACTATTTAGAAGTCGTCTCTTCTCGGTTTATTATGCTTGCAATGGGTGCAATTAACTGATGGTCCATTATCGATTGTAATCTGATTTTTCATAGCGCGACTTCCATTAGTTTAATTTATTATTGAATTCTGATCTTTCTGCATAAATTGGAAGGAAGGATCTTGAATTTGGGTGGAACTTATTTGATTGATGTGTCTTTTTCATATAATATTTCCCAATAGTAGTTTCGAATACCCGTTCAAGGATTGTGTCCTGCTTTGATTTCTAAGAGGCCCTTTGAGTGACACAGAGATGGCGATTCTTAAGAGTTAGGAACATTCCAATTGTGAGTATGTTGGACCATTATTGAAGAACTATTGAGCTTTGAGAGTTCACTTAGATAAATACCCAGTTCACTCATAATTGATGTTGGAGGGGATTATTTATCAATTAAATCATCAGAGATTTCACGCTTCATGCGTTGGAAAACTCTTGACCACTGTGTTAGTTGTGATCAGTAGGAAGGAGGAGATATTCATTAGATTTTAAAAATTTCGAGTCATCAATCGGGTTGTAGAAATCTTGCACAACCATTTGAGTTAGGAAGTAAAGAAATGCAACGATCCTCAGAAAATGGAGTATGAAAGATTGAGAAAGAAAAAGGCTCGAATCTTGTAAAGAATATGTTGAATACAAGTAGCTGATTAAACCCATGTCTTCGAGAGAAATATGGATATTTAATTGGTGAATAAAAGGAGAAATCCAACTTGCAATATCAAGCATCTTTGACAAATCCAGATCCAAATTTAGGATTAAGTTTAAATGGGTTATAATGCAGAAGTTGACTGTTTCACAGTACTTCTTATTAGTGTTCATTTTTACAAAGAACTGATTCAGTCTAAATTAGTTATAGTTTATATATATGTATTAGCTTATTTTAATGTCTGAGTTATATCTTATCTTTAAAGACAATTATTCTTTAATTTTAGTTGACAAACTTCATCATCGAGGTTCAGATAGTATGGATCTTGAGTAGTTGGGGTAGTTGATTTTGAGAATCCAAATCAATCTCTGTGGGAATGATATCTGGACTTACATCAATTTTTTACTACTTGTATGACATGTGCACTTGCAATTGTCATAGACTAAACCTATTTATAATTCCAAAAACATTCATCCCGGTTTAATTCATTTAAAGAAACTAGGTCGGGTGACATGGCCATAGGAAAGTTGTAAGACTCTTGTAGAGGTGTTAAATTGAGAGGTTTTAGTCTATATAATAGAAGGCAAACAAGTTTTATGGTGCCGTTAGAGTTGAAAGGGTTTAGACCAATCAATATTATGACAAAGAGAGAAATGCTAAATTTGGACATTTTTCTTCATTTTATAAAAGAAATACTCAAAAACAGTTTTGACGGCGGTGGGCTGCACAAGCTCTGGAATCTTTAGAGCCTAAAGGACATATATTTATGATCTTAGTTGTTTCGATTAATCTCAACTATATCTCCATTTCGGGATGATAATTAATGCCTGAGGAAAGCTAGACTCCGGTTGTGCAGTAGATCTTGAATTGGAAAGAAACTGAGGAGCTTGAGGAAAGTCAGTAGAGTAGAAAAAGCAACGGTGGCAGATGAAGGAATTGATTCGACAGTTGAACAAGCGGCCCATTAGGAAGGCCCTCCCGATTGAATCTGATGGAAGGAACTACGGAGGCTGTCATCAAGCGGAATACTTTCAGCGGTCGAACGGTTCTTTGTAGAGGCCAACAACTTTGAGCTAAAACTAGCATTGATAGCATGATTGTGAGAATCAATTAGCTGGCCATCAGCTGAAGACACGATGAGCATCTTGTGGATTCCTAGGATGGCAAACCTGATTAAATGAATGGTGTAGACCCAGTGATAAGCTACACCTCTTCCCTTTTCATAAGAGATATTACGGCCACATGGTATGAATCATTACCATATGGATCGGTTAATACATGGGAAGAGTTGGTGGAAGCATTCCTAGGCAGATTTTTTCCCCGCTTCCCTCCTGGCCCGAAAGAAGAAGGAAATCATAGTGTTCAGCCCCTGAGGGGAGGAGAAAGCATATACCACATGGGAAGGTACAAGGCTGTTGAAGAGAGATGTCCTATGCATGGCATAGATTTGAAGGCACAAATGGATATTGTCTATCATTCTATAAATGATACTTCTAAGGGTATCATAGATGCTTCTTGCTGTGGGGCATTCAAGAGGAAAAGTACAGAGGAGGCAAGGGACTTGATAGCAGACCTAGCCAAATGCAACATGAAAGCTCCCTCTGGATTTTCAGGAAACAATAGCAGAATAAGAGGGAGTGGGATCATTGAGCTAAACAAAATGACTGCCATGGAAGCAAAACTGGATGCTATAATACACATGATGGATAAACAAGATAAAAAACTACACTCTGCTCATGAAATTAGAGCGGTGGAAAGAGATGGGATAAGAAGTGTTGAGGGACCTACTGAATAAAATCCTTATGCAGTTGAGGAGGCCAATTACCTGAATGAACAGAGAAGCCATCATTTCAAGCGAGCTGACTTGCCCACACACATTACAATCCGGCCAGCGAGGAACTGAGAACTTCTCATATGGTGGAGGAGCATCACAAGGTGAGACGGAGCGAATTTCCAACAGGTATCATGCACCAAGGTTCCGATGACGACGATAGCAAGGAGATCAAGAAATGAACCAGTCGAAGGATCCAGTCATTTGAGGTGCGAGATGCTTGGTTCATGGGGGATAACAAAAGGCACTCCACACCCATGAGCGAAATTTCTTGGGGTTGGAGCTCTTAAATCCAACTCACAAATGTTTCAATCAAACACTAATGCTTCCCTGAAGAACTTGGAAGCACAGGTTGGGCAGTTGGCCTTGAACTTACAAAACCAAAACAAAAATGCATTCCCCAGTGACACTCAGAAAAACCTAAAGGATTGTATGGCAGTCCAGCTAAGGAGTGGCAAGGATGAGCGTGACGAGCGAGAAGAAGGCGATAAAAGAAGAAAAATCAACTGGAGTAGAGAATGGAAAGAGCATGGCAAAGAGGACTACAAAAACAGAGAGCGAGTGCAAGTGGCGGCTGAGAAGAGTTGTGGCCGAAGCGAAGGAGAAGGGTAAGTCCCAACACCTGGTCCATTCCACAAAGTTAGATGAAGGAAGAACAATTTTCTAAATTCTTGAAATTTTTCAAGAAGATAGAAACTAGTATTCCGCTGCGAGAGGCAATCAATCAAATGCCAAATTATGCAAAATTTTTGAAGGAGATACTGAGCAAGAAGAAGAGGATTGCTGGGGAAGGAATAGTGAATTTAAATGCCACTTGTAGTGCAGTTATTCATAGAAGTTTACTAGAAAAAATAAAGGACCCAGGCAGCTTCACCATTCCCTGCTCAATAGGGAAATATGAGTTTAAGAAGGCCTTATGTGACTCGGGGGCAACATGACTTGATGCCTGATAGTGGGTACAGAGATTGAGTTTAGGGGCTTACCCCATGACAATTATACTCTGAATGGTTGATAGATCCATGGCTCAACCGAGAAGGTGTTCTTGAGAGATGTGCTTGTCCAAGGTAGAAATTTATCTTCCTTGTGGACTTTATGGTTATGAAAATGGAAGACAACCCGAGGTCCCTACATTGTTAGGAAGACCCTTCTTAGCAATAAAATTTGCCTTGATTGATGTGAAAAAGGGTGAAGTGACCACTGAGGGGTGGGGAATGAAGCTGATGCACTTGGCTTTGGACAAAAGCTTGACACACTCGATGTTAATCTGAAAATTGTAATGCTATGAATACTTGATAGTCCTATCGGTTTCACTTGATCCCGATTGTAACCTTCGGCATTCTATCCCGATGAAAGAAATGAGATGAATTTCCAGTATATTGAGGGAGTTGATTATGAACTACTACATTCCAGTTTGCAAAATAGGGAAATAGTCTTGAGTTTAAATGAAAACAGTAAAGAAAATTCAAGCAGCCAGGAAAAGAAAGTTACTAAACAAGAGACTAGTGCAGAAGGGTTATTTTTGAAATAATTGCCCGGTCATACGAAATATGCTTTCTTGAACCGAGAGAAAAGGGAAACTAGTAATCATATCATAAATTTGAATTGACTAAAAAGCAGTGAAGGCCGCTAAATTCTAAAGAAATATAAAGAAGGCTATTGCACAGTGATTGAAGATCTAAGATATCAGTCCTTCTATTTGCATACCATAATCCTCTTTGAATAATGATGCAAAAACATCAGATTAGACACAAAAGGCTGAATACTGTTATGAAAGATGTTGTAAGAAAAGAAATGCGAAATGGCTAAATCTGGGGATTTATTTTATGCAATATAAGACAGTCCTTAGGTGAGCCCAGTCCATGTGGTTCCTAAGAAGGGTGGATTCACTGTGATCAGAAATGAAAGGAATGAGCTGATTCCTATAATAATTGTGACAGGATAGAGGGTGTGTATATATTATAGAAAATTGAATACTGCAACCACGAAAGATCATTTTTCGTTGCCTTTCATTGATCAGATGTTAGATAGGTTAGCAGGACATCCTCATTTTTGCTTTCTTGATGGATATTTAGGATATAACCAAATTGCTATTGCACCTGAGGACCAGGAGAAAACTACTTTTACATGCCCTTATGATATTTTTGCTTTTAGAAGAATGCCATTTGGGTTATACGATACTCCACGCTACTTTCAAAAGATGTATGATGTCTATGTTCTCGAGACTTAGCGAGGAAGTTATGGAATATTCATGGATGACTGATTTATGGATCCAATTTTGAACATTGTCTACAGAACTCAGGGACAGTACTAAGTGCCAATAAAAGAACTTAGCTTTGATTGGAAAAATGTCATTTCATGAAGTACTTGAAGGGTTGTGCTTGGGCATAGAATTTACATATGAGAGTGAAGTGGACCCGAAGCAAGGTTTCCATTATAAAGACTCTTATGCCACCAACAGCAGTCCAAAGGGAATAAGTTTCTTGGGACATCTTGAAACTTATAGAAGATTTATTAGAGACTTCTCAAAAATAGACCATTATGTGAATTCTTTGGAGAAGGATGCCAAGTATAATTTCGATGAGTCCTGCCAAAATTCATTTGAGAAGATCAAATCTAGATTATGAAGCTCCTATCATGACTAAACCAGACTGGAACAAAGAATTTGAGATTATGTGCGATGCTAGTGACTATGCAATGGGAGCTGTATTAGGATAGAAAAATGACAAAGTGTTTAGGGCCATATCTTATTCAGCCAAAACATTGATGAAGCTGAGAGAATTATGACTGCGAAAAAGATGTTGGCTATGGTGTTTGCATGTGAAAAGTTCAGGCCATATATATTGGGGTCCCACGTCATTTTCCATATCGATCATGCTGCAATCAAATATTTGATGGCCAAGAAAGAATCTAAGCCAAGATTGATCATATGGGTTTTGTTACTACAAGAATTTGATCTGGAGATCAAGGATAAGAAAGGTTGTGACAATGTGATAGGTGATCGCGTCGAGTTGAAAAGACAAGCTGTGAAAGAAAAGGAAATAGCAGAAAATTTTCGGATGAAGCGATTATTTCGGTTGTCATTCCAATTACCTTGGTATCGCGATATTGTGAACTTTCTAGCTTATGGAGTGATGCAGGAATTCGACTACCGGCGGAGGGAAGAAATTGGGGTGATACTTAAGTTTACATGCGGGATGACCCATTATTATTCAAAGAGGGCTGATATGATCATCGGAAGGTGCGTACGAAAGTGAGCAAGGAAAATTTCTGAATGTCATGCATCACCTTATGGAGGGCGGCCGCGGAGACAAAACAGCCCACAAGCTTCTCCGTCGGGTTTTATTGTGACTATTTTCAAGGATTGCTTTGAATGGGTGAAACTTGTGATCGATTGCCAAAGAATAGGAAAATAGGCAAAGGCATGGAAATGCCCGCTTGCATGGCTATCCCTAGTGGTGCAATTATTTGATGTATGGGGAATAGACTTCATGGGCCTTTTCCATCTTCTTTTGGAAATATATACATACTCCTAACTGTGGATTATGTATCCAAATGGGTGAAAGCAACAGCTTGTCCCAAGAATGATGCTAATATAATTGTAGGATTCTTACAAAGAAATATCTTGAGCAGATTTGGGACACCCAGGACTATTATTAGTGATGGAGGAAGCCATTTTGAAAACAAAGTGTTTGAGAAACTCATGACCAGACATGGAATAAAACACATAATGAGTTTGGCTTATCATCCTCAAACAAATGAGCAAGCTGAAATTTCCAACAGGGAGATAAAGAAAATTCTCAAAAAATTGAGTTCAGCCCGAAAAGATTAGTCTTTAAAACGATGCATTGTGGAGCTTACGAACTACATATAAAACTCCCGGTGGAATGTCCCCATACGGACTTGTTTTTGGTAAACCTTGTCACCTCTTAAATTGGAATACAAGGCTGGGCCGTGAGAAGTTGAATTTTGAGTTCAATGATGCTAAGGAAGAAAGACCACTCCAGCTGAATGAATTGGAAGAGCTGAGAAATGAAGCTTATGATAATGCCAGAATTTACAAGGATAAGAAAAAGAAATGACATGATCAAAAGATTTTGAGGAGGGAATTCAAGGTAGGAGATCATGTCCTGTTATTTAACTCCAGACTAAGGCCTTTTTCAGGGAAACTGAAATCAAAATGGAGTGGCCCTTATACAGTGGTGTCAAGTACAACCTTTGGGGCAGTGACATTGAAAACCATTAATGGAGAAGAGTTTAAAGCAAATGGTCAACGATTAAAGCAATATCTTGAAAGAAATATGATTGATTCCTAGTTCTGAGTGGAAGAAAATTGCTAAAACAATAAATTCATAGCAATGAGTCGGTAAAGACCAAAAAATTGAAGCGGTTGCTTGAAGGCAACCCAATAGAGTTTTATTCTATTTTTAACATTTTACTTTAATTTTTACTATTTTAGTTTGATTCTATTTGTTTATAATGAGTTCAAATAGCTAATTTTGAATTCTTTTGATTCCTTTAGGTTTAAACTCTTATTTTGTTTTATGTGTCGTTTAAATTCTAGGACATTGAAGTTGCAAGAGAAAAATGGAAGGATCTAATGATTTATCAGATAGAATATGTAGAAATGAACTACAAGGGGAAGTACCATAACCTTTGTTAAATATTAATTGTTTTGGGAGAATGAATGATTGAAGTTTGGGGGAGTTTTATTTTTTTCATTCAATATTGAATCTGATGCTTCATGAGTTTATTTGTTGCATATTTGAATGATGAAAGTTAATTATTGGTGTTTGTTGGAATTTGGTCTATTGATTCAGTCTTTTATGAATTTGAACAGAAAAGACCAGATATGACCTTCTCCCAATTTTCCCCATGCTTAGCAACCTTTGACTTAGATCCTCCCAACATAATACCCAAAAACTTTTACAAGAAAAGGGAGAAGTGAGAAAGCATAAGTATATCTTTTCTTTTCTTCATTGTATTTCTTCATCATAATGAATATAAATTCATAGAAGTTCATTGAAAATGTCTTGTGATGTGTTCTTTTGAATTAATGAATTGTGTTGTTATTTTCAATAAGTTTGCAATCAGAACTTATACATTGGTGAAATACTTGATTTGACTCTTATTGCTGAATAAGTGATTTGTTTTGGATGCATGGATTTGAGTAAATGAATTATGTTGTTTGTGTCATTCATTGTTTGTTTACGAAATGATCTATATTACTCGAGCTTTATTTGTATAAAGGACAAATGGCCATTGTTTCGTCGAACAACAAGTAAGAGAAAGCAAAAGCGGAACTATTGAATTGAAATAAGAAGTTGCAGTTTTATTTTGAATAAAGTTTAAATTGCAGAATTTGGAAAAGGTACACAATTGAAAGAACAAATAAGATGATTGAAGATGTGTATATAGACAGTGAGTCAATACAAATCTTGGGAAAACAATGCACATGGTCAAGAAAATTCTTAAAACCTTAAGAGGGATTAGGAACATCTTCTTGGGTGATTCATAAACAAGGATACAAGATCCTAGAACTTGTTAGATTATTGGTCAAGGCAAAATCATAGGTAAAAACAACTAACAAGAAGTGATAGAGGCCATCTTTGGAAATTTAAACCTTTTCCAACCTACCCTCATTATATGCAAAGGCATACACTCTAGTTCCCTACTTTGAGCCAAAAAAAAAAAAAATGCCTAATTTCTTCCAATAGCAGTAATGAGAAACTTAAAATCCCTCCCTTATAATAATCCTGTAGCAAAGAACCCCAAATTACTCAGTTTTCGGAATAAGGATGTTTAATGTGCAGAAAGAAACAAGTTTGGGGGAATATATTTCTTTTGGATTACAAGGATGGATGAAGAGAAATAAATTGAAGAACTAGGGACAAAGAAAAAAAAAGATTTGAAAAAGGAAAAAGTTTTGTCTTGTGGCCTATCTCTCTTGAACAATTAAGCTCAGAGGGGTGTTTCAACACCTAGTACCCTAATGCTAACTAGTATGGGAGTTGCTAGCCCAAAGTTCTCTAAGAGTGATAGAAAGCTTTAAGAAGATGAAACATTGCACTATTCGATTCTTTGAAAGAAGAGAGATAAGAAAGAGTTCCGATCAAAAAGGAATTGAGGTGATAAGTTGGTGAGAGTCTACATTACGAGGAAAGAAAAGGAGGAAAGATGAGAGCCGTTGCTCGGAAAGAAGAATGGAATCTGCGTAATTTGCAGCCTAAAAATTTCCAATTATCGATGCAAGCCTAACATACAAGCCTAAAGACCTCTATGATCTGAAGGTTGGAATTTACCTACATTAGTGGAGATAAATAGAAAAACAAGCTTATGGGAATTTGACTAGTATTCTAAGGAGATCCCCGTAAAGATTAACTAATTCATAGATGAAAAGAAAAGAAGACTACACACTCACAAAACAGATCTATTGAGCGAAGCTGTTTTTAAATGCGTGTCGCAGTTTATTTGTAATGGAGGTTGAAAACATTCATTTTTCTCAGTTGAAAACTGAAGTTTAAAATGAGATTGCAATTACGTTTTTCAAGTAAAAGGGTGGAATAAGAGAAGATGGTGCTTTGAAACAGAAAAATGTCATGCCAAATAAAGTTCAATTATTTGAGGACAAACAAATCTTTCTTTTCTTTGCTTGAGACAAGCGAAATTTTAAGATTTGAGAATTTATTGAGTCAAATATCATTGAATTTTAGTCATTTTCTGATTTTTCGTACAATATAATTACCTATTTTATGAAGAAATATGTACTATTTACGAATTTATATTTTGCGAGAAATTTAAGCAAAGTGAAAATTCCTGCAAAGAAATCGAAGTGATGAGATCAAAGACTGACAGGTCGCGACAAAGAATCAAGGTCACAACCAAAAGTGATGTCAAAGCAAACAAAACTTTGCGACATAAAGAACTTCTTTGAGACCAAGGCAGGGAGGAACCCGAAGGGAAGATAATGTCGCGACAGTAAATTTGAATGGACTTGCAATGTCTCTCTAGACAATTCGAGGTTGCGACAAATATAAGTTGGAGACCCGATTAAGGTCACGACACGGAATTTATGTCGAGAATAAGAAGGTATCTGATTAAAAATGTTGCTTGACCAAAGAAGTGAGGGTTCGCGAGCCGGAGGGGCGAAGTGCGGTCGCGACATATTTTTAAGGTCGCGACATAAATTTCAGACAGGAAGGAAATGATTAGGTTATGACCTAAATTCCACGTTTAGACAAGGCAATGAAAAGACAAGACAATTTTAAGTATGACGCCAGAAGGGAGTTGGGACGAAGGATCGATGCGACAACGAAATGAGGTGCGACATAAAATGCGATGAAAACAATCTGACCAAGTCGCGACATGAATCGAGGAGTCGCGTATATCTTCCAAAACAAAGCGAACAGTGAGGTCGCGACCAGAAATAGAAAAAGTGAGACTTAGAAATGAGGTTACGACTAGATATGAAGAGAAGGTTAATACGCGACATACTTTTGAAGTCGACCAAATTGTCTTGAAGCGAGGAAAATGCCCAGTGCGACCTAAATTCAAGTCGCGTGAGAAAAAAAGCAACCCGGTGATTGCGAGTCGACTTGCTTAAGGCTCGAGACAGCCGAATAGCGTCATATGAAAGGGCATGACGTTGGTGGTCGGCGACATCAATTCTGAGGCAGAAAAATGAGTCGCAACTAGAAATATCATGGCGGCGACTAAAATTTATGTCGCGACCATAAATCAACTTTCAACTGAAGAAATAAGTTGCGACAGAAAACATCAGGTCGTAGCTCAGCAATTGTAGGAACAAGAGAAAGATGGTTGCAACCAGGTCCTGCGGTCACGACAGATTGAACAGACCAGACCAGAACTTTACGTCACGATAAACTTTTGAAGTCGCGACCTAAAACAGTGAGCTGGGCCATTGATTTTAAGGAAATCCACCTGGAGCCTTGGAATTAGGCCCAATTTCTAAAAGTTATAAATAGGCGTACACTTTAGTGAAGTTCGACTTTCTTTGGGAGCTGAACGAGGAAGAAGAAAACTCATTGTATAATTTTTTAGAATAGTTACTGCTGCTTTTCTTTTCTTAGATCGAACCATCGATACGTTGGGAATGTTGAAGCTAAAGCAAAACTTGAATTTCTTTCAATTCTTGCTGAGTTTAAATGAAATCTAGACTATTTTCGAATTAAGTGCTCTTCTCGGTTTATTACCAGCTGCGATTAGATTGCAATTTAACGGTGCTCCGTTGTTGATTGTAATGCAATTTTTTTCTTAAGCGCGACTTCCATTGGATTTAATTTATTATTGATTGATCTTTCACATAAATTGGAAGGAAGTATCTTGAATTTTGGTGGAATTTATTTGATTGATGTGTCTTTTTCATATAATTGTTCCTAATAGTAGTTTCGAATACCCGTTCCAAGGTTATCATGCTCCCCAATTTCCGGGGAGGCCGCTTTGAGTGACTGAGATGTGATTCCTAAAGTTAGGAACATTCCAATTGTGGGTATGTTGGACCATTATTAGAAGAACTATTGAGCTCACGAGTTCACTTAGATAAATACCCGAGTTCACTCATAATTGATGTTGGAGGATTATTTGTCAATTTAAATCATCGGAGAATTTCACAGCAATTTGTTGGAAAACTCTTGACCTGTCAGTAGGCATGATCTAATCAAGGAAAGGAGATATTCATTAGATTTTAAAAAGATTTGAGTCATCAATCGGAGTTGTAGAAATCTTTTGACCACGAGTTGGGAAGTAAATACAACAGGTCTCGAAAATGGGTATGAAGTATTGAGAAAGAAAATCCTGAATCTTGTAAGAATATGTTGAATACAAGTAGTGATTAAACCCACATGTCTTCGAGAAATAAGGATATTTAATTGGTGAATAGGGAGAAATCCAACTTTTGATATCAGGCATCTTTGACAAATGGAACAAATTTAGGATTAAGTTTAAATGGGTTATAATAAATTGACTATTTCACAGTACTTCTTATTAGTGTTCACTTTTACAGAGAACTGATTTAGTCCAAATTAATTCTAGTTTATATATATGTACTAGCTTATTTTTAATGTCTAAGTTGTATATATTATCTTTAAGAAAATTATTCTTTAATTTTGATTGACAAACTTCATCATCGAGGTTCAGATAGTATGGATCTTGAGTGGTGGGGTAGTTGATTTTTGAAATCAAATCAATCTCTGTGGGAATAATATCTGGACTTACATCCATATTTTACTACTTGTATGACCTGTGCACTTGCAGTGTCATAGACTAAACCTTTTTATAATTCCAAAACCATTTAAATAAGTTTAATTCATTTTAAAGAAACTCCAGTTCAATTTGACATGGCCACAGGAAAGTTGTAAGACTCCTGTAGAGGTGTTAAATTTAGAGGTTTTAGTCTATATAACAGAAGGCAAACAACCACTCAATGAAGGTCTTTATTGTTTAAAACAAAGTTTGAAGTGGAAGATTTTGGTCCAGTAAATTTTAAAAATTAATAAAAACTCTTTTTACGATCCTATGTTACATGCATACTAATCATGAGCAATGAAGAGTACCTCGATCAAATTAAGGAGATTTTAAGCAGAAGTAGGGTTGACAACTCAGATCCTTTTTTATTTATTTTTATGTTTTCCACAATCTTCAACCGTTCCTCTTCTACTACGAGGGTATATGTGGGCGTGCAGTTATGATGATTTTGTTTTTAGAACTCTTGATATTCTCGACACATGAGATCAAGAGGGTTGAGATGAAGAAGCGAAAGAAGTAAACTATTTCTCTCTTTTCTCCCAATTTTATATATGGCCTTTGGGGTTTTGCCTCTGTTATAATATGCCTTGAATTGATATCAACCATTGGATCAAGTGGCATATTTAAATATTGAATTAAAATTAATTCTAATTAAGTGACCGAAATAAATACGATTAATTTCTCAAATTAGTTTCATCACCATAAGTAATTGCTATTAATTAATTAATTCAATAATTAATTAATATTATTAATTTCTTAAATAAGCAGATTTCATCCATATAGTAATTACTATTAATTGAAATTAATTTAATAATTAGTTAATTAACAGCTGTCTCGATAATTGCACATAGTTGCTATGAAACAATTTCTTTTACAACTATATGCCCTCAGGGAATTTTCTTTGTTAATTTAATCGTCTGAGTGTTTCTGAAGCGGCAAGGGGCATGGACCTGTAATTCAAGCTTCAATAATTTGAGTAAATTAATTAAACTCTTTGTCAATTAATCCATTATTAGTTTAGGTATTGTCCACAAAAATCTAGAAATTGAACTCTTTTAATTACATAATAATTTCTACGTAAGTGATACTCAGCTTGATCCATTGATATGATCATTACATGCAATTCAATCCTCCAATTGGTCCATCATTAGAGCTATGTCACGCCTTTGATCGGTCAGGCCAGATTGGCGAGATCAAACAGGTTTCGAGTGTGACATATCTTGGGACTTCTTGCTTTTTTTTTTTTTTTTTTTTTTTGATTTGCACTTATATACATGGTATCTGAGCAAGTTTTGTAATAACCGACGTCATTTACATTTACAAATGAACTACCGGAATGGTATCATTAAATTTATACATACTAAGTCCCGTTCCTTATACAATTACTTATACATGTACATATCTAATACAAACATGAAGTGCGGAAAAAGTCTTGAGTGAGCACCTATCTACGAGATGGCCGTCTGCATTGGTGTGGAATGTCACCGTCACTCTTTATCTCCTCTTGATTACCTACGGATTGAACACGTGCTAAGCTTTACAGCAGTGGGAACATATAAACGATAACGACCAATATGATAATCGTAGTACTATCTTTTACATATACTTTTCCTTATGCAATTACTTGAAGCCTATTGTTATGTGACTGCTCATATCATAGTATACATATAGTTTTATCCTTTTTATATTCCATATCATTTTCACGGTCATTATCCCATCCATGTGTCCGTCTTTTACAAGTTTCAATTCATATCCTTTCACGTAGCGCTCAGTAGATCAAATCATATTCAGAAGTAACTTATACGTATACAGTAATGATTGAACGGAATCGAGTTATATTAGATTCATCTGATCCAAATCAAACTAATACCAATACATATTAGGCTCTTATCATTATCTCGGCCGAAGCCATTAATCAACTCCCTTTTGAAATTACATTTCATGATCTGGGATGCCTGTTAAATCGTTTTTGTTTTCGTTTTATTAATTTTCATTTTCAAAGTGTGCGACCAGATCCTACTTGACCGGTTGTGGATCAAGGCTGGGCAGTTTTCAAGCGTTTTCAATCAGATCATTTATTTCGTCTTATTAAATTTTATTTTCAAAGTGTCGCGACCGAATCCTGACTTGACGGGTTGGGGATCAGTGGGCAGGTTTTACTCAGGCATTTTCAGTATCTTTCCAAAACATGTTAACATGTTAAATTATTTTGAACCTTTTAATTAAGCGAAAACACTTAACTTTTAAGACGATCCCACTGACCATTTACAAAATCAAAAGACCCATAACATTTACATTCAACAAACTGCATTTACAAAATGATGCCTTTTACTATGTCCGTGTAATGTAAAATACTTAAATGTCTGATTTTTAATGTCATTTTTAAACATCGGTTTGTGATTTCACATATAGCTATAGAAGTCGACATTCCACGACAGATTCACTTGGGAATCACCTTACATTTGTCATTAGATGCTTGATGTGATTTCATTCAATTATTACCATCGCCGCTGGCTATAGAAGTTGACATTCATGACAGATTCACTTGGGGAATCCTGTCCTGTTTGTCATTGATATGATATGATTTGCATTTAGTATAGTTCACTTTAAGCTATAAATTGACATTCATGACAGGTCGATTCTTTGAATCATCTGTTTGTCATTGATAACAATGTGATCTCACATTCAATATCAAATCTCACATTTGGCTATAGAAATTAGACATTCATGGCGAGATTCGCCAGAATCTTACTGTTTTAACGATGATAACAATGATTATGTTTGATGCGATTCCGCTCTTTATCAGGTGCGACGTTGTAAATGGATTGATTCGTGAATCTTTGTGTGTTTGTCATTCGATAGCAATGTGATCTCGCATTGATATCGCGAGTCACATTTGGCTATAGAAATTAGACATTCGCGGCATATTCGCAGGGAATCTGCCTGTTTGTCATTCGATATGATATGATTTCGCATTACGGTATGATTCACTTTAACTATAAATTGACATTCATAGCCAGGTCGATTCTTTGAATCACAATACATTGTGATCATTAGCAATGTGATCTCACATTCAATATCCTTAGTCTCACATTTGGCTATAGAATTCGACATTCACGAAACGATTAATTTGTTGAATCATGCATTTGTCGACCATTAGAAATGTGATTTATTAACAAATTCTGGTTACCTTCATGAATTGGTTGTTGAAGAATCATCATCCGGTCGTCCGATGATACATTTCCGTCGTTACTTTATCGCGGTAATTTAAACATATCGTTCGATTACATGCACACGTACATCGATGTGATAGACATTTGAATAACAATCATTCAAATCAATATATATATATACTTATATATATATATATATATTACAATTAACATTCATGGCAAGTCATAATCGCGTTTTGTCTTCATATCATTTTATGTATGACAAAGCGTTTCAAAATAGCAATCGTTCAAATCGATATATATGCTTATATATACTTATTTCACAATTAAGATTATAGCAGTCTTAATCACATTTCAATTTCAATATCACTTTTCGTATTATCTTTTCAAAGATATACTCCAATCCCAATATCACGCATTTCGTATCTTCATTTATATCTTTCGTTTATGTACTCGTTCCGCGTATACTCCATTTATGTATACTCATTTGTGTATTCCTCCACGATATACTCATTCCTATACTCATTCATGTATTTTTCAATTCATATCTAATTTACATATGCATTCATGTAAACTCATTCATAAATTCATTTCACATTATACTCATTCCGTATACTCTATCATTTATTTATCATTTTACGGTTATATGTGATAATAATCATATATCACTTAACCACATTATGTGTTCATGACATATTGCCTCTCATGTTCACAATCATGTTTCAATTCATTTTCATTTTCATTTTCCGTAATCATTTTCATGTTTCATGAACACATCTTCCACATTTTCATTTTCTACATTTTCCTTGTTTCATGCCTATTACATATGGCATGTTCTTGTGAAGTATGATGTATGTGGAATGCCTCATTCACTTAGTCTTATTCCTCTATGAATCTACTCTACTTTGGAGTGGAATCAATCCATTCCGGATCATCCGGCCAAAGTTATGGCATTTTCATGCCAAACTAGTCGGTTTACCCGGATTACACTAGAACAGTTCGTATTACTAATTTTTCTGGGATCTTAACTCCATATTTGACACTATCTCTTTGTACTCTTTTAAATCTAAGGTGCTAAGGGTTCTATTCCAACTGGAATCACCCAATTCGAACAGAGAAACTCAAGTTACGTCCAAAACAACCAGAACTACTCTATGTTCAAAATTTGAAACAATTTGGCTTGCACATGGCTCCACGTTGAGTGAATTTTTAGGCCACTTAGGATCCAGAATTTGGCGATGCCCTATTCTTTAATTTTGTTCTCCTTGAAGTACAATTTTGCCTTCACTTGAATCACTCAGTCGGATAAGAAATGAGGAAGTTATGGCCCCGAGAAATACGAGCGGTCAGGCTGGGAAACGAGAACGGGTTGTACCGGTACATGTCTAACTTGTACCCCGGTACAAGTTGGCAAACGACCAAAACACAAGTTGTACGGTACAAGTTCAAATTGTACGGTACAAGTCGAAAAGTGCCTAGAATGTGTATTTTCTCCATTTTCATCTTGGCTTTTATCCAGCTCATCATGCCATGCCACTTGAAATCATTTCAAATTCATGCTTAACCTCAATTATCCTCAAATCATCTTTCAATGGATATCTTTCTTCCAAATTCTTTCATGAATCACTTTCAAACCCACTCTAATATAGTTTATGATCCATACACAACCAAATCATAAAGGTTAGTTAAGTTTGTTCTAAACCTAACTCATTTGCCTGAATTTAACCATGAATCCTTCTCAAGGAAGGATTCCCTATTTTTCTTATTGTGCCATTTAGAGTTTTGCTAACCTAATTTCAATACATCATTGGATAGGATGAAATCCACAACAAACCTAGGTTGGAGTATGACAAATAACCATTAACTTGAACAAAACCAAGGATCCATACCAAAAATCAAGTTCCATACTCAAGGTTAGTAGTTCCATACCTTTTTTGGAGCTTGGCTTTTGCTTGATCTTGGCTCACTCCCTCTTCTTCCTCTTCTCTTCTTCCTTCCTCTCCCTTTCTCTTCTCTCCTACCCGTTTTCTCTTTTGGAGACGAAACAAGATATTTTGATCTTCCCCTTAAGGCCATGTTTGGCCAAGTCAATTAAATAAAAACCCATTTTTTTCTTTAAGTTTCCTTATTTGCCTTTTTGTCTCTGGTTCCTCCCTTTTTGCAATTCAACTATACCATATTCTAATTTGACCCGCTAATCTCCTCAAATTCCATAATTGCATACTAACTTATTGATTTATGCCATTTATGTCCTCGTGGTAATGACCACTTTACCGTATCTCTAGTATTCATTTTGGGTCTCTAATTTTTTTTATTTTCGAAAATTCATATTTAGCTTATAATATACCCTAAACAAGTCCGAAAACTACTAGGGTATATTTCGGGGTGTTACAAGCTAGGTGGAATTACCGTTTTACCCCTCTAGTGATATCTTTATCCTTAAGTTCCATTAATTCACTAATGAACAGTTAATTTATAAACCTGTTATAAATTAGGCGCTCATTTGTTCGGTTCGAATTAACACTTAAGGAACGATTATCAACTTCCCTCAAGGGTTTTGGATTCCATATCTACATGGGACATGTTACTGACCACCCGATCTCGATTGGCCTCAAGACATAAGTATTGGGCTGTCTTGCTAGGTATCTTAGTAACCTATGAATCAAAGGCCTAATGAAATAGAGTGATCTATAATTTCGAGTTAGATCAATTTGCATATGATCATCTAGTGACACGGTTTAAACTCTTAATTGTAACGGTATATTATTTAAGAGTTTAATTCATGTCTGGTCATGTCCAATGTAATCAAATTACATAAATCACCTCTATTTTAATGTCACTACATCGGTAATCCAGATCAAGATTACTGCATTCTTAATGTTCAATGGACCGTACTAGTAGTATTATGAATCCGAATCCTACTTTTGATTTACTCCTGAACAATTCAGTTTATTATCTATAATCTTGATCATCTCATATATAAGCGTATATACAAAGATTATAGTTACATTAACATAAACTTAGGATTTTATGATATTTACTAAATTATCTGACACATATATAAAGAATCAAATATAGAAAATTGTTTTCATGAAGCGTTTATTACATGCTTTTAGGGCACCATGCCAACCAATCTCCCACTTGCCCTAAGCGGGTGAGACATGTCTCTTAAACCTAGTCCCTCACAAGTGACCCATGAACACCACTTTCGGTAAAGTCTTGGTAAACGGATCCACGAGTTATGTTCAGGCGCTATCTTCACCAACGGCTACATATCCTCTGTATGCGATCTCTCCTATTATATAATCTTCCTTTCTATATGCTTCCTCTCTTGTGACTCCTTGGTTCTTTGGAGTTGCCACGCTCTGCTATTGTCACGGTATAAAACAAGTGGTTTTTCCATGTTTGGAACCCCTTCGGATCAATGTAGAACTTTTTGACAAAAACCGATTCTTTAAATTTGCTTCCTGGCTGGCTATGTGATGACTTCCATGGTTGAATCCTTAATACTAGATTGTTTGATACTTCTCGGAGGATAACGGCTCCACCAGAGTGAATGACCCGGATGTCGACTTTCGACTATCTTTGTCTAATTCGTCGAACCGGTATATTCAATAGGAGTTCGGGTTTCCACACGACACGAAACATATAAATCTCGTTATACTAAGATGCTTGAGAATATGCTTCCTTTGCTATCAGTGATGTCCGAATTAGATTGGTAACGGCCCGGCTATCCACACAACGCCAACGAGATATCGGGCCTCGTGCCTGACATGACATACATGAAATTTTTTGCCTATAGGCGAGGCATGAATTTGTCTCATATCCTCTTCCTCTTGAGGTGTCTTAGGACCTTTGTTCCTTGGAAAAGGATAATTCCATGTCGGGTCGGTAATAGACCTTTCTTGGAATCTTGCATCAAATGCGAGCCATCTGCCATCAGTATGGATGCTTCGAGCCCGATGCAGCTTGTTCTTACGATCTCTTATAATTTGGATCCTAAGAATATAGCTTGCTTCTCCCAAATCTTTCATTTGAAATTGCTCGGCTAGCCATTTCCTTACATTCGATAATGTTTCTACATCATTCCTAATGAGTAGAATATCATCTATGTAAAGAACGAAGATACCTTCTTTCTTTGATGTACTTGTATACAAAGGTTCATCTTTATTTTGCTTTCAAAACCATACGTTTTGATAGTTTCATCAAAACACGATTCAGACCTTGAAGCTTGCTTCGGTTCATAAATGGACCTAAACAACTTGCGGAATTTACGCTATTGGCGCTATGCACAAAACCTTCTGGTTGCATCATGTAGATGCTTTCAGAGATAGCCATTGAAAAGCCGTCTTGACATCCATTTTCCATATCTCATAATCGAGATAAGCGGCTATGGATAAAAGAATGCGAATAGACTTAAGCATAGCTATTGGCGAGAAAGTTTTTTCATAGTCCACTCCCTCTTTTTGGGTATAACCCTTTTGCCTTGTAGCTTTGAAAGTCTCCACTTTCCCATCTATGCCTCTTTTCTTTTAGAAGATCATTTACATACTATGGGCCTAACATCCTCGGGTGGATCTCTGAGTTCTAAACGAGGTTAGAGTACATGGACTCCATTTCTTGGTTCATAGCATCTTGCCATTTTTCCTTGTTAGAATCATCCATGGCATCACGGTATGTAAATGGATCATCCTGGTTAGTGACTACCACTAGAAATTGTACTTCTCCTTCATGTCCATAACGAGATGGTAGTCTCAACACCCTCCTTTCATTGAGTACCAGGATATTCTGAATAGGAATAGTGGTCTCTTTACTTTGTCGTTCGTCAGTGGTTGATGGTGATTTTATGATCTGATCAGAACTTAATTCCTCCAGTACAACCTTACTTCGAGGTTTGAAGTTTGTCATATAGTGATCTTCGAGAAAATTCGCATTTGTCGATACAAATACTTTGTATCAGAAAGGTATAGAACAAACTCCTTATTGCCTTTTGGATAGCCTACAAACATACACATTACGTGGGGTTCCAACTTCCGGTCTTTCCTTCGACGTGTCTTAGGACTTTAATATCTGGCGGCGTAAACTAGGTTTATGTCCATTCCACAACTCTAAAGTGTCTTTTGGATTGACTTAGATGGGCTTGCATTCAAAATGTAGACCCTTGAGTTAGTGAATATCTAAAATGGGATTGGTAGCAGTTAGCTCATCATTGATCTAACCATATATAGTAATGTCCTGTTTCTCCTTTATGCAATACCATTCTGCTATGGTGTTCTAGGTGCAGTGAGTTAGGATAGGATTCCGAGAAGCTGAATACAGCATATGATCCTTGAACTCTGTGTCAATTATTCACCTCTCGTCACGATCGAAAGAGTTTTTAGTGAAATTTACCTACGCGCTTTTCGGCTTTTTGCCATGAATTCTTTAAACTTTCAAAGTCTCAGTTTCTTGTGCATTAGGTAAACTTATATAGTATCTTGAATAATCGTCAATGAAGGTGAAAAAATATTCATAACCACCTCTAGCTTGTACACTTAGTGGACCGCAAACATTGCTATGTACAAGTTGAAGAGGTTCTTTAGATCTCTCGCCCTTTGCTGAGAAAGGTCTCTTAGTCATTTTACCTTCTAAACAGGATTTACAAACAGGAAGAGTACTTGACATTTAGCTTTCTTAAGGACTATCCTTTACTACTTAGGTTTATTTTGTAAGGTTAATGTGGCTAACCTAAGATGCCAAAGATCGTGTTTTATCACTGAAACTTTTTATGTTTGTTAGATTTTAGGATGTTCTACTTTGAATAATTAAGATTATTTAATGATCGCTCAGTTAGGCGTTAAGACGTCTGACCCATTTCGGGTTTTGCATGACAAATATCTAAACCATTTCTTGAAATAACAATCTCATTATTAATAAAAGAAATACTAAATAATTGTTCATGCAACATAGGAACATAAATCAAATTTCTCCTAAAACTAGGAATAAAAAATACATTGTTCAAAACATTTATTCCTAAAATTTAAACGAGCGACTCCCACTGCGCTGTGAGACGACCTCCCCAACTAGCAGGCTCTCATGTAAAAAGAATCCCACTATTAGCAAGTTCCTCGAAGAACTAAGCATGCGCAGAAGAACAGAAGCATGATTTAGTGGCTCTAAATCAACGCTATCGGGGTGATAAATCATCTTCCACTAAGCGAGCTTTTTAAAAACCGAGTAAATCATATTTACCTTTCTTTTGTCCTTGATTTAGAGATACTTATTACGGTTTCTCTTCAGTGACCTTCAACCTGCAATGGAAACCTTCCCTTTAGGCTTCTTGTCCTTAGGGTTGTTCTTCTTTCCACTTGCCTTTGGTTCTTTTCTTGGGTTGTGCTTGGACCCGCGCGTGTGTTCTTCATTTTCTTGCTACGAGAGAAGAGGAAGATGAAGCATGTAGCAACATTTGCCCGCACTCTTTGGGCTAGTCTTACTTATGGCCTCAGTACGCCAACTAAATTCAGGAAGTGAGTCATGTGTGTCTTGTGGCTTGTTCATAACATAGTTAGTAGTGAGCAATGAAAGTAGGTGTGAGCTCAGGATAATACTACCTTGAGGCCACGCTCATCAATGAGTGGCCCATGTATCTCGCCTCGTGCGTCGGGTTGATCATGTTCAAAACATGTTCTGAACTCCTTTTCTCGTCTTTATCGGTTCTGCCAGCTCTGGTAGCTTCATGATGGCAGTCGGATTATTTGCTTTAAACATGGCACAGGAGATTTCCCCATATCTCATATGCGGAGTCTCCATGTCCTCATTACTTCTTCTAGAACATCGTTCATGCTAGCAGCATGTAACAACGGGCTTTAAATTGTTGGAATGAATCCGACTATCATATCTTTCGTCGTACTGTACGAGAAGCATTAGCATGGGGCTCTGGAGGACATTCCTCAGTGAGAACGAACTTTTGGTTCTCACAAATTAGCATAATATTAATGTTTGACTTCCATTTAATGAAGTTATCACCACTCAGTTTTTCATTAAGCGATGGCGATGATGGGGTTGTTTGATGACATGATTGCTGAAATTAAATAACTGAACAATTCTTATAAATGAAAATAAATATCATGAAGCTTTGGAAAAGTAAACATGATGCATGAATGCGGCAAGTAAAACACATAAAACCTTATACTAATCCCACGATAAATTGATTAATGATGTATGGGCCGTAGAATTAAGTCATTACCAATTTCAAATCAACTTTGAGGCTTATCTCAAAGTGTAAGCAAAAATCAAAATATCTCATATTTTCTTTTACTTATTAACTATCGTCAAAATTTGGTCAAGGTATGAACAACAGTTTAACCATACCCTTGTGAGTGTGCGACCCATTAATTTAGATTTAATCACTTAACTCAAAATTGTCTCCATAGGGTAGGACAATCCTGAAATATATCACTCAATCCTGAAATATATCACTCAATCCTATCTCTAAGGAAGTCAACCTTGATAATAATATAGATAGAAACCCTCCGTAGGGAGGACGAAATCTAAGCGTCTCTAGGCCTTATCTATATCTCACGGTGTTGCACTAAGAATGGAGACAGTAGGGTATATTGTCATATAACCTTCTCTCACTCACTATTTTGAAATAAGTGTTTTCTATTTATAAAACATCCTTATGTCTTATAATCTAGCCAATTATTATATCTATATAATTAATTACTAAGATGTGAACTCTAATCAAATTATGAGTCCATTCTTATTGGTACTAAGATAATTAAACCGATCTAATCCCATAAATTAAGTGGGCACAACTATTAGGTAAACCTAGTATATAAAATAGTTAGGCCTACGTAAGTCAGAGGAAATGACCATTAATCAATAAAATGCTTTATTTTATTAGCGTTGGAAAAATATGGGCTTTTCAAGATGATACCTTGAAACCTAAATTAAATTAATGTGAATTTGAAGTTTGCTAATTAAACTAAGCACATTATTTAATTAATTGTCTAAGTCAAAGATGAACAAGATAAGCACATAGGACAATCTAATTATCATGTTATAGGAAAAATGATATTATGCAAAAACATTAAATGTGGGCATTCAAAGTATGGCATGTTAAATGCATGGACATGTTATCGATCATATCAATAACAATAAGGGAATAAAATAAATATAAATAAAAGAAAGCGGGTCGGGTGTCTTGGGTATTTCTAAAATTACAAGGGGTAAATAAAATAAATGAATAAATAAATTACAAAGTTGGGCTTCTGCAGTTACATAACTCCCTTATCTGCTTCAACTCTTTATGCAAGCCGATGCTGTCTTGATTGATAACCCGAAACTTCTTTTGGGTAAATTTAATAACTCTTTATTGAGTAAGGCTAATGATTTTCTCTATGAGACCCTCAAACACTTTTAGGCCTTTTGGACTTGGAGTCATAGTCACAAGCGTGGTCGATGAGCCATAGAGACCCAGAAATAAAGTAATGAGGCCCGAAAGAATAGGAAGCGAAAGTTGTTCCGAGTCATCCGTATCCCTGAACATCTTTATGTATTTTAGGCATAACTTTCTCTCTAGATGTCCATATAAGACGATTTTTGAAGGTATAGAAAGTTGAGAGGTGTGGCTACAATCCACTAGTTGATCACTTTCTACATCTTGATTTGATCTTCTTATGTGTAGATTTTTACAAAAATAAATTACAAAAAAACTTATACCCATTATGGCTTACACAAGATCTAAAAAAATCAAACAAATCTTAACCCAAAACACCATACAGTGCTGACCCTTTAAAAAATTCCGTACATTGAAACGTTCGTCGATATATAACAATTATACATCTAAGATTATCAAATAGTAAGAAGGCCCACATACACATTAATATGCATATACACATAGACGCTCTAATGCCAAATGAAAGGGTTTAAAGCTCAGAAAACAAAGTTTGCGTGAAAGATTTTGGTTGGTGATTTTAAAATTAATAAAAACTCTTTTCTTGATCCTATAGTACATGCATACTAATCAACAAACAATAAAGAATAATTACCTCAATCAAATTCAAGAAGGAGGTCTTTTTTACGGCAAGTAGGGTTGACACTCAAGATCCTTTTATTTTATTTTCTATTTTCCACGATCTTCCAAGTAGTTTCCTCTTCACTACGGGGTATGTAAGAAATTAACAAAGGTTTTGTTTTTAAATCTTGATATTACTGACGCTGAGATCAAGAGGGTTAGATGAGCAAAAAAAAGTGAAACTCTTTTTTTTTTCTCTAATTTTTTTATCTGTGGCGCTGAGGTTTTGCCTTTATTTATAATTTTCCTTGAATTGATCTAAACCATTGGATCAAGTGACATATTTAAATATTGAATTAAAATTAATTCAACTTAAAAGACCAAAAATAAATAGGATTAATTTCTCAAATTAATCGTTTCATCCATATAGTAATTACTATTAATTAATTAATTCAATATTAATTAATGTTATTAATTCTCAAATTAACACGTTTCATCCACATATAGTAATTACTATTAATTAATTAATTCAATAATTAATTAATTAACATTTAATTATCCAATAATTATTACATAGTTTCTATGAAACAATTTCTTTTACAACTATGCCTTCCAAGGGATTTCTTTGTTAATTTAATCATGTACAGTGTTTTACAGAGGTGGCCTGGGGACCTATGGACTTGTAATTCCAAGCTCCAATAAGGTGATAATTAAATTCAACTAAATAATCAATTAATCTAATTTATTAGTTCGATATTCCACTAAAAATATGAAATTGAACTCTTTTAATTACATAATAATTTACATAGTGATACTCGGCGGAGTCCATTGATATGATCATTACATACCAATTCAATCCTCAAGTGGGGTCCGTCATTGAAATTTGGGTGAAATTAGTTTACCCCCCTCTAGTGATATCTTTATCCTTAAGTTCCATTAATTCACTAATGACTGATTAATTTATAAACCTGTTATAGTGGCGCTCAAGCTATTGATTATAGAATTAACATAAGGAACAATTATCAAACTTCCTTAAAAAAGTTTAGTTCCATACTTGTAGGACATGTTCCCGGCCACTATCTCAAGGCTCCAGACATAACTATTGGGCTTTTGTCTTGACAGGTAGTAACCTATGAATCAAAGAGGCCTATTGGAAATGGTAAGGTCCATGGCTCTCAGATTAAGATAAATCTTCATATGATCTCATCTAGTGACACGGTTTAAGCTCTTAATTGGTATATTATTTAGAGTTTAATCCATGTCTGAATCTTGTCTTATGTAATCCAGATTACATAAAGCACCTCCCATTTTAATGTCACTACATTAGTAATCGATTAAGATTCTGCATTCTTAATGTTAGTGGTTGCGTACTAGTATATTATAGATCAAAGATCCTACTTTTGATTTACTACGAACAATTTAGTTTATTATCTATAATCGCGATCATCATATAACTGTTATATACTAAGATTATAGATTACATTAATAAACTTGGGATTTTATGATATTTACTAAATTATACAACACATGTATAAATAATCAAATATAGAAAATTGTTTTCATGAAGAAGTACAATTTACATGCTTTTAGGGCACCATGCCCAACACTCAATGGCCATGGAGCTTAGCCTCAACATGGGGGCTGATTCAAAAGAGTTTGGGACAAAATGTGGTGTGTTTTCTAGGCACTTTTGGATGCCAGAAACGTTAATTTTGGTGCAGGTTGAACCTGCTGAGTTTATGTATAGTATGTTGGAATTATGTGCTACTGTTTCTTGTTTAGAAATCTGGAAAACTTCCAGTTTGCATGTGTTATATTCTTGATTGATAACATGTTGTTTTGCATGAGAAATGGTAGCAATGCATGCTGATATTTTATTGGAAGGAAATCGGAAAGAAAACCTAGTTTGCATGTCTTATTTTTTATTTGATAACATGCAGTTTTGGTGTAATGATGTTGGTAATACTATCTTGTTTCTGAGTTGGAAATCTGGAAAATTTCGGTTGCATGTGTTATATTCTTAGATTGATAACATGTTGTTTTGTATGAAATGGTAGCAATGCATCTTGATATTTTCCGGTAAGGAAACTTGAAGAAAACCAGGTTGCATATCTTATTTTAGATAACATGGTTTTGGTGTAGTGATGTTGGTAATGCATCTGTTTCTGAGTTGGAAATGCGGAAAAAATTCGATTGCGTGGTTTAACACCTGGATTGAATAACTTATCGTTTGTGAAAATGATACATGCATCGCTAAATAAACGAAATATCATCAGAGTAGTTTTGTATCTCCTCTGTGCATGGGGACATCGCATATTGGAGTAATGAATGCACGACATGGCTGAATAAGGGTTTTCTCGAGTTATCCGCCCCCCACATTTATTGGAGTCACATCCGAATAAAATCTCATGGATGATCGATCTGATGTCAGATGCATTGATGAAAAAATGAAAATATGGTGGTCCCGACATTTTATCGAGATCTGTCAGAGCTAACCTTCGAGGAACTAAAACAAAACCTTTTGTTTTTGAAATGATTTTCATACATGGAAGCATGTGTGAGGGGGTTGGTGAGGACTCAGGGCATGGGAGCATGGCATGTGACATTCATGTTGAAATCCTGTGTGTGTTGCGTGAATGTGTGTTAATTACCGTATGACATTTGTGCACTTAGGTGGAAGTGGCCATCGTGGGGAAAATTTCTCTTGGGCGTTGCTCACCGAGTCGTGGGAAAGCGATTTCAAGTACTAGAATTTACACTGACTGGCGAGGCTAACCCCTTAGGACCTCAGTCATGAAGAAAAGAATTTGGAAATACCTTGTTTGTATTCTATGATTTTGGGTTGGAAACCCCGGGTTTTGTAATATATGGAACAAAGTGTTGTATTTGGTGGTTTTGTATAATTAAATACGTTTTGGCATGTTTTCGGGTTCTTGTAGCCTTTGTAATACTTGAAATTTGATTTATGTTGATTTTGAAGTGTAAAACAAAGGTCTAGCGACCCCGGGCTTTGGGGCGTCACATTTTTGTATCGGATCTTAGGTATCTGAATGCTGGGAAGGCTCGGGTGTGGGTTGATTAGTACCCCAGTGATATTTTGAGCCACTATTTATATAGGTTTGAGGTGCTGCGCACTAATCATGTCAATAATGCCAATTGGAAGTGTTAGGTCTTCTTAGTATCCACTTATCTTGTTTGGAGAGTATTTTTGAAGTTTGTTTGCAGGTTTTTGCATACTTTGAGAGTTCAATATCGAGAGATGCGTCTTTGAACCATGAAGATCGAACTCATTTATCAGCCTTGAACATCTCAAAAATCAATGAAGGAATGAAGGCATAGTGAGAAAGAAAATGATGCGATGGGGATGCGTGTGCGACGGTGAGCAATGAGCAAACCCGGGGAATTTCGCTAAGATTGCGAAAATTTCGTGGGATTAAGCTATTGGGATGCGAAAATTTAGCAATCATGAGAATTGTAATCCTAGCAGAATAAAATTCGCTAGGCTTCAAATTTTCACTATTCACTGTTCCTAGCGAAATTACACACTTTCGCTATCTCTTAAAAATTTCGTTAAGCTAGCGAAATTTAGCTAGCCTAATGATGCCGATTAACCTAAGCGATTCTGCGTTTATTATCTCTCAAATGCTGGTTAAGCTGCCTGGCGGAATTTGCCTCTGTAATTTTTAAGCTATCTAACGAGGAATTGATTAACATAAGCGAAATTGCTGCCTTGTCATCTTTGTGTAATTAATGCAAGCGGAAGGCTTCATTTGATTGTATTCTATCTATCCTGTTATCAAATAGTACCTCTTATCAATTCTCACATTAGAGTATATATATTCCCATATGGGTGCTACATGTGAGGGGGAGCGGGAGGAGCAGTCGACGATCTTTTGGCCGCGATTTTCATTTTAATAAATATCTTGCGACATAGGTTAGGGTTTAGTTTTCTCTCTTCTCTCTCCTCTTTCCCTTATTTTCCTAGGCTGCAGGCTTACCCTCTTGAGGATGACAACTCAGATGCTTGGCTAAGCCCTTTTCTTTGAAAGAGGAAGGTAGCTAGCTTGGTTGTGGGAGCGATTCTGGAGTTGTTCTCATGTGTTAAATGCTACAGTCTTGTATTTATGGCTCCACGTCTTCTCAAACTAGGGTTGAATATCATTTAATGTCATTAATTTGTGATACTTACCATGCTTTGGGGATCTGATTGCATACTTATTGCTAGATGTCTTTGTGGTTCTTTAGATAGCCTTCACGAGCCCTTTGAAATGATGTTAGATATTGGGGTTTCAAACTAAAAGAGTGTAGATGCATGTTACTTGTGTTGACTCAAATAGGAGTGGTTTCTAGGGTTAGGTTTGCTAGTTAAATAAAGATGGGTTATGGCTTGGACTATATGTTCTTGTCATAATGCGAGATAAGAGCAGGAGACACTTGTTTGCCCTATGTTATCAAGTTAGTGACCTAAATCTTCAAAGTTACCTTTTCACACTCCACTTTCAGTTTTCTTTAGTTAATCAGTTTTAAACTACTCACTCTGTTTTTGAAACAAATCCAAAAATCCAAATTAAAAGCCTCACCATTTTCAACAACGATGCAAGTCATTCATAGGATGAAAAGCCCATCCTAGTGTTCGACCTGGAGCCACTATGTTGCAGTAGCTTGACTACGGCAGTAGGAGGAATATAGAAACAAATTTTGTTGATTCCGCTCACCTACCGTGTACGAATCAAATGGCGTTAGGGGATGGTGCCAGGCTTCACGAATGATAAGTTGGAAGTGTACTTGTGATCAACATCATAGTGAAGGTGACCTTTTAATCCTTTTTGACACTCGGTAGCTGTAGCGCAAGTTATCATCACTTTGCGATAAGCTACTTGTTTGTTTTGTTTTTTATACGGTCGGTTTTTATTTTAGCTAACCCTAACACGCGAGTTGGTTTGTGCTCTTTGTTGTGTCTCGGTTGTGTAGAGTTGTGTGCAGTCTTCGGGACGAGAGGAACTTCGGTGAAGCTGCGGAGAATCGGTACACAAATTGGCAAGCGGTGAAGTCGGTGTACACCACGATACCATGAATCCTTTGCACGAAGAGCGTGAGAGTCGACAAGGTCCTGATGAATCAACGGCTATGGAATCGATGAGGGACCACATCCACCCTCCTGAAGTTAGTGCCCGCTTCCTGCATCGTACCTCACCTTGAAGATGTAGCAGTGAGCCCTACTTGAACCCTACTCCCACATATCATGGTATGGAAAATGAAAATCCATACACACATATAAGGGATTTTACGAGGAGGTTTACTACCTTTAAAGTATGATGGACATGGAATTGCTTAAGTGAAATCATTTCCATTGACCACTGAAGGGCCAGGCGGGTGGCTAAACTCATTGAGGCTTAGAACCATTAGAAATTGAAGAATTTATTTATAGCGAATTCTGAAGAAGTTCTTCAGTGCTCATAAGACCAACAATTTGAAGAGACAAATTTATACCTTTGCTACTCATGATGGTGAGAGATTTTACCAGTGCTGGGAGAGATTTATGGAGACCATCAGTGCATGCCCTCATCATGGGTTTGATACATGGATCTTTGTGCGAAGCCACTTCTATGGTGGTATGTCTCTGCCATGAGGCAGCTTTTAAAACCATGTGTGGAGGAGATTTTACGAGCAAACATCCACAGTAAAAGCCATGGATTTTTTAAATTATGTGGCTGAAACTTCAAAGGGTTGGGATGAGCCAAACCTAAGAGAAATGGAAACAATGAGGCCCTCGGCCAACCACTAGGAGGAGATTTATACAACGCCGGAGGACATAGAGATAGAGGCAAAATCTCAGCCTGGCTAGGAAGTGGAGGAGCTTGAAGGAAAAGGCTTCATGAAGTGCATGCAGTATTTGAAAATACTTTGAGCTGACCCGTTCACCGAGTTTCAACTGTCATTAATCGAGGAGAACATGAAGCGAGTGCTCCATCAATGAAGTTTGATGTCGAGAGAAAGCAAATGTTGTAGGTCGATACAAAGCCACTATAACCTAATACCCGATATGGTAATACCTGCAATTCCAATTGGAGAATCACCACCAACCTCTCACAGAGCCAATCCCCACACTTTATGTACTTTGGTGCCCGAACAACAATTTGGTTCCACGCTCAGCTCCCACAACCTGCACTCCTCTTCTCTGTAGAACAAGCCATCCTAAGTTTGAGTAAGGTGGTGGGTAACTGTAGAAGAAGCAAGGGGATCAATGTGCAAGCGCGCGAAAAGTTGATCTTTGTAGAGAGCACACCGAATAAGAGAATAGATGGGATAGAGAGCAATCTAAATCGGAAAATTGATCATCTGCAGTATTCAATCACCAAGATCAACAAAATTCTGGAGGTACAGGAGAGAGGAAGGTTCCCCTCCCAAACATTGCCAAACCCGAAAGGAATTCATGAGGTGGGATCATCGATAATTCGAATGGATGAAGTTAAAGCGATAATCTCACTACGAGGAGTGGAAAGAGTTGATCATTATGCCAAAGCACATTGAAGACTCAACCGGGAGAAGGTGCGGCGAGCATGTTCTCCACGAAGGAGGACTCCATAAATCTGACATACCACCTCCATTTCCCTGACACTTAGAGGTAGAGAAAGCATCTGACAAGCGGGTATCTTAGAAGTCTAAGGCAGTGAAAGGTCGACATACCTCTTTTGGACAATCAAACAAGTCCCCTGCCTATGCAAAAATTTTGAAAGATCTTTGCCTGATTAAAAAGGGATTAGGCATTGAGAAAGGCATTTCTAAGCCCCGAGCAAGTCGATTACCGTAATCAAGCGAGAACCATGTCAATCTGAATCCGAGTTCTCCACAATTCGATTAATATTGGTGGGAATTGCATGAATAGTCATTGCTTGATTTAGGAGCGGTGTGAACCTGCGCATCTCTATGTACAAGCAGTTAGGTTTGGGTGAACTTAAACCTACCAATATCACACTATCATTGGCCGATAGATCAGTGAAAATCCCTAAGGGGATAGTTGAGGATGTCTTAGTAAAAATAGACAAATTCTCCTACCCAGTGGATTTTGTAGTGCTTGACAAGCGAGAGCCCGAGAATTGCAAAATGAGCAATCATGTGCCAATTCTCTTAGGAAGACCATTTCTAGCCCTTTGCTAATGCAATCATCAATTGCGAGATGAGTCATACGACTTCACGTTTGGTAACATGACCTTGGGGAGTTGAACATATTTCATTTGAACAACAAACACATTCAACTAGAAGGTGAAAATCAAATGGCCAGTAGAAATTGGTTCAAATGGTCGACATCTTGAAGCTAAGTGTCCGGGAATTGCAAGGAATAGTCGACGAGTGCAGCCAGGTACATGTTGGAATTACCTTCAGAGCCCATTGTAAGGCAATTGCTCAATTCACCATTCATCAGTGAGGACCAAGTCACCGATGGAAAGTCCCGACAACAAGAAGGCCGACTCGGGGGCCCTTTGCGGGGTTTGAGGGGAGATCATCCTCCTTGACCCTCCTTGAGTAAATTTTGAAATTGAGTTGGATTCGGTGTTCCCAAAACCGAATTCTTGATTCAGCCAATTTTGCTTTTTTGTTTTTAATTTAGTCGATTTCAATAATTTTGGTTATTTTTAGAAAGTTTCTTAAATTAGCAGTTTTCCATATTTAGTAACTTTGTAATTATACTATAGTACCTAATATTAATTTTTTTTTATTAAGTATTATATATTATTTTTTTTTTTATTATAATAATTTTTATTTCTTCACCCTTATTAATATTAAACTAAAAATTTTGAAATGTAGGTGTGATGCGATTAAGCCAAATTCGCTATACTAAGCGAAATTATGAGAAGTGACTCTTCGGCTACACAATTAATTTCTCAAAAGAGGAGGGCTTGCCATTTGATGCAGCCGTATTCTCCCTCCATGTGACCAGTCACCCAGGGCCTCCCGAGCTGCCACTCGCGCGGCCTTGCGCACCGCAGCCAAGCCAGCGGTGTGCCGTTGCTTCCACGGGCCGTCGCTGCTCACCTTTGCCCGGTCGGTGGCGGTACCCTTGGCTTAGTTGCGGTGTCTGCGCTGTAGCGATTAGTCCGCGGCTAGGGCCTTGGTGAGCTCCCTGCAGCGCCGCGCGAGCCACGGTTTCCCGGTGAGTTCTTTGCGGCCCGAGCCTTCGCCACTGGCTATCCATTTCATTGCTGTGTCTTGAAGCCTTGCAGGTCCTGAACCACACTAGTAGTGTTGCCGCCTCTTACAGCACTCATCGGTGCCACAGTTACTTGTGAGCCGGATCGACTTTACAATGCGGGTGTCATTTTCATGTTGGACCCTCTTAGATTTCTTATTTGGATTATAGTTATGGTGCGTACTAGAGGTGGGTCCCGCCTTCGGCCTCGGGTCAGATTTAGTACCCCAGAGCGAGAGGAGCGCGGTGATTTCAGCTCGGGTCCGAGCCTGTGCCATCTCCGAGTCCACGAGGCCTCGGGGATTCGAGACGATATCAGACTCGGATGGGACCTCTCGGGCCCGATCCACACAGCCTCCCGGCCTTGGTAGGAGGGCCGGCCCAATACACATGTCGAGGCCGGGTGAGTCATCCTCATCTAGGCCCCGATCGACATGATCGCGTCGGTGAGGCGGCGTCTTCGCCTCGTTGTACTTTGCTTCCGGGTTAGGGGCCGTTGTTTGTCGGGCACCCCATTAGAACGTGGCGCCGCTCGGGGACTTCCATCGAGTCACTTACTATGGCGTCCACTGCTTTGATGGGTGATCCCGGTCGAGGGATTCTATGAGGTTGATTGAATTTATTCCCTGCGTCGCCCGGCTGACTCAGGCGATGTGTACCCCTAGGAATTAGTGCTGCGGTTTATCCTTCGATGACATCTAGGGCTTGAATTTGTTCACTTTCGAGCTTGATTCTTTATCGTGTCCTTGAATTTTCAGGCGGATATTTGGCTGACTTTAGGCACTGCGTATACCGCCGGCCAATTCGGAGATTCTGCGAACTGGGCCCCGCCCGCTCAGTAGGAGATGGATTCGTATATTGGCGAGACATCACGGCGAGACGGTGCTCTTTAGGAGAAGCATTTCCCACCTCATATGCTCTGATCGATCCATATTCAGGGACCGATTTATTCCAGCCCCCAACATTATGTACGAGCGGAGGGAGCCGTCTTGGGGCTCTTTCTGGGATCTCGGAGGGATCTTGGTTTAGTCTCCCATTTGTGATAACCTCTTTAGCTGCATTTGGAAAGGCCTGGGAAAGGCACAGTTCGGAGAGTGCATAGCGATGCCACGACTATTGTGCCAGGTCCTTGAGCATTTAGGTTTTCTGGAGGGCCCAGGATAGAGAGGAGGATCGATGTCCTGCAGGTCTGTCGATCGGTGAGTGATGACCGTACCGTTTCTTTTCTCCTCCGGCGAGACTAGGAGAGTTCAGTTCGAGGCGGTGCACTCCCACAAGATGATAGTCATGCCCACGAGGCACGGTGAGCGAGTCGATTCAGCGTATGTCCCTCCATCTCCTCGTCCACATCTTCGTCCAGCGACTGCGTGCGTCTCTTGGCCTCATGCCACATCACATCATTCGCCGGGTCACGTTCATACCCATTTCGAGAGAGATAGGTAGTGTGATAGATGCTATTTGTTCTTTGCGGCTACTCGGGCGACACGGGATCGAGGTTGGCTCGGTGTCACTCCCATGCTGCGACGGATTATGAGCTCACACAGGTCTTCCTCGTATTCGGATCGGAGAGGAGCCCGCCCACGGCGCTGACCTCTTTGGACATTTTGGCGATCTTGTGTGATTCTGAGACCCACCACCACCACGGCCCAGGTGAAATTGGTTTAGTTTTCTATGATTTGTATAGTTACCGGCTTTGCTCAGCCTCTTAATTTTGAATAGGACTTATGTATTAGCCATAGTAGGCGGTGATATTTTTGTATGTTTAGCTTTATTCAATAAGCCTTGCTAGCCATTTTGGCTATCAAAAAGCTATTGATTGTTATATATATATCTGAGACTTTGCATATCACTTTGTGCCCCCACTTCGGAGTATCAATTTTGTTTTCAATTGGGCTGATTGAATTTACTTGATTGGACAATTGAATGCTTTAATTAGACTGATTGAATTGCGCTAAATGGAAATTTGAAACCACATTTGTCCTACTTTATGTTAGAACAAATTCCATGTTTGATTTAATTTTTGGTCGATTGAAGTTCGGCATGCCTCCGGCAAACATTTCTCCCTTAAGCTAATTCACACACGGCACACCAGATCGTACTAATAGGCTGTCAAATTTGTTGCCTCCTTTCACTTTGCATAGCCGGCCTTAGGCATGTTGGCAACCTAGGATAGGTTTGTGTTACCCACATTTGAAGACCAATGTAGTCTTCCAAAGGAAAAAGAAAGAAAAGCAAAAGAAAAGAAAAGAAAAGAAGAAAAGAAAGAAATAAGTCATTGAGCTTTGCTTTTAAGCGAAACGCGGTCAGGGTGTATGGCGGCTTAACTGGCTTAGATGCCTAAGCCTTAATTGGGTTGAATTAATGACTTAGTGTTAAATTACGTGGGTGGATAGGTAAGGTGAAACGATTTGTAGGTGCTTAATTTTCGAAGTCATTCAGAGTTCGGGGTGAAGCCTGTAGAGTTTGTGGTCAGTGATCCTTATGGCTTGATGCCCTAAACCTTAATTGGTTGGGAGTCATCGGTGAACCCCGTTACCACGGACTTTGAGTGATCAGTTTAAGCATTGCACCTCTGATATAGTTGATTGAAAAGAAGTGTGTATCCCTATCTAGGTTGTTAAACCAACCAGACCATGTCAGTGCTAGGTTGGGAGGGGGACAATTGTGCAGTTTATTGGCTCGATCACGGTTATAGAGAACCATTAGACTTTGGTGGAAATTCAAGTTGAGAATCGTGGACAATCGTGAAGCTAAATTGTTCTTGTATGGTTTTGGTTCTTTTATGTCGGTTTCCAAACTTGGTGTCAATTTTTTGGGTTTAAAGGTAATGTTTATTTGTCGTAACACCTTTTTGAATCCTGCACTTTTGAAAATCAGCTGCATGTGTCTCCTTTTTCGTTTTTGCATTCTTGGGACTAGCGGCGTTTCGGGTTCAGGGTGTGATTAGTACCCCGAAGTCTTTATTTTGAGCCTATTTTATATAGGTTTTGAGTGCTTTGCGCCTTAATCATGTCAATAATGCCAATTGGAAGTGTTCGAGTCTTCTTAGTATCATATGTTTAGAGGATGTTTTTGGTTGTTGGTTTGCATACTTTGAGGATTGTCTCCGAGATCTGTCTTTGACCGTAGATAATGAGACTCATTTGCTCGACCTTCGACATCCCAAAAATCAATGAAGGAATGAAGGCATAGTGAGAAGAAATGATCTTGATAGAAGGATCGTTATGCGCGGTGAAGAATGAGCAAACCGGGAATTTCGCTAAGATTGCGAAAATTTATTTGGGATGCGAAAGAATTCGCGATCTGTGAAATTGAAATTTAGCTAGCCTTCAAATTTTCGTTATTCCTTTGTTCCTAAGCGAGTACACACTTTCGCTATCTGCTTAAAATTAGCTAAGCTAAGCTAGAATTTATTATGCGAGTACTTGATACTGTGAAATTCTCTTGATTAAGCTATCTCTGTACCCAATTTCGCTACCTAGCGGGAATTTTAAGCCTGCGAGGAATTTTCGCCCCTAGCGGAAATTTTAGCTACATAAAGCGAAGTGGTGCATAGCGAGAGTGCTGCCTTGTCATCTTTATTGTAATTAATGCCAATAGGCTTCATTTTGGTGTATTACATCCTTGTCCCTTATTTTAGCGAAAATGTTAGGCTTGTGTAGTTTCACATGATGGGTGGCCTATATAAACCCCCATAGTTTTTGTAACAAGGGCTGGGGAGGAGGCAGTCTTGGAAGCGATCTTGCAGCCTGATTTTCATTTTATGTAAATGTCTTCGGCTTTAGTTAGGGTTTGGTTTTCTCTCTTCCTCTCTCCTCTCCCTTATTTTTCTAGACTACAAACACCCCTCTTGGGGATGACAACTCAAGGGTCTTGGCTAGCCCAGCACTTCTTTGAAGAGGTAGGTAGCAGACTTGGTTATTGGGCCGGTTGCGGGTTGTCCTCATGTGTTCGTGCTCACAGTCTTTGTGTTATAGCTCCCATCTTCTCAAACTAGGGTTGAATATCATTTAATGTCATTAATTTGGCCAATACTTACCATGCTTTGAGGATACGGTGCATGCTGTGCTAGATGTCTTGTGGTTCTTTAGATGGCGCTACGAACCCTTTGAAATGATGTTGAATGTTAGGGTTTCAAACTAAAGGCGCGTAGATGCATGTTACTTGTGTTGACTCGAATAGGAGTGGTTTCTAGGGTTAGGTTTGCTAGTTAAATAAAGATCCGGTTATGGCTTGGACTATAGGTTGCTTGCCATAATGCGATGGTAAGCTTAGAGGACATGAACATACTATGTTATCAAGTTAGTGACCTAAATCTTCAAAGTTACCTTTTCACCTCCACTTTCAGTTTTCTTTGATTAATCATTTTCAAACTACTCACTCTGTTTTGAAACAAATCCAAAATCAAATTAAAAGCCTCACCATTTCAACACAGTGCAAGTCATTCATAGGATGAAAACCCATCCACAGTGTTCGACCCTAGACCTTTATCTTCAACATTAGCTTGACTACGAGTAGAATATTGAAACAAATTTTGTTGATTCCGCTCACCCTACCGTGGCACGAATCATGGGGTCTATATGCATGGTCCTGATATCAACTTCACCATTGGTTACTAGAGTTTAGGTATATGAATACCTAGGACTCGATGGGGCACGAGTTTAGATCTTGCCTGCTTTTGTGCATTTGGGTGGGGGTGTTGTGTGTGATTTGTGTGCTCGGGTGTGTGAAATTTTTGTATGATAAATCGTATGATGAACACTAGAGTTGGAGAGCGTAACCTTAGGGGTACGGAAAACAAATGAGCATGATAACGCAGGAATGGTTATTTATTAGTGTTTGGCAGTATGCACTACTAATGTGATAAATGGAAAGAGAGAATCTCAAATTGCTATCTTAACTTGTGTAGATGGCAAGTCGAGGGCGCAAACACAGAGGTCGTCCATGGGGCAGTGGCTCACCACCACCTGCCTTTGATCAGCAAGACTTTGCAAAGGTCATGGGTGTTGCGACTCTTTGCCATTTGCCTGGTAGTGTAGTTGAAGAGGCGGTCGGGGGAGGGTAGAGTGACCTCCAGAGGTTTATAGCACATCATCCTCCATCAGTCAGAGGAGGAGGGGATCCGATGGTTGCCGACCATTGGTTCAGATGGGCGAGAAGGTTTTTGGAGGCCGTAGAGGATGCTTCTCCAGATGCCACGAGGATCAGGTAGCTACCTTTAAGGTAGGGTGAATCCCAGATATAGTGGGATTAATTTAGGTCTCGAGGACACAGACGATGACTTGGGAGAGTTCAGGAGCTCATGTGAGCAAGTTTTTTCCCGACATTTGTTGATTAGTGCTTTCAAAAAGTGCAATTTTGAACCCTATATTAGATAGGTTTTGAGTACTTTTTGATCATTCAAATCATATCATATCCCAATTGAAGTGTTCATGTTACCTTAGTAACACTTATGCCCAATTGAGGTGTTTTTTGGTTGTTTTGTAGACTTTATACATTTGAACTTCAACCTCAATGCAAATGATCGATCATGAGTTGGAAATTTTAGTCTCGACCATCAACAAGCCCCGAAAATCAATGGAAAAACAAAGGAAAAGTGGAAAGAAATAGAGATACGATTGAAGACATGGCGAGAGGAATACGAAACGGCAAAAGCAGGCAATTTCGCAACTGTTGGCAACAATTATAACTTCATGAATTTATAAACTGTTATAACCGATTGTAATCTCGGCTAAATTACAGTCGCTATTGACTTACCTTTGTCTGATTAAATTAGCTTCTCGCTGACAATTCGCTAGCTTAGCGAAATTTAGCTAATAGCGAGTGTGACCTTGCCAAATTAAGCTACAACATTGCCAATTTCGCTAGACCCTTGCCAATTTCGCTGGCCATTTGCCAAATTCGCTAACCATTGCCAATTTCGCTAATTAATGAAATTCTCCCTTAATAGCGAAAATGCATGCCTGATAAATTGCTTTGTAATTAATACGACCGCCTTCCCGAGCTTGGTGAATTACTCTCCTATCTATAACTTAAGCTTAGTTATTAGGGTTTTGGTATTTTCATACCTTGAGGGAGTCCTATAAATACCCCTCATGTTTGTAATAGAGGAGGGGAGGAGGAGAGAGAGAGTGGAATACAAGTTTTGAGTGATTTGTAAGTTTTCATTTTCTTGCTTTTGTAAATAAATTGTTTTATTTTAGTTTGCTTTTATTTTCTCTGTACCTCTCTCTTCTTTCTCTCTTCTTTCTTTCACTTTCCGGGTGCGAAGCACACCTCTTGAAGATGACAATTAAGAGATGCTTGGTACAAACCTCACTGTGAAGAGGAAGGAAGCTAGCTTAGCGATGAGGTTAAGCATGTTGTCCTCATGTACTAAAAGTTTATGGGTAGTGTATTTATGGCCCTTATCTTCAAACTTCCGGTTGCATAACATGGGCGGATGTTATTGTCTTGGCCAATACTCTCCATGCTTTAGATCCGATTAACAGTGACGAATGCTGGCTCTTTTAGATGGTCATACTTTGCCTATGAGGTAATATTCACATGTTAGGGTTCTTAATTAGGGTTAAATAACATTTGCTTTTATTGTTTGTGATACTCTCCATGCTGGGGTTCGAGTGCTCGGGTGAGAGATGCAATGATTCTTTAGATGGTCTTTACTAGCCTAAGGTCAATACTCTCCATGCTTTGGGTTCGATTGCGGGTGAGAGATGCCAGCTGTGATTCTTTAGATCTTCTGAGCCTCTCTAAAAATGATAAAAGAATGTTAGGGTTTAAACGAAAGGGGCCATAACTACATCTGTGTTGACTCACATAGGAGGATAAAACGAGGACATGTGTTTGCCTAGCTTGCCAAGTTAGTGACCTAAATCTTCAAAGCCAATTTCTTCGTTGTTAATTTCCGATTTTAACTTTCGGTTTTACAATTTCCTGTTTTTCAAACCATTCCCACAGTTTTTGAATGAATTCGAAAGGAATTAAATAAGCCTTACCTTCATGCCCTAATGCAAGCCATTTTTATGAAGAAAACCCATCCCGTGTTCCGACCCTAGACCACTATCTTTCAGTAGCTTGACTACAGCGGTTGCTAGGAAACTTAGGTATATAAATATTGTTGATTTAGCTTCCATTTCTTGTGGCCTGAATCATTTGTGAGAATACGAGGCCCGGGAGTTCCAGCAGGTTGAGGTAAGAGTAGGGCGATCTTTCGAGTCACGTTGCCAAGTTCACACGAGTTAGCGTTTTGGGGATGACTCGTGTACAGATATGGCCAAGGTGAAATTCAAGGATGGCTGAAGTTGTCCGTTCGGGAAGATTGGGATTCCTCATCCGGAATATGGACTTTATGGTCCGCGGCGGCAATGGCCATAGAGAGATAGAGAGGACAAGCGGAATTGTAGGATGTGAATGCTTGCGGTGGCAGAAGAAGAGCCAAACTTCTTCCGAGTTGCGGAAAGAATGAAGGCTTCCGGTTCCGCAGGTTTCGAGGACGAGCCGCATTGCTCGGGGCGGCGGCCCAGGACTCCCCCAGCGGTCCCAAGCCGATCACATGTTATCATTGTCATCAGCCTGGACATGCGAGGTGGGATTGCCCTTAGGCGGGGATCACGGGGGCCATCGGACACTGTTCAGTCATCGGTGGGACGATGCCTGAGGCCGCCGATATGTTCCTTCTCACCCGGTGCGGGCAGAACGTGCTCCAGTCCCGAGTCTTTACCTGAAGCACACTACGCTACAAGCGGGCAGAGAGGCCAAAGTCACGGGTGAGTCGGAGTCGAGGAGTCAGGGCGGGGCTCATAGGTGGGGACTTCAGGGACCTAGGGGCATGTCTATGCCATCGTACCACCGACTGAGCCAGTAGATCAGCCAGTCTTACAGGGTATGTTTTTACTATCTCGTTGGTGCATCACATTCATTTATTGATGCATCATGTGTTAGAGAATTGGGCTTGGAGGTTGTGACCTTGGAAGAGCCGATGCAGGTGAGTTCTCCCCTAGGGACTAGGGTGAATGTGAATATGATTTGTCAAGGTTGTGAGTTAGAGATCTCATGGATTCTCACGAGTGTGGACTGGTCATGGAGCGTGATGGAGTTTCACGTCGTCTTGGGGATGGATTAGTGACGACACACGAGTTGTTATCGGTGTGGCGTAGAGTTGCGCCTACACACAAGATGGGTACTCGCGTTACGTTTCGGGGGGACAAACACGATGCTGCTTCGTCGTGTATGACTCGGATGGCATGGGTGGTTGATAGGTTGGCCCTGGCCGGCCTTGCACAGAAGGCGAGGTGGGAACGGGACTTGGATCTACCTCAGGTTGTGTGCGAGTACGAGGATGTTTTTTCGGATAAGCTACCAGGATTACCTCCGTCGAGGGATGTAGACTTTTGCATTGAGCTACACCCAAGTACGTTGCCTATTTCTATGGCTCCGCATAGGATGGCGCCGGTTGAGTTGTAGGAGCTCAAGGTCCAGATACATGGGTTACTGGGCAAGGGTTTCATTAAACCGAACACTTCACCATGGGTCACTTTGGTTCTGTTTGTAAAGAAGAAGGATAAGACCAGCCGTGCATCGATTGTAGACGGTGAGCAGGGTTCACGATTAAAGAATCGAGTATCCATTCTGGGGAGGATTGATGACTTGTTTGATCGGTGAGAGGCACGAGTCTACTCAGGTGAACCCTTGGCGGTGCCATCGAGTTGAGAGTTAGGGAGGCCGACATCCCTAAGGCAGTTTGGGAGTTAGCAGGCTTTGAGTTCACGGTGATGCCCTTTGGATTGACAATCGTAACATTGATGAATCTCATGAATAGGTGTTCAGCCCTATTTAGATAAGTTGGTGGTGGTCTTTGTTGATAACATTCTGATCTACTCCTAGTCGAAGAAGGAGCATGAGAATCACTTGAGGGTCATACTACAGCTTTTAAGGGATCATCAGTTGTATGCTAAGTTCAGTAAGTGTGAGTTTTGGCTTACTGAGGTGGGTTTCTTGGGGCACGTAGTGTCAGCTTCACACGTGTTAGTGGACCTCGAAAAGGTTGAGGCTGTTATGAGTTGGGAGAGACCGAAGTCAGTCTTCGAGATACATAGTTTCCTGGGATTGGCGGGGTACTCACGGGGGTTTATTGGTTCTCAGGCTGTAAGCCCTATGACCCGGATTGACCGGAGGAAGGAGCTAGGGTTCAGTGGAGTGACTCGTGTGAAGGCATTCCTGAACACTTAAGATTCAGCTCCTATTCGTAGTCAGATGGGATGAGGTACATATTGAATATAAAAGTGCAACATTTATATAGGATTTTTATCTGATATATTTTGCTCTCATTTGTGTAGAATGGTACTTTGATTGTTTCTAGTGTTTTTATCGTGTGCTGGTTTCGAGTCGTGCACAAATTTTATAGAGTTTGATCCGAACACAAATGTAGATCATCAGCTGATGATGGCGGTCGGTAACTCGAGGGGCCTTGGGTAGTATTGTAGTGAAGAGGAGCAATTTGCAGAGGCATTGGTACGTTACCACACTTCTTGGGTACCGGTGCCCACATGCGTGAGGCGGTAGGTACCGATTACTCAATATCACTGAGTCTGGAGTACTGATGCGGAGTGGAGTGCCCGAGTACACTTTTTGGTGCTGGTGCACCACACTTACTAATCTGCCGATCTTAGGCATGCAATCTGCGGGATTTAAATTTCAATCTTAGTGCAAGGGCACGCTGTCTTTTCGACCACCGCTGAGATCACTAATGAGGATGGTATTGGGCCAGCTGAGGCGAGTAAAGGGTTTTGGATTATAGGGTTTAGTTTTTGACAGTTGTTTCTCGTATTTTGCTAGGAGTTTATAGAGTAGAGTACTTAGCTTTTCTTCGGATTCTGAGTTTTAAGTTACTTGTAATATTTCAATTGGTTTATATAACTCGATATTTTCTTACGGGATTATGTGCTTTTAATGTCCCAACCTTGCAATAGAAGTGTTATTCTCGAGTGCAGTACAATTAGTGTTTTATTTACCATGAATCGATTCTCAGTTTCAATGAAGTTATAAACCCCCATGAAAGGGTTCTAACGGTGGAAACTCACCTCCTTCAAGGTAACAACCCTTAATTCCTCTTTTGTGCTTCAATGGAAGTTATGCGATGCTATTACTTGTGAAAATCTTATAAAACCTTAGTTTGGCATCTTCTTGACAACGTGTACCGAGAGTCTCTCGGTACATGTTGGCCTTGATCATAAATGCGAGCTAAGTCCAAGAAAATCCTGTCCCCGAACAAGTGTTTATTATCTCGCAATCGTTCTTTGTCTTAAAAGAGCTTTCAACGTTACATCTTCCATTGAAGACCATTCATCGATGGCTCCTAGATGAGATTATGAATAAGAGTGGGTATTACACGATCGGCGGTGGCAAAACCTAAGAACCCTATAGTCGCCCTTCTTGTTTTAAAATAATTAAGTTAATCGGTTACTCAATTAATCAATCACAACCTCTAGATTTTACTTTTAAACACACATTCTTTGGAGAGCAATCCTCAAGGATCACCTAGGAAACGACTCCCCGTGGAAATGACTGTGGAATCCACGGTAATATAATGCTTGATGACTTTAGATTCCTACGGCAGGAATAATTTCAGCATACGAAATGAAATGAAGCATACACTTAGTGTTTGTGATGCCTTGAATGATTTGGGATGCTTCTTGATGCGATCCCGGAAGGGTAGTAGCTTATGGTTCCAGGCAATTTGAAAAACCATGGCGAATTACCCCGCGCGGCATGGAGTTGGTGGCCGTAATTTTAGCGAGATTTAGCGCCACTACTTATACGGTGAGTAGTTTGAGGTGTTTTCAGACCATAAAAGTCTGGAGTACATCTTCACACAGCGGGACCTCAACATGAGGCAGCGCAGGTGGATGGAGTTTTTGGAGGACTACGACTTCACTTTGTATTACCATCCCGATAAGGCAAATGTGGTGCTGATGCACTCAATCGGAAGTCACGGGGAGTACTGGCTAGCGTAGCTTCTAGAGAGTGGCAGATGCTCGAGACCATGGGACCAGTTCGAGGCTGCTTGATGCGGTGAGAAGGCTCGAGTGCTGGGGTACGATGGCCTGCAGCCCAGATCCACTGTTTAAGCGAGTGATTGAGTCTAGGGGCGGGGCCTTTATAGATAGTGTCCATCGGGGATCGGGTGCAGTCAAGTGCAGTGGCGAAGACTGAGGCAATCCACACGATGGTAGTCTTCGATTATAGGGACGGGTTGTTGTTCCTGGTGTGGTTGAGGAGAGATCCTTAGGGAGTTCCATTGCTCTCGGTTGTTTGTGCATCGAGGTGGAGTACGAAGATGTCTTGTGATCTTAATTGTAGTATTCTTTGGACGGGGATGAAGCGCGGCACGTTGGAAGACTTTGTTCCTGATTGTCTCACGGTCGAGGTAAAGACTAAGCCTCGAGAGGCCGGCGGGGTACCTCGAGCTGGAGGTAGCATAGTGGAAGTGGGAGCACGTCACGATGGATTTTATGATCCACTTGCCATGGTCACCACGGAGACATGATGCGGTGTGGGTGATTATGGACATGCTCACTAAGTCGGCACATTTCTTGGCAGTGTCGATGACCTTCACTTTAGAGGAATTCTACAGGCTATACGTGCGTGAGATTGTCTAGCTACATGGAGTGCCAGTATCCATAGTGTCGGATAGAGATCCTAGGTTTACAACGCGCTTTTGGAAGAGTTTCCGGAAGGCTATGGGGATGGGGTTCATCATGAGCACCGCTTTTCATCCGCAAACAGATGGTCAGTCGGAGAGGACCATCCGAGTTTTATAGGACATGCTACGAGCATGTGTTCTAGATCATAAGGGTCGTTGGGAGGAGCACTTACCCTTAGTGGGTTGCACCAGCAAAACGGTTATCATGCGAGTACCGGATGGCACCTATGGGAGTTACGTATGGGAGGCCATGCTGATCACTGGTTTGTTGGACGGAGGTGGGAGAGAGCTCCATCACTGGTCCAGATATGATTAGAGACACCTCGGAGAAGGTGGGTTTGATTCGGCAGCGTCTTCTCATGGCTCAGAGTCGGCAGAAGAGTTACGTCGATAGGCGGTGACGACCTCTAGAGTTTGAGGTAGGCGATTACGTATTCTTGAAGGTGATGCCCAAGAGGGAAGTGGTTAGGTTCATCAAGCGGGGGAAGCTGTTGATGAGCTTAAAAGTCATCTATTTTAAGTCCACTTTTTTGATTGATTTTTACATAAAAGAGGCGGTTATATGCGGGAATATGGAATTACTTCACGAAATCTTTGTCTGACAAGGGGTGGCAGAGAGTGCGGTAAAGGACGAGAATGTGGATGAGCGATGCTAATATAGCCCCGGTTAAAGGATTCTTGTGTGTAAAAGTTAAAGGATTTGATGTCGTGAAGCTTTTGGCAATCCAAAATACATATTAAGGTTGCAACTACAAAGCCCCGATCATAAATGAAGCGTAGTGAAGACAAAGCATTTGGGTGTGAAAGAAACTCAAAGTCAAGCAACGAAGGGAATTGATGAAGAAGAAGACATGATGTCGCGACATCCTTGAGTCGCGGCGAGTAAAACCCGGTCGCGATGGATAATGAGGTTGCGACACGAAGAAAGAAGTCGTGACCAGTTAAAATGATGGATTGAACAATTATGTCGCGACATACGAATGCGTGTGACATTAGCTGAATAAGAAGCGATCGCGACATCAGCTTACCAAAGAGCTAAAGATTAGCGTTAGCGGCTAAAGAGAGATGGTCACGACATCAATTACCACAGAAAGGAAGTCGCGACATCATTCAGCTATCGCGACAACAGTTGTGGAATTGATGTCGCGACAACACCTGGTTGTCGCGACATCAATTGCAAAGACTAGAGGTCGCGACGTTATTAAACAGTCGCGACAATAGAAACAGGGCAAAGAGGTCGCGACACCGTCCAGAAGTCGCGACAGCCACTCTGAGAGAGAAGAGGTCGCGGCGACGTTTAGTGGTCGCGACATCAAATCCCCGCGATTAAGGTCAGCGACATCCTTAAGTTATGTGACATCGACCCACCAAAGACACGTCGCGACCAAACAAAGGCTTCTACGACAAAAGAAGGTCACGACAAGATCAAGCTGTCGCGACATCCAATGACAATGAAATTTGGATTAGCTACTTGATCCGAAGAGGTGCATCGAAGTGGGGCCCGACTTGAACCCTATAAATACAATTTGCTAATGAAGGAACGCGACTCGGCGACTAAAGAGATGCGGGTTCTTTGGCATCTGCAATTTTAATTTTTGCTGCTGCTCATTGTTTTGAGTCGTTGGTCGTTGCTATTTCAGTAAATTGATAACATTCTATAATTCAAAGCTGAATGAATAATGTTTGCTGGAATTTGGTTGCCGAATTTAAGTCAGATTGGGGACTCCCGATTGCCAGTTACGGTGGCTTCCTTGATCGGCGAAACGATGTATGGTGTAATCTGGTGATTTAGAAACCCGACTTTCATTGAATTGCTCGTCACAGAATTATCTTTCTGCGAGAAATTTATTTAGTGTGATCAGACTCCAGGTTTGCGAAGTTGCCTGGCACGGTTGTGTGTATTTTATTCGCGATCCCAATGTGGAGTGTCTCATGCAGTAAATGGGATTGTCTCGAGCTCGATTTCGAGACCCTGCGGTGACATAGAGAAGGAATTCTGAGAGTGATGAACAATTTCGAAGATGTGAGAACCTAACAATGGTGATCTAATGTGCTCACGTGGCCAATTAAATTGATAAATCTCTTCTCACTTGGAGAGGAGAATGAGTGGAGCAATTTATCAATTTAGGGATACAGAGAGTTCACCTCGATTTGATTAGTAAATCCAATCCCGTGTTAGCTGAGATCTAATCAAGGAAAGGATGAGTTGTTCTAATTTGGAGGAAGAGGAACCAGTATAGTGTAGATCTGTGCAATGACTATATCTTAGGAGCTCAGATTTACAGTCCATGTTGTGGGTATGAAGTATTGAAAAAGAAAAATATCCAGAACAAGGCAACCTAGATTAAAATTAGTTATCTAATACTCTGTCTTTGAGAGAAACAGTGAAGTTTAGATAATGAATTGTGGGGTTTGGAGAAATCCAGCTACATTATTATCTTCCTTGGACTAGTTTTAAATCTGCGGTTCAATAAGCAACAGATCAGTGCATTCTGCAGGAATTGATGTTTCACAGTAGAATTCTTTTTAATGTCTCTTTGCAGAGAACTGTTCAGTCTTAATTTGTTATTTTTGTATTTCAATATTCAATTAATTTATTATTAATTCATTTTCCTTAGGTTTTATTATTTTAAGCTTTCAAATATGATTCCAATTGTCTATGAGAGTCCAAATAGTGTAGAGTTTGAGTAGTCGGGGTAGTTGATCGAGAATTCTTGAGATCTTTGTGGGATCGATATCTGGACTTAAATCCAATTTACTACTTGTCCGACCTGTGCACTTGCAGCATAACGGACCAAAACCACTCAGATAAAAAAATTTACCCCAAATGAAACAATCTTTGAACTAATCAAATAGCTAAGGCATACAGTCAACAAGTTTTATGGCGTATTGTGGGGATGAACAATGAATGCATTTGGCAATAGTGTTATAAATCTGTACATGTCTTTTGGTTCGGTCAACAAGTTTTATGGCGCCGTTGCCAGGGATCAGACAATAGTCCTTTGGTAATAGTGTCATAAATTTTTATATGTCTTTTGGTCTGGTCAACAAGTTTTATGGTACCGTTGCCGGGGATCGAAAGAGTTTAGTAGATCAATATTCTGACGAAAGATGGAAATGCTAATTTGGACATTTAAAAGAAAAAGAATAAAAAAAGTTTTTCAAAGCAGTGGTTATTTTTAGCCTGACTTTTAACAAGCCATATAAAATATTTGTTGGCACGACTAATCCTTTTTTAATGTAAGTGTGTTTTGATTTCGGAAAACTTTAATGCACTTAGGAAGCAGTCTTGATGCGGATTCAGCGAATCTTGAACTAGAAAGAACACTCAGAAGCTTGAGAAAGGCGAAAAGGTCAGAAAACTCAGCTATGGCAGATGAAAGACCCGGACCCGGTGAAGGACAAAGAACGGCCGACGGGAAGACCTCCTAATCAACGATACAATGGAGTACTTTTGGAGACTGTGTGGGATAGATACTCTGATGAGCCCATTTGTAGTTGATGCAAATAATTTTGAACTAAAGCCCCGTACTTGATTACAATGGTTCGGTAATAACGGTTCTTGGTCATCCCGCAAGACCCAAATGAGCATGCAGGAAGGTTTCTCGGAATAGCGAAACCTGATGGGATTGAATGGGGTGAGACCCGGTCGTAAAATTGCATTTATTCCCATTTTCTCTAAGAATCTGGCTGACCACATGGTATGAATCTCTGTATGGTTGTTGATACTTGGGAGGAGCTTGTAGAAGCCTACTTGGGTAGATTCTTCCCCCGTCACTCACCTCGGAGAGAAGAGGAGATAATTTGTGACATTGGGGAAGATGAGAGCCTTTATGTAGCATGGGAGAGATTGAAAGGTTGTTGAAAGATGTCGATGCATGGGATATGAACTTGAAGACCGGATGGACATAGTGTATCATGCCTTCAGATGATACATCTAAGGGCATTATTGATGCTTCATCTTTGTGGAGCATTCAAACGTAAAGTCTTTGAAGAGCGAGATCGATTGAAGACACGGCTAAATCTGATATGAAAGCTCCGCCAGGAGTTTTCCGGAGTAATTGGCGAGGAAGAGGAGTCATGGAGCTGAGCAAGATAGCTGACCATGGAGAGCAAAGCTAGATGCCATCGTACATAGAATGGACAAGCAAAGAGGAAGATGCACACTTGTTCATGAAATAGGAAGCGGAGTTGAGGGAACTATTGAGAGGAAGTCTTTGAGTACCCATTAGGCGTTTTATGATCTTGAGGTTAAGTACTTGGGAGAGCCGAGAAGTTATCACTTGAGCCAAATCCTAACGCCGGCACACTATCATCGGGCGAGGAACCATGAAAATTTTCGTATGGTGGAGGGGCCTCCCACATGGCTGAGGCATGAAACGACATCCTCGGCAAGGATACCAGCGACCACGAGTTCAACGGCGGCAAGGAGGAGGCGTGGGCATAAGTTGGAGGAGAGCTCCGCCATTTGAAGATCAAATCTTTGCAATTCATGGGGACAACAAGCTGTAAGCCTCCATAGACAAAGTTTGCGAATTGGAAGCCTCGAATGCCAATTCTCGAATTTTCGGAAATGCTAATGCTTCTCTCGAGACACAGGAGATCTGAATAGGAATGGTGGCCCCAACCGCAAAACCAGATGAAAGATGCCTTTCCCAGTGACACAAAGAAGAATCCAAAAGATTGTATGGCGGTGCAGCTCAGAAGTGGGAAAGACTTGGAGAAGAAGACAGAAAAAGATGAAAGCAACAAGGGAGATGAAGGCCCAGACAATGCAGAAACACTGGAGAAAGAAAGAAAGAAGGAGCAGTTGTCCGGAGAAGAAGAAAGTAAGAAGAAAACCCAGAACAGTCTGCCTGCAGTACCATTTCCACAAAGTGAGAAATGTCGAATAGAGAGCAGTTTTAAGGTTCTTGAAAACCTTTGAAATTTGGAAGTCAGTATGCCTTTCACTGAAGTGGTAGCTTCGGATGCCACTTTATCTGAAATTTTGAAAGACATCTTGAGCAAAGAGGAAGATTCTTGAAGAAGGAATTGAACTGATTGCAACTTGCGATCTTTGTGATCCAGAAGGGCTTACCGAAAAGATGAAGGATCGGGGAGCTTCACCATTCCGCACCATTGGAGAGTTTAATTTTGAAAGCTCTACGTGACTCAGTGCGATGTGATTTAATGCCCTATTCTGTTGCCAAGAAGTTAAGTTTGGGGGAGCTTACTCCCACTATTGTTACTCTCCAAATGGCAGATAGAACCCTGGCAAAACCTGAAGGAATCATAGAAGATGTGCTAGTAAAGGTGGGAAAATTTATTTTTCAGTAGACTTAATCGTCTTGGATATGGAGGGAAGATTAAGTTCCTCTTCTTGGGAAAGGCCATTCCTTGCAAGCTGGAGGCGACTCTAATCGATATGCAGAAGGGAATTCTCACTCTCAGGGTTGGAGAAGAAACAGTTGACTTCAATTTAATCAGAAGTTTGAAGAATTTAGACATAAAAAGGGAAGATATCAAGTCGATAGAAGATGTATATGTCAGCAACTATGATTTTTACTATGATTGTAATGCTCAATTTTCAATCAATGAAAAAGAGATGAATTCCCAGTATCTTGAAGATTTTGATTCAGATTTTCTTCACATCAGTTTACAATCTACTGTTACAGTGATGAGTTTTGAACAAAAAGAGATGAAAAAGAGGCAAAATGAAGAAGGAATTTCATCGAAACCGATTGAAGAGGAGCTGGATTTTAAAGAGTTACTTAGTCATTTAAAGTAGCACTTTACAGGGTACACTTGAAGAGTAAACCGGTAATAATTTACGCTAGACTTAGTGATCTTGAGGAACATCGATTCTTTGAAAATTTTAAGGAATCACTAAGGAGTTTATAGCTTGGTCTATTGCAAAGTTAAAAGGTATTGATCCGTCAATATGCGTACCTGAAGCCTTACAGAAGAAAATCTGAAACCCTGACGGTCGAGCATCCAAAGGCCGAATCCATTAATGAAAGAAGTGATCGGAAGGAGGTGCTCAAATGGTTGAATGTTGGTTTATCTATGCAATTCGGATAGTCCTTGGGTTAGCCCGATCCATGTGGTTCCAAGAAGGGTGGGTTTCTTGTAATCGCAATGAAAGAATGAACTAATTCAGCGAGAGCGGTGATAGGATGGAGTAGTCGTGATTCTGAGTGAACACGGCAACTAGAAGATCTTCCTTGCCCTTCATTGATTAGATGTTAGACGGTGCTCAGGACACCCTCATTTTGTTTTCTTGAATGGTATTTAGGCTGCAATCAGATTGCAATTGCACACGAGGACCAAGAAAAACACATTCATGCCTACGACACCTTGCCTTGAAGGATGCCATTTGGGGGTGCAATGCTCTGCTACTTTCGGCGATGTATGATGTCGATGTTCACCGGACTTGGTAGAAGAAGTTGAAATTTTTATGGATGACTTCACAGTGTATGGATCCAGTTTTGAACAATGTCTGAACAACCTGGAAACAGTACTTCAAAGATGCAAGGACAAGCAGCTAGCACTAAATTGGGAAAAATGCCATTTCATGGTAACAGAAGGTATTGTTCTTGGTCATAAAATTTCCGCTACAGGGCTAGAAGTGGACCAATCCAAGATTTCTATTATCAAAACCCTTGCACCTCCCACAACAGTAAAAGGGATAAGGAGTTTCTTGGGGCATGCTGGATTTTATAGGAGATTCATCAAAGACTTCTCAAAAATAGCAGGACCCTTTATGCGGTGCGGAAAGACCGCAAAAATTTAATTTTGATGATTCACACTGTAAAAATTTGCCTTTGAAGAAATCAAGATCGGATTGGTTCAAGCACGAGAATGGGATCGGGTCGAGTAATGTGTGATGCCGGTGATTCGCAATGGGAAATTGTTTTGGGGCCAAAAGAAAGAAAATATTGAGCAATATACTATGCTAGCGGAACCTTCAATGAAGCACAAGAAAACTATTCCACAACTAAAGGAGATGCTAGCAATAGTGTTCTTGTGAAATTCAGGCCATACATTACGGGATCATGTTATAGTTCACACAGGAGACCATGTGTATCAAATATACGATGTCAAAAAGGCTAAGCGGGCGATAAGGTGGGTGCTGCTGCTGCGAAGTTTGATATGGAAATTAGAGATAAAAAGGGGTGTGACAATGTGATAGCTGATCACTTGTCCAGAATAGAAAGAAATCAAGCAGAAGAGTAGGAAATAAGACTAAGAGAGAACTTCCCAGATGAGCAACTAGTTCAATTGTCATTCCAAATAACATGGTATGCTGATATTGTGAATTACTTAGCTTGTGGAGTAGTTCCTTCTAAATCCGACCACCAGAAAGAAAGCTCGGGGCGACACGGGCATTATATGCGGGATGACCACTATTATTTAGAGGAGTGCGTATGATTATAAGAAGATGTGTGCGGAGGGTGAACAAAGTAGAATTATGAATTAATGCCATGCATCGCCCTATGGGGACATTTTTTACGGAGAAAAACGTCATCGCGTCAGTTTATTAGCCTTGTTTTCGAGGGCATGTAGATAGGTCAAATTATGTGATAGATGCCAAAAGATTGGAAATATCAGCATAAATGAAATGCCCCTACGAGGCATATTGGTGGTGCAAATTTTTGATGTATGGGGGATAGATTTTATGGGACCTTTTCCACAATCATTTGGAAACCTGTATATACTGCTAGCAGTGGATTATGTTTCTAAATGGGTGGAAGAAATAGCTTGCCCAAGAAATGATGTTAATACAGTTGTGAGTTTCCTGCAAAAGAACATATTGAGCAGATTTGGAACACCCAGGACTATCATGTTGATGGGGAAGTCACTTTCTGGCAAAATCTTATGGCTTCGTGGCGGTATGGGATCGAGCATATAATGAGCCTGGCTTATCCTCCCCGGACTAATGGGTAGCGAAGTTTCCAACGGGGGGAGATTAAAGGATCTGAAAAGACTATAAGTTTAAGCGGGAAGGGTGGTCTTCCAAACTTGATGATGCACTTTGGGCCCTCTGAGCTGCATTCCGAAGCTCTGACAGGATGTCTCCATCTGATTGGTATTTGGCGAAGCAATGTCACCTTCCTCTTGGTGGAATACAAGGCTATGTGGGCCATCAGAAGCTGAATTTTGATTTCAAAATGGCAAAGGAAAAGAGATTGCTTCAAGCGAGGCAATGGAAGGCGAGAAATGAAGCCTATATTAATGCTAGGATATACAAAGATAAAACCAGAAAATGGCATGGTCAAGGATTACAGGGAAAGAGTTCGAGAGAGGGGATCGAGTTCTTCTATTTAATTCGGATTAAGATTGTTTCGGAAAATTGAAATCAAAGTGGAGTGGATATATATAGTGGTGTCGAAAAACACTACTTTTGGAGTAGTAGCACTCAAGGCGTCTTTGGGAAGAATTGAGTTAATGGGCAAAAGGCGAAACATTATCTCATTAGGGGAAAGAAAAAGAAGAACACCAGCGGTAGATTGGGGAAGAAAAGGCTTAAGCGACAAGTCAGCTAAGGACTCAAAGCGGCGGTGATGGGAGGCAACCCATAGGGAATTCAGTTTTTGATTTTAGACTTAGATTTTTTTTTAGAATTTTACCTTGATTTTGTTTTATTTAGTGCTAATAATGATTAGTTAGTACTTAAGAATTTAAGTTTTGTTTAATTGAATCCTTTCTGGAAATGTTGCAGAGTAATTATGCATAAATGGCTCGACGAAAGAACAAACTCGATGCAATTAGGCAACTGCGAGAAGAAGAGCAGCGAAAGGAGCATTCCTTTCTTATTAGAGATTCTGTATAGAATAAATGCTTGAATTTCTGTGTGAAAATGATTTAATTGAATGCTGAGAATTTGCAAATTGATAAATAGTGAAAAGCTGTTGTTCATTAAATTTGAGGCAAAATTGCAGACTAGGTTGCGAAAAAAAAAAACTTATGTCGTGGCAATGAGGTATAGCGAAGTTGATGTCGTGACTTAGTCGTCTTGAAAGGAAGAACAAAAATTTGGTGCGACCAAAAGTTCTGTTGTGAAAGAAATTGAGGTCGCGACAACTTAACAATGACATGAAACACAGTATGTCGCAGCCTGAGGATAACTTGTCCTCCCACAGTTTGAGTATGTCGCGACAAACAATCATAGGTCGCGACATGAGAGAAAGGTTTGCCAGCTGGGCATCTTTTAATTTTGCCCTAAATTTAATGGCGTACACACAATTTGGTGATATTGGGTTGCGACAAGCAAAAATAAATGAAATAATAAATAGCTCAAAATCATAATTGAATTACAACTGTTGAGAAACTCCTTCCATTATCATCTCTTTCCTTGAAGCAAAAAAAACTTTTCACCTTCGCAAAGTCCTCGAACTCCAATTCTCACAAACCCTAGATCCAAACGTCTTCCTCCAAACCTTTGAATTTCTATAATGGCGAACTGAAACCTAATCCCAAACTTGAGTGGAAATGATGGAGGAGTATGCTCCGCTGAAGGAGAGGTTCATATGGGCAAACGAGGAGGGCAGGCTGACAGAACGAGAAGTTCAACCGAGTTCTGAGCGGGGAAAGAAAGAGGCGGGAGAGGCAATGAGAGAAGAGGGCGGCTTTGTATCGAAGAAGCATACTCCTAATTGGAAGAAGCATTATGCGGGAAAGGGGTTTATAGAGAAAGGGGAGTTGAGCCGGTTCATTTCTCAGTTCAAAGGAATTGATAGAGGCGAAAGAGGATGGGAAAAATTACGTGAACATGGCTTGGATATGCAGTGAGTGGTTGAGAGTTTTACTCAACCTTGTTGGCGAAAGAGGAGAATTCTGTTTTTCGTCGGAGGGTTTGGGTGCCATACGGAGCAAATTCCGTGGAGTGTACGGGATGGCGAGAAGCGAAGGCATGGCTCCAAATTTAAGAAGGTATTAGCAAACCAGAGACCATGAGAAGATTGTCGGGAGATAGACAGGATGGTAGGTACAATGGGATCGAGAGGCACCAAGAGACAGTAAAGGGAGACCTGACAGGAGGCTAAGGTATGGTTTATTTCACGCTTCTGGTATGGTCCCGATGACATGTATGCACGGTGGGAGCAGGAAGCCGTCATGCTATATGCCATACGAAGGGTCTGACTCAATACGGGAGCAATTATTGAAAATTCAATGAGATACCATGAAATAAAAGAGCCTAATTCCACTTGACAATCATCCACGGACATAATATAGGGGGTGGTGTAGAGGAAAGTTGGGCGAAGAAGAAGAATACTTGATCTTCACCATTAACTACGGCTAGGATACGAGGCTAAGAAATCAAAAGAAGAAGGAAGTTATACTGGAAGCTGATTCCAGAGATGAGGAGGAGAGAGCAATACAAGAAGAGGACACCCTGATGGTTGAAAACCAAGAAGAACAAAATCCAGAGACACAGCCAGAAGGGAACACCTCTATTTTTGCAGAGGACATAGCAGAAGATGAAAGAAGTCCTATAGACTTCACCACTCCACTGGCCAGCTCTCCACCAATGAGAAACAGGGAGTTTAGAGAACCTGGAGAAAGTTCCAGGGGAGCCCAAGGAAATAATGAGATCATGGAGATGCTAATTTCTATGCGAAGAGTATGGAAGAAGAGAGAAATGGAGAATCTGCGACAATTTAGAGAAGAAGGGTGTATGGACGAATTGAGAAGAAGAGATCAACGATTGGGAAGAGGAACTCAACGAGAAGAGGAGGAGATGTATGAAGAAGAGTTGAAAGGAAAAGAACAGAAGTGGGAAAAGGAATTGAGCGAGAAAAGGAGGAAGCAAAAATATCTAGACCATCAGCAGAAAATTTCAAAAGGAAATGGAGGAAGAGATCAAGCTCTGAAAAGGCGGAAGCTTAGCCATGAGTCATTTACACAATAGCTCAGTCTGAAACGAGACTCTCAACTCCTGAAACTTATCAAAGGGATGCGAACAAGCAAGGACAAAGGAGTATATCAAAGGGTTTAAGTTCCTTTATATGTCATTGATAAAGGACTTCGAGAAGAAGATGATGGATAGAGATAAAGTGCTAGATGACAATGATGCCTATAGAAGAAAAATCTGGCTGGAAAATCTGGACTTGATCAACAACATTCTAGCCAAATTTTTGGAAGTCATGACTTCAATGGAACACAACATGAACACATTAGGAATGAGACAGAATGAACTGAATGACAAGGTGGATCTCACAAATGAATTGGTCACGGAAGCGAGACGAGGAAAAGAGAATGCAAGAGAAGAAAGAAGAGTAGAATTTTTCCAGAGTGCGACCCCGACCTTGCTACGGATGCGGATCCTCCGGACATCTTTACTTCTAAGCAGAAAGAAAAAATAGACCTTTCCATTGGTTGTAAATCCCTCCCTCATTCTTATCCTTTTGTTCTCAATAGTTGCACATTCTTATGAATAAAACCAGAAATTTGTTTGATGTGTTTGAAGTCAAACTGTGTGTTTACTTTTTTTCTTTAATTGTTAGAGGAATAACAGTAGAATTTAGCTCAAGAATAAAACTACTGACATATCATAATATAAAGGCAGTTGAGGTGATTGATTAGATATAGGATGAAGCAAAATAAAATCTGAGAATAAGGGGCTAAATGACGGGCAATTTAATTGAAACATAAATTTTGATTTAGTTTTGGGTGGCTACTAAGTCGAGGATAAGGATGGTTATACAATTGAAGGAACAAAACTGTTTTTAGTTTGTGGTATGAACGGTGGAGTCAAGGGAACACATTGGATATAACATCATTTAAATCGTCATTTGATGAGTCAAGAAAATCATCGGGGTTAGTCACAGTTCATCGACCCCGAATTCTAGAACTTGTTAGATTAGTGATCAAGGCGAAATCCTAGGTGATACAACCAACGAAATGATACGAGGCCATCCTTGGAGAGTTTGAGCCATGCTATACCATCCTATTCATATGCTAATGCATATACTTTAGTTCGAAATTGAGCGAAACAAGCCTATTTTCCAAAATAAGCGATGAGACCTAACCCATCCTAAAGAATCAATCCTCCAAAGAGACACGCTTGATTACCAAGAATTCAAGAGAGAAGAAATGAAGTTTGGGGGAATATAAATTTTAGAGACTCAATGAGAAAATACAGAAAAAGGGAATGAAGAAAAAAGATCCACATCGAAAATCTGAGAAAAGAGGCCCAAGGAATAGGTTTGTCTTGTGGCCTAACTCTCTTGAACAATTAGTTCTTAGGGGTGTTTCCAGCACCTAGTACCTAATACCATACGAAATTGCATGGGTTACTAACTAAGTTAAGCTAAGAGTGTTAGAAAGCACAAAAGACAAAACATTTACACTATTCTGAATGGTGGCTGAGAAAAGAAAATCCCCGATTTGAATTACAAAACAGAAATGGGAACATTCGATCTGAATAGAAAGAAAATCAATGTGGTATCCCAAACATGAAGTTTGGGGAGTTTATTAAAGAAACTACAAGGAGAAAAGGGCAGTATGTGAGTAAGGAAGGAAAAAGAGTAGTGGTAATCTTAACTAAATCCGTCCATCCTGCCCCCTTACCCCGAGCCTAACACCACAAGCCAAAGACTGATTGATCCACGAAGGTTGTAATCACCTATATTAGTGGAGATCAATATAAACAACAAGCTATGGAATTTGGAAAATCGGGGAAAAGATCAAAGCGCAGACATCCTCTAAAAGTTAATTATTTCATTAAATGAGAAAGGAAACAGCTTACTCTTAAGCCGGGATCAATTGACCTTCACATTTATAAAACAAATTCAACAATTTAGTTATGTACACACGATTGGTAGAAACTAACCTTTATCTGGACTTAAAGCTGAATACACAGAAACGAATGCAATTTTAGTCTTTCAATTAAATTAGTTACAACTGCAAAACAGAACAAAAAAATGTCCTTTTGTTTGAGGACAAACAAATCTTTCTTTTCTTTGCTTGGGACAAGCAAAATTTTAAGTTTGGGGGAGTTTGATGAGCTTAAAAGTCATCTATTTTCAGTCCATTTTTTTGATTGATTTTACATAAAAGGCGGTTATATGCGGGAATATGGAATACTTCCTGAAATCACGCACGTAGGAATTCAAAAGCGAGTGCATTAAAAGGAAGCGAGAATGTGGATGAGCGATGCGATCACTTGGTTAAAGGAAATTTGCGGCGAAGAGCGCGATTAATGAGGTGGCGACACCAAAGAAAGAAATCCGTGACGAAGTTAAACAATGGATTGAACAATTATGTAGCGACATGCGGATGCGTGTGACATCGGTAGCGAATCGAGCGGTGTGACATCATCTTTACCGAAACTAAAATTAGCGACAACAGCAGCTAAAGAGAGATGGTCACGACATCAATTACCCCAGAAAGGAAGTCGCGACATCATTGACCTCTCCGACAACGGTTATTAGGTGTGTCGCGACAACACGTGTAGAAACACATCAATTGCAAAAATTTAGAAGTGCATTAGCGTTATTAACGATCGCGACAGCGAAGCGAGGGAAGAGGTCGGCGACACCGTCCGAGAAGTCGCGACATCATTCTGAGAGAAGAAGGAGGTGTGGCCTTGACATTTAGTGATCATGACATCGAATACACCTGATTAAAATTAGCGACATCCTTAAAACATCGCGACATCATCTGCAAAGACACGTCACGACCAAAAAACCTGCGACAAGCGCGAGACAAAGAAGGTCGCGACAAAGTCAAGCGCCATCAGCGACTAAGCGGTAGGTTAAAGCTGCGGAGTCAAGAGTGCGTGAAATTGAGGCCGACTTGAGGAACCACACTATAAATGAGTACCTTTCTTGAAGAAGCCTTTCGGGCGACCTAAAGAGAGATCTGGGTTGCTGAAGGCTCCTGTATTTTAATTTTCTTTTCTTTTCTTCATTTTTATTTTTAGATTAGTTTGATTAGTTTGTATTTCATTCAAATTTGGATCTGAACGTTTACTGTTAAAGTTTAAGCTGAATGCAGATTCATATTTCTTCAAATTATTGTCTGGTTGTTTGAATTCAGAATTTACGATTCGGGTTTCCGGTGCGATTCTGATGGCTTCCTTGATCAACAAGCCAATGTATGGAGTAATCTAGTGATTTAGAAACCCAGTTTTCATTGAATTGATGCTATCGTCAGAAATTATCTTTCCTGCATAAATTTATTTAGTGCTGATGAGCTCCAGTTTGCAAAGCTACTTGCTGGTTGTGTGTATTTTACATTCTTGATCCCAATGTGGGTGTCTCATGTAAATGGAATTGTCTTGAGCTCGATTTCGGAGACCCTACGGTGACACGAGAGAAGGAATTCACGAGTGATGAACAATTTAAAAGGTATAGGAGACCTAACAATAGTGATCTAATGTGCTCTGTGTAATTAGAATTGATAAATCTCTTCTCACTTGGAGCGAGAATGGGTGAACAATTTATCGAATTTAGGGATCTGAGAGTTCCTCGATTAGATTAGTAAATCCGATCCGTGTTAGGCGAGATCTAATCAAAAGGAAAGGATAGGCTGTTCTAATTTGGAGGAAGGAACCGGTATAGTGTAGATCTGTGCAATGACTATATCTTAGGAGCTCGATTTAGGAGTCCATGTTATTAGTATGAAGTATTGAAAGAAAAATATCAGGAACAAGGCGACCTAGATTAAAATTAGTTATCTAATACTACGTCTTCGAGAGAAGCAGTAGAGTTTAGATAATGGTGTGGGAGTTTGGAGAATCAACTACACTATTATCTTCCTTGGACTAGTTTCAATCTGATTCAATAAGCAACGGTCGATTACGTGCAAGGGAATTGATGTTTCCGCGGTAGCATTCTTTTTAATGTCTCTTTGCAGAGAAATGTTCAGTCTTAATTTGTTATTTTTGTATTTCAATATTCAATTCATTTATTATTAATTCATTTTCCTTAGGTTTTATTATTTTAAGCTTTCAAATATGATTCCAATTGTCTATGAGAGTCGAATAGTGTAGAGTTTAGTGAGTCGGGTAGTTGATCGAGAATTCTTGAAGGATCTACGTAGGATCGATATCGGACTTAAATCCAATTTACTACTTGTCCGACTGTGCACTTGCAGCATAACGGATCAAAACCACTCAGTAAACAATTTACCCCAAATGAAACAATCTTTGAACTAATCAAATAGCTAAGGCATACAGTCAACAAGTTTTATGGCGCCATTGCTGGGGATTAGACAATAGTCTGTTTGCAATAGTGTTATAAATCTGTACATGTCTTTTGGTTCGGTCAACAAGTTTTAAGGCGCCGTTGCCAGGGATCAGACAATAGTCCTTTGGTAATAATGTCATAAATTTTTATGTCTTTTGGTTCGGTCAACAGCTGTCGCCAAGGTATATCGAGCCCTTCGAGATACTCGAGAGAGCGGGCATAGTTTCTTGGAGTTAACCTGCCGAGACATCGGGTGTCCACGAGGTGTTCCACGTCACCATGCTCTGGAAGTATACTCCAAATCCAGCTCATGTTGTGGATTGGGGAGAGCTTGTTGTTGATGCAGATGGGACCTTTGAGGAGCCCCCTGTGCGTATTTTGGATAGCCGGGACTAGGTTTTGCGATGCAAGATTGTGAGGCTAGCGAAGGTGTTGTGGCAGCACCATGGAGTCGAGGAGGCAACATGGGAATGTGAGGACACGATGCGTACCAGTTATCCTTTCCTCTTCGAGGACGGAGGTATGTGGTTTTAGTCATTAAATGTTAAATAACTGCTGCATATGCTTGTGATTGTGTGTGTATGTGTGTGAATTTCGGGACAAAATTCTTTTAAGGAGAGAAAATTATGAAAACCCGGGTAATGAGAAACGAGGGTTACCATTACAGACCAATGGTAAGCTGATTAGTGCCCAAAAAGTATTATTTTGAACCCTATTTATTATAGGTTTTGAGTGCTTTTTGTGTACTAATCATTCTAATTAACCCAATTGACATGTTTGGGTCCCTATTGTACTACTGATCATATTTTGTGGCTAATTTTTTAGTTTTTGCGAGCTAATCATGCCAAAATTGTTGAGTCGATCCAAGCATGAAGAATTTGAGTCAAACTCAGCATTGTAGGTCAAAAACCAGAAGGAAAGAATAGCAGAAAATACAAAGAAAATGGAAAGTACGAAATTTGGTTCTTGCGGCCACTTTGTTCGTCAATGACCTTTGTTCATCACGCCTTTGTTCACATCCTGCTTTGCCCGTTCCTACTTTTGGCGCCTCGGATTTTGTTGCAATTTTTGTTTTCTTCCTATATTAACCCTTGTAATAGCTTTTGTTTTGGTTTGTTTTGTAATTTCGCTTGCCTCTGAGCGTACATAAGCCTCAGTCAAGCGCTGTATCACTTAATCAACTTCAATAAATAAAAAGTGACGGGAAGCTTTCAGCTTTCCCCTTTCCTGCTTCTCCTCTCCTCTGCTTCACTTTCTTTATTTTCTTTTCCATTTTCTCAGTACTTAAACATCCTTTGATGTGAATCAAAGGATGTTCGTCTAAACCTCCCCATCCTTGAGGGAAGGCCATTGGGTGCCCATTTAAGGTAAACCAATGCTTTTCATGTGAGCATTCTGACATTTGGATACGCTTCTCACCTTAGGTTAAAATCTTAGCATGCTCTCTATGTGTATTTGGCAAACTTTTGGGGTTAAGTGGATACTTTCACTAGATCCCGAGGCCCGGTCTAGTTATCTCCTATTAGTTATTGTAGGGTAGTGTTTTTGAGATATGCTCTCACCGTTAGGGATATTTATGCCCAGTTAAATGCTATGTTTCAAGAAGGGAAATTATAGGGTTTAGTTTTTAAAGCCAAATGAAGATCCGGTTCGGGAAATGACTATATGTCATCCTCCCCAGCCTTGAGGAAAAGACCAGAGGACATGTTGGTTGTCTTAAAACCACTAAACCGGTGGCCCGACACTTCAAGGGTTCTATTTTACATTTTTTCCCTTATTTTATTTTAGGTCTACATACAACCTTGTTTTTACAATACCGTCAAATTGAAATTCACCATTTTGAACCTCAGCATGCCGTCATTTGTGAAAACCCATCCTTGAGTTCGACCACAGGCCGCTATCTTTGGCGTGGCTTTGCTACGACGGTAGGAGAGCCCAGGTTACAAATATTGTTGATTCCGGGTACACCTACTATGGCACGAATCATAAGCCTAGAAATTTCTCTAGATCTCGGATGAAGACACGAATTATGCCATTGAGTTTGTCTAGCGAGATCTAGGTATGTCGTCAAATTTCGTTGAATTCCGAGACAGTCGGAATTTCATGTATTTTATGGATTTTGGGCGAATCACGGGGTGACACATGGCATAAGGGGGGCGTGTGCCATATGGCAATAGAGTCGGGGACACTTGGCACATGGGTGGGCCAAGTTTCATGCCCTCAAGCCTTACATAAATTGAATGGATGCAAGTAGGGCATGGAGAACACATGGCATTAGTTTTGCCATGTGTCAAAATGATTGGTGTCAGGTGTCCTACACCTATGTCAAACCAATTTCGGTGGCTTGAGGTGGAAAACAGTTTTTGGAGTAGGGAAGTGAAGAGTAGAAGAAGTAAATAAAGGAAAAGAAGAAAGAATAAAAGAAAAGGAAATAAGAAAGGAAGGAACATAGGAGGAGTTGAGTGCACATCGACATGTAAGGTTCTTTTCCTACTTGGGATATCCTTGTCTGGGGCCACTCTGATGGCCATGGAGCTTAGCGACATATGGGGGTGGTTCAAAATAGTTTGGGACAAGTGGTGTGTTTTTACGGGCACTTTTGGATGCGGGCGCAATTTTAGTGCAAGTTGAACCTGCTGAGTTTATGTATAGTATGCTGGAATTGTGTGCTACTGTTTTTTGTTTAGAAATCTGGAAAAATTCTAGTTTGCATGTGTTATATTCTTGATTGATAACATGTTGTTTTGTGAAAGTAGTAACATGCATGCGATATTTTATGGTAAGAGGCTGGAAAGAAAACCCAGTTTGCATGTTTTATTTTCATTTGATAACATGCTGTTTTTGGTGTGAAAACAGTGTTGGTAATGCATACTATTTCCTGAGTTGGAAATCTAGAAAGATTTCCAGTTTGCATGTGTTATATTCTTGATTGATAACATGTTGTTTTGTATGAGAAATGGTAGCAATGCATGCTGATAATTTATGGTAAGGAAACTGGAAAGAAAACTCAGTTTGCATGTCTTATTTTTATTGGATAACATGCAGTTTTTAGTGTGAAAATAGTGTTGGTAATGCATACTGTTTCCTGAGTTGGAAATCTGGAAAAAAATTCCAGTTGCATGGTTTATTTTCCTAGTTGAATAACATGCAGTTTTGTGAAAATGATACATGCATGCATGCAAATGAGAAAATATCATGCAGTAGTTTTTGTATCTCCTCGTGCATGGGGACATCATACGTATTGAGTGTGAATGCCGCGACATGGCTTTGAATAAAGCGGTTTTTCTCTGAAGTTATCTATACATTTTTATATAAGTCTGTCCAAATAAAATATATCGGGTAGTGTAATGTGCTCAGGAGTGTCCAAATGAAAAAAAATGAAAATATCGGAGGCGGTCAAACATTTTTGTCGAGATGCAATCGAGGCATAACACCATTGAGAACTAAAACAAAAACCTTTTGTTTTAGAAATGATTTTCATACATGGCAAAACTCATGTGTGAGGGAGTCGGTGAGGACTCGAGGCATGGGGGCATGCCATGTGACATTCATGTTGACATCCTGTGTGTTTTACGTGAATGTGTGTGAAATTGAGAACATGACATTGCATGTACACTTAGATGGAGAATAGCCCTCATGGTAAAATTTCTCTACTGGGTGTTGCTCATCACGTCGTGGGAAAACCATTTCAAGTACTAGAGGTACACTGGATAATGAGGCTCACACAGGACCTCAGTCGTGAATAAAAAGGGTGGAAATGCCTTGTTTAGTATTCTATGATTTTTAGGTTGGAAACCCAGGTTTTTGTAATATATGGAACAAAAGTGTTGTATTTAATTTAGTTTTGTATAATTAAATACATTTTGGCAATTTTTCTAGGTTCTTGTAGCCTTTGTAATAACGAGGCGGATTTATGTTGATTTTTAGAAGTGTGAAAAAAAAGAAAAGTACAAAAGCGACCCCCGGGTTTTGGGATATCACGGTTTGGTATCAGAGCTTAAGCATACGAATACCTAGGAAGCTCGGGTGTGGGGTCAATACGCATGGTCCTGATACTAGCTTCACAGTTGGGTATTAGAGTTTAGGTATACAAATACCTAGGACTCGATGAGGGTCTGTGAGGTTTAGATCATACACACTTGTTCATTTGAATTCAAGAGAATTGTTGTGTGTGATTTGTGTGCTCGAATTGTGTGAACGTTTTGTATGATAAATCGTATGATGAACCCTAGGGTTAGAGAGCATAACCTTAGGGGTTAAGTACAAAAGTGACCCCCGAGTTTTAGGGCGTCACATTAATGCTTTCAGATGTTATCGATTTAAGATTAATGTTTTCATTTTATATAGTTTAGAGGGTGAATGCTTTGCATTTGAGATGCATGTGATGTAAAAATCAACATTGTTAGAACCTGCATCGAGATTTTCTTACTGAGGAAAAAAATTGCAAAGAAAGGTCTAGAACCTTGGATTTGGGTTTAATATGAATATTATGCCTTTAATGATAGAATTTTGGAGAATTAGTAATCTTGGTTAATATAATTGTATAAGAGTGTGAAATATATATACAACAATGGAAGTTTTCTAAGCGATAATGAAACAATTTAAAAATAAATATAAAGCGTAAAGATAATTATGAAATGTAAATTAAATAATTAAAATAACTATTCCTTATCACGTCTCCACAAGACAGTCTCCTAAGCGAGGCCGACATTGGTACAAAGATCATGTAAGCCGGGACTAGGAAATGGCCTAGTTAAAGCATTCGCAAGTTGATCATAAGAGGAAACATGCGTCACACAAAGGACCCCAGCTTGAACAAGATTGTGAACAAAATGAAAGTCAACTGCAAGATGCATCATCCGAGAATGAAAAACTGGATTGGCACACAAATAAGTAGCACCAATATTATCACAATAAATTACTGGAGTAGACAAAGAATGAGCGCCAAGCTCATATAAAAGATGATTATTGCTTGTAGTTTAAGAAACAGTGGCAATAGAATGATACTTTGCCTCCCTTAGTGGAAGAGCGAGCAATGGTGCGCTACTTTTTGGAGCTCCATGAAATCGAATTAGGACCAATAAAAATAGTATATGCAATGGTCGAAGTATGATCATTAGTGTTAGCGGACCAATTAGCATCAGAGTAAGCATCAATCGACAAAGAACTATGACGTTGAATAAAGAGGCTAACAAAAAGTGTCCCAACCACATACAGTAAAAGCCTTTTGGCAGCACTTCAATGAATGGTCGAGGGAAGGTGCATGAATTGCGACAATTTGTAGATTGCAAAGGTAATGTCAGGTCATGTTAATTGTAGGTACTGGAAACTGCCAACTAACTAACGATATTGAGTAGCATAAGAAAGAGGAGATCCATCATGGAGAGTAAGAGTGGAACAGGTGATTAGTGCCCAAAAAGTGCTATTTTGAGCCATGTTTATCGCAGGTCTTGAGCACTTTTTGTGTACTAATCAACGAAATTAACCCAATTGGCACATTGAGGTCTTGGCTATACTACTAATCGCATTTTGTGGCTATTTTCGGAATAATCGGGCCAAAGTTACTTGATTGAAATCCAAGCACGAAGAATCCAGAAATGACTTGTGGCTCACGATGAAGTCGGAGGAAGTGGGGCCTGAGTTGAGAGAGAGTGGAACACTGCCAGAAATTTTGCGGGGTTGAGAATTCCCTTTACAACCTCATAGAAATTCGTGGGTTGCAAATTTCGCAACTGCGATGCCTGATTTGACTGGAGTTGACCACTTTTGTGACTTTTTTTCTAAACTACCCCCTATGTATTGATGGAAGTTAAGACATTTTTGTAATTTCCCTTGACTTTGAGCAGTATATAAGCCTTAGTCAAGCTCTAAATACGAGGATATCACTTTCGATGCAGTGGCGAAAGCTTCCGGTTTTCCGCTTTTCTTCTTTTCTCTCATTTTCTCCCTTTTCCTTCCGCTCTCACATGCGGAAACACCTTGAGGATGACAACTCAAGGGATGCTTGAAGCCCAAATCCCTCATCCTTGAAGAGGAAGGCCCAGCAGGCCAAAAAGTTTTGAGGAATGGCGGTGTCCTTTAATTTTCAACGCATCTGATTATGATCATTTATGTTTTACGTATCTTGCCTCAGCCTTAAATCCTTCTGATGTACCTTGATTGGCCAGTACTTGGCAAGCTTTTAGGGCTCAGTGGATAAGCCCACTAGATCCACTGAGGCTCGCTTAGTTGCCATTTATTTGCCTCTGCACGTTAGGTTAAAGGATCATTTTTACTGCTTTGAAACATAAATAACCAATAAATGCTCTATCTCAGGAGAAAAACTTTTAGAGTTCAGTTTTTATGGCTAAATGAAGATCCGGTTCGGGAAATGACTATAGGTCATCCTCCCCCGAGGACCCCTCAATCACCCTAAAACCTCAAATTCAATGGCCCGAGACTTCAAGGAGTTCTTTTTACATTCTATTCCATTTTGTTTGTAGTTTTTCAAACCACCAATCACACTGATTTTACAAAAACCCCAAATCCAAAGTGAAATCACCATTTTACATCAACTGTGAATCATTTTGCGTGAAGAAAACCCAACCTTGAGTTCGACCCTAAAACCACTATACTGCAGTAGCTTCGCTACGACAGTAGGAATTTTGGTTACAAATATTGTTGATTTCGAGTACACCTACTGTGGCATGAATCAAATGGCGTCGTTGTCGGGGATGGTGCCTTAGAGCAAGTGAGAAGCTATTGAACTTGTGATCCTCATCACAAGTGTTGGTGAATTCTAATTCCTTTTTGTCTTTACTTGAATCTTCCTAGAGAAGTTCCTTCTTTGGGTGGTTAATTTTTATATATTGTCCTTGCATAGATTTTTCATTTTTTTTATAGCTAACCTTAACCTTTTTGCTAGCCCTACTGTCTTTTTGGTTGTCTGTTTGTGTTGATTGCCTTCCAGCTTATGCACCATTGGGATAGGAACACTACAAGCATATTGGAAATGGTCAGTGCTCCACTTGAACAGGCTAGTGAAGTCAACCTGAACACTAACTAGATGGACCCTCCACCCGAGGAGCAACAAAGACAATAGGGGGTTCAAAGAAACCCCAATGCCTATAGGTCAATGAGGGACCATATACACCCACCAAGGGTGAGTGCACCCTCATGTATTATACCTCCCTGCGAGGATGGCCAGGTGTCAGGCCTTATCTGGTGCCCCTGCTCCCAACCTTCCATGGTATGGAAAATAAAAATCTATACACACACATCCGGGATTTTGAGGAAGTTTGCACGACTTTCAATGAGGGTGCAATTGATATGGAATTGCTGAATTTGAAAGCCTTCCCCTTAACCCTAAAAGACAGGCCAATATTTGGATTAACTCTCTAAGGCCAAGGACTATCAAAAAAATTAAACTGAGAGATCAATTTGAATTCTGAAGAATTTTAAATGAGACATAAAACTAACACTCCTAAAGAAACGATTTATACCTTTACAGTCTATGACAATGAAGTTTACCAGTCTTTGGGAGAGATATTTGGAAACCATCAACCCTTGTCTCACCATGGTTTCAATACTTGGATCTTCAGTTAACCATTTTTATGATGGGATGTCCCTCGCAATGAAGCAATTATTGGAGACCATGTGTGGAGGGGACTTCCTAAGCAAGAATCCAGATGAAGCCATGGATTTTCTCAATTATGTGGCTGAAACTTTGATTAGTGCTCAAAAAGTGCTATTTTGAACCCTGTTTATTGCAGGTTTTGAGTACTTTTTGTGTACTAATCAGCATAATTAACCTAATTGGCACGTGGGTCCAGGCTATGCTGCGTGCATTTTGTGGAAAGAATTTTACGAGTTTTTACAAGCTATTTATGCCAAAATTGTTGAGTCGATCCAAGCCACGAAGAATTCAGTCAAACTCGGCATTGCGGATCTCGGAGACCGGAAGAAAGCGAGAAAATGCCAAGAAATTGGAGTTGCAAGAAATTTGGCAAGCTGCGAAATTTTCCAGCCTGCAAATTTTCGCAGGTTGCACTATTCATCCTGCGAAATTTCCATAATGAAGCACTGTTCATATCTCCTGCACTATTCACCATCCTGCTTTTTGACGTTTTGACTCATTTTGTTCCCTTTTTGGTTTACTTCAAATTTATTCCCTTATAATAGCTTTGATTTTAGTTCTTTTGTAATTTTGCTTGATTTGGGGTATTATATAAGCTCACATGCCTTTGTAACGAGACAACTTTTGCTATTTAATAAAAATAAGGCGGGAACGCTCGGCGGTTCAGCAACTCTTTTCCTCCTTTCTCTCATTTTATCTCTCTTTCTTGGTTGCTAATTTCCCTCCGAGGATGACAACTTGGTGGATGAGCAACTAAAACCCTTTCCTCCTTGAAGTGGAAGGCTATTGGGTCTGAGGATCTTAAAGGTGGAGGATTTATGTTCTTCGCCTTGGTACTCAGGCGGTTTTAGGGGTTCAATGGATGCTTATTGCTAGACCCACTGAGATTCATTAGTTACCCTCTATGACCCATTGGAAGGTGAGTTAAGGAGACTTGTTTTTCAATGTCGGTGACCATTGCTGCTTAGTGAACACCATTTTTCAAAAGTATAATTATTTTGGGTTAGGTTTTATAGCTAAATGAAGATCCGGTTCGGGAGATGACTATAGGTCGTCACTCCCCGGCCAGTGACCACAGAGCCTCGGTTGCCTGGGATCCTAAGCTAGTATCTTTGATACTTCAAAGGAGATCTCTTATTATTTTTCTTATTTTCCTGGAGTTTATTTTCAGTTTCCAGCCATCGACTCCCCTTTTTTGCAAACATTAAAATCCAATTGAAAATTCACGAGTTTAAGCTCATTGTAAGTCATTTGTACGAAGAAAACTCATCCCTGTGTTCGATCCTAGAACCGCTATACTGCAGTAGCTTTGCTACGGCAGTAGGAGGAATTTAGGATATAAATTTTGATGATTCCGGTACACCTACTGTGGCATGAATCAAATGGTGCCGTTGCCGGGGATGGTTCCTAAGTGCATTTGATGTAGGTTTTGTGATCCTCATCTAGAAATGCTTGGTGAATTTCTTTTATATTTTACTGTCAGTTTTTTTTAGTTTCATTTCACTAAAAAAAAATATATATATATATCTGTAGGACTGTTTTTGTGTTGTCTTATGTTTACTTTTTATTCTTGTGCGGGAGTGCATGTTCGGTGGAGAAGCGGTGTGATCGATGGAAGAGGGAGCGGTATAAAGTACTCGGTGGAAGGAAACCCTAGTGCATACATGTGTCAATGAGGATCTGAAACCTTCCATGGTGAATTAATAAGTTGTGGAGAGAAATCCAAACCCATATAGGTCCGTGAGGGACTATAGAAACCAATGGATGAGTGTACCCTTCTGCAGTGTTCCCCCAACTTATCCACCTCCTGGTTCTCCATATTATGCCTCAACTCCTTAGCCACCACAACCACCACAGTTAATTTCTCCAGTTGGGCAAGCAATACTGAACCTTACCAAGATGGTGGGTGACGTTGTGGAAGAACAAAAGAAATTCAATGCCCAATTAAGTCAAAAATTCATCTTGTGAAACTCTGCGAACGAAAAAAGTAGATGGGCTTCAAGTGAAATTAGTCGAAAAAATTTGACAACCCGCAAAGTGGAATTATTCGAGAGAATTGACAACGTAGAAATCAATTTCAAGGCTTGCCCGATCAACGCGGAGTTCATCAAGGAAGAGTGCCTAAGAGGCACCATGGTGGAGAGCGGAGTGTCACGGCGACCATTATTGGAATCCTCGGATATTGGTGCCCTTTGTCGGTCCATGGAAAGAACTTTCCTAATCTTGGTGAGGAGGCGGTGGAATGGAAGTAGGGAGACTAGCTTATCAATAACCAATCCCCTAAATTTGAATCCTAGTGCCTTGCCCAACCTAAAAACAACCCAGCGACGGTGCACGTGCGCCTTCACCGTGACACAATTCACACACGAAGCACTACTCCCGAAAGTTGAGGCCATCCCGTCGCACTATCGTGCAATATTTCGAAAATTAGTGGCCAGCGTACAAACTTTTCCACTCGTCAAGGACATTGTGGTATCTGGCACGTAGCTGGATGGTTGGTCTTGGTTCGAACATGGAGCACCTGGACCTCGGCATTTCTATAAGCTCCATAAGTTCCATGACCTCAGAAAAGGTTTAGAAAGCTGGTTTGGGGAAACCTCCAAGTCTCCCTCGCTTTTGTTTGATTTTCTTGTTTTATTTTATTTTATTTTATTTTGATTTCTTTAATTTTAAATATGAATTTTCTAATTTTAGTTAATCTTTGTTTTTTAGATTAATTTTTCATTTTCTACATTTTAAAAAAAAATTTTATCTTTATTTTGAGGGTTTTGGCAATTTTGGATCGGAAGGCAAAGTACAAAAATTTCGCAGCTTCTGCGAATTTTTGCGGCTTGCAGGGAGCACCACGGGCTTGCACTAATGGCTTTGTGAAATTTCACATTACATCACTATTCCTTTTTTTTTTTTTTTTTTTGTCTTTGTTTTGATATATATTTAAAAAAAAAATTTAAACTAAGTAACTGTGAATTTTCCTTGAGGTTGTCACCAACCCCTCAGCTTCCATGACTCAATTTCTTTGAGTACTTAACTTTTCATCCGAACTCCAGTTTTGGGTATTTTAAGTACCAGATTGGAAAGCTTAGAATGTAGAATCCAAATATAGCTATAAATAACACTTTTTAAATTTTTATAAATGTGTAATTTTAAAAATTCTCTAACTGGTCACTTTTTTCCTTTCTTTTCTTCTCCTAACTTGTTTATTTGAAGCCCAAACAGAGTGAATAAGGTGTCGATGGAAAGCTTGCCAAGTCTCTATCCAACAACAAATTTTTGTTTCATTAAGGAGGTAGCACTTCCTTCTCTAACTTTCAATCGAGCCCATTCTTGGGACAATGCGACATTTGGTTGGGGGAGGATGTGAAGAAATGGCATTATTGCTGTTTTTATTGTTACTATTTTGAGCAAGCCCATTTTGTGATGTTCAGTGGCTTGCTGGTTTTCCTTTTTGTGAAGTTATACTATACAGCTTACTTTTTCAATTTAAAAAATTGCACCCATTTTTTTTTTTTGTGTTTTGCCTAGCATGCAGTTTGAAAAATTGAAACATTGTCTAATTCTATTGATGTTAGATTGGTTCCATGTCTGGTTGAGTGGATGATTAGTTGAACTCTTATCGCTTTTGACCATTTTTCTTCCACCTTTAGCTAACCACACATTGTGCACATCAGGTTTCTTCAATAAGCTGAAAAACTACATGACCTCCTAGACTTTGCAAAACCTACCCTAGTTTCGTTGACTACCTTTAATAGGTTAAGGACCCCCATGAAAAGAAGGTCAATGTGTCTTCCAAAAAAAAAAGAGAAAAAAAAAAAAAAAAAAAGAAAAAGAAGAAAATTGCAACGCTTTGCCTTGAAACACGAGCACGGTCTGAGGGGTATATGGTGAAAGCCTTTAAAGCCCAGATGCCTAAGTAGCGGTTAGGAGTCACCGACTTAGTGCTCGCTACATGGAAATGGATGGAGTGAGGTTTAGAGTTGTAGGTGCTAGAGTTTGAAATCATTCGAAGTGGGGTGAAGGCTTTGAAGGAGTTGAGTGGTCGAAAGATCCTTATGACTTGATGCCCTAAGCCTTAGTGGACAGGAGTCATCGGTAGATCCCCTTTACTTGGACTTTGGTGAAGTCGATTCTCGACGTACATCCCTGCTTGCCCACAAGGGGATGTGGAATAAGAGTGGGTTCTGATCTATTTAGGTTGGTTACCGTCCTAAGTGTAGGCATGAGCTTGGTTAGGGGAGAGTGCGGAGTTCGGCGGAGTTTATTGTTGAGGCGATCAAACAAACACTTAGGTTTTGGTGGAAGTCTCTGGTTGATTCACCAAGAGGGAGGCTCTTTTGATACTCAATTTTGTATGGTATTCATTTTCTCGAGATAGTTATTGGGCAAGGGTTTCAGTGATTCTCATCGAGGGTTAGACACTACTCATTCACAACCTTTTTGAAATACCATTTTTGTGAACATCATTTTAATTTTGTTTTGTATGCTCTCTCTCTCTTTCTTTATTTTTTCCATTGCTAAGGGACTAGCAATGTGTTGGTTGGGGGGTGTGATTAGTGCTCAAAAAGTTATATTTTGAACCCTGTTTATTGCAGGTTTTGAGTACTTTTTGTGTACTAATCAGTATAATTAACCTAATTATCACATTAAAGTCCTGGCTATGCTACTGATCGCATTTTGTGGCAAATTTTGCAGTTTTTACAAGCTATTTATGCCAAAATTGTTGAGTCGATCAAGCCGCGAAGAATTTGGAGTCCAGCCAATGTTACGGAATCGGGGAGCCGAGGAAAGGAAAAAGAAGCGAAAATGCCAAGAAATTGGTATGGAAATTTGGCGGGCTACAATTTTCTCGACACCCAGCGTTCATCTACTTGAAATTTCCATAATGCGGCACTTTTCATGTCTCATGCACTATTCTCCATCATGCTTTTTGACGTTTTGACACATTTTGTTCCCTTTTTGGTTTTCTTCCAAATTTGTCCCTTGTAATAGCTTTTGATTTTGGTTCTTTTTGTAATTTTTCTTGGCTGGGGCAGTATATAAGCTTCTATGCACTGTAACCAAAGACAACTTTTGCTCATTAATAAAATAGGCGGAAACCTTTCAACAGTTCCCGCTTCTTTTCTTTTTCCTCCACTTTCTCTCATTTTCTCTCCCTTTCTTGGTTGCCAAACACCCTCCGAGGATGACAACTCGGAGGATGAGCGGCTAAAACCCTTTCCTCCTTGAAGTGGAAGAATTTGTGGTCTGAGGATCTTAAAGTGGAGGTTCATGTTCTTTACGTAGGAACTCAGCAGTGGTTTATTGTTCCCTTTCTACAACTTTAGGTTTATCCCTTAGTCTCCTTGAATGACTATTATTTAGGAAGCTTTTAGGGTTCGAGTGGATGCTTGTGCTAGATCCACTTAGAGATTCATTAGTTACCCTCAATGACCCATTGGAAGGTAGTCGAGACTTATTTTCCTTGTCGATGACCTTCTTTGCTCATTAGACACCATTTTCAAAAGGATAATTATTTTGGGTTAAGTTTTATATCTAAATGAAGATCCGGTTCGGGAGATGACTATAGGTCATCCTCCCCAACGTGAGGAAATGACCCTAGAAACCCTCAGTTGCCCTAGGATCCTAAGCCCGGTATACTAATACTTCAAGGAGATCTCTTTTATTATTTTTCTTATTTTTCCTTAGTTTATTTTCAGTTTCCAACCATCCAACTCACCAAACCTTAAAATCGAGTGAATTCACCGAGTTTAAGCTCTGTTGTAAGTCATTTGTCTGAAGAAAACCCATCCACTGTGTTCGACCTAGAGCCGCATTATCTGCTTGAGTAGCTTTGCTACGGAAGTAGGAGGAATTTAGGATATAAATTTTGTTGATTCCGGTACACCTACTGTGGCACAAATCAAACTTCCAAAGCATGGGATGAGCCTAACCCCAAGGAGGCAGATAGGATGAAACCTACAACAAATCAAAGGGGAGGCGTGTACTCATTGACAGAGGATATGGAAATGAAGGCAAAGCTATCCACTTTAACTAGATGGTTGGAAGAATTGGAACGGAGAAGGTCACATGAGGTACAGGCAGTAGAAGAGGCACCTATATCCATCCAACCTTGCTTCAACTGTTAGTCCACTGACCACCAAAGTTAACACTGCCCTATGGTTCCTTCAGTAAGGGATATAATGGCTGAGCATGCCAATGTTGTAAATTAGTACAAGCCACCAACCAATACCCCATATGGCAATACCTATAACCCTAGCCCCGGAGGAACCATCCTAGCACTCTCACAGGCTTAAGCCTCCCATATGTAGTCTTGATACACAACAATAACAAGGATCCTCATCCTAGCCTCGGCTTCCTGTCCTCATCTCGATTGAACGAGGCTATTATGAACTTGAGCAAGGTGGTGGAGCAACTGTGGACGAGCAGGAGAGGCGGTAGATGCAGGGCTAATCGGAGAAATTGACACAGTGGAAAGCACACCCAACAAAATGTGACTTACATTAAATTAAAACATGACTGACTTGTAAGTGAGATTTCCCAAAAATATGACAACCTGCAGTATTCAATCTCGAGGTTAACTAACAAGCAATAGGTGCAAGAGAAAGGGAAATTTCCCTCCCGGACCTGTGATCGAGAGTGTATGAAGTGAGCTATTCCAGTGAGCTAAATCCCAAGATGGATGAGGTCAAGGCAATTATCCCATTGAGAAGTGGTAAAGAACTCAAACAACCATTACCCAAAGCAGCAGAAGAAGGCCAAGAAGCTAAAAATTTGAACCGAGGAAGAGGTGGTGACCCGAGCTGCGAGTGAAAACTAGCACATCCCCACCCTTTCCTCAATCACTAAAAGCTAAGAAAAAGGCCATGAACCAAGCTGAAATATTAGAAGTGCTGAGACCAGTAAAAGTCAACATTCCTTTGCTTGATATGATCAAACAAGTCCCCACATATGCTAAGTTTTTGAAGGACCTGTGCATAGTGAAGAGAGGGCTAAATGTTGACAAGAAGGCCTTCCTGACCGAACAGGTCAGTGTTATCATCTAGTGCAAAACTCCAGTGAAGTATAAAGATCTGGGTTGTCCTACCATCTCGGTTAATATTGGGGGCACTTGTGTAGAAAAAACACTGCTAGACTTGGGTGCTAGTGTAAACCTGCCTCCTTATTCGATGTACAAGCAGCTCGGGTTGGGAGAATTAAAGCCCACTTGCCACATTGTCTCTTTGCGGATAGATCAATAAAGATACCAAAGGGAATGAGTGGAAGATGTTTTAATACAAGTGGACAAATTCTACTATCCAATATATTTTAATGGTACTTAATCTGAGAACCCGGCCCATGTGAGGGAATTCAACATGTGCCACATAGTTCTAGGAGACCATTCTTGGCCCACTTCTAATGCTATTATCAACGCTGCCCAAGCAGTTATCGGCTCGCATTGAAACGACCTTAGAACTCAGCATCTTCCACTTAAGTAAAAGCACATGCAACTTGTGGAGGGGATGTCAAGAAAAGTCACGCATAGTGATGCAATCCACGGAAACGGAATTGTCTAACTTTATAGGGATGTCACTGACGGGGAAGCTGGCGGTCAAGTGATGCGAAGAGAACTAAGGGGAGCCCAGACATGAATGTTGTGCGGGGCCTTGGTGAAAAGCAGTACACTGATGATTGAGGAAGGAACCAGTGAACCTCAAAAATCGGACCTTAAACCTTTGCTTATGGAATTAAAATATGCCTATCTAGAGGAACAGGAGCAGTACCTAGTTGTCATTTTCTCCCTGCTTAGTACTTCACAGGAAGATAGCCTGCTGGACATCCTCAGGGAGAATCGCGGAGGCTATAGGGTGGAGATCAACGTCCCGAGGGTATTAACCCGGCAGTTTGCACCATCACATCACTTGGAGGAGGAGGCAAAGTTAGTAAGGCAGCCGTGAAGACTAAATCCTCATATGCAGGAAGTGGTTCGAGCGAAGTGCTAAGTTAACTATAGCTGGTATCATTACCCCATATCAAATAGCATGGGTGGGTCCAACCGAGGTTGTGCCTAAGAAATCGGGGTAACCAACGTGTAATGAAAGGAAGGAAATGCCCACCCGCCTTACTACAGGTTGGAGGGTATGTATTGATTACCGAAGACTAAATGAGGTGACAAGGAAGGATCACTTCCCTTTACCCTTCATGGATTAGCTTCTCGAAAGGATTTTTGGCAACCCCTTCTACTATTTCCTGGATGGCTATTCAGGATATTTTCAAATTGAAATTGCTATAGAAGACCAAGAAAAGACCACCTTCACATGCCCATTTGGCACATACTGGAGGATATGCTGGCTTACATGTGTCTTTATACATTCAATGATGCATGCTTAGTATTTTCAGTGATTTGGTAGAGCGCATTATGGAGGTTTACATGGATGATATTACAGTCTATGCAAGGAGTGATTAGTGCCCAAAAAGTGCTATTTCGAACCCTATTTATTATAGGTTTTGAGTACTTTTTGTGTACTAATCTCGTGTCTTGATTGCACATTAAGGTCCCTACTACTCTACTGATCGCATTTTGTGGCTAATTTTGTAGTTTTTGCAAGCTATTTTGGCCAAAATTATTGAGTCGATTCAAACACGAACAACCCGAGTTGAACTCATCGTTACAAATAAGATCCTAGAAGGAAAGAAGAGCAAAAAGTGAAGAACAATGGACCACTGCAGGAATGCTTTTCCTGCGAGCATTGTTCATCCCACAAGCCACTGTTCACCTTTCCTGCAGTTACACGATTTTGCCTTTTTGTTACAATTTTTTGCTTCTTCCTATATTAATCCTTGTAATAGCTTTTGTTTTGGTTTGTTTTGTAATTCCGCTTGACTCTGAGCGTACATAAGCCTCAGTCAGGCCCTGTATCACTCAATCAACTTTAATCGATAAAATTTGTCGGGAGAAGCTTCCAGCTCTCCTACTTTTTGCACTTTCTCTCCACTTTCTCTCATTTTCTTTTCCACTTTCTGGGCAGCCAAACACCCTCCGAGGATGACAACTCGGAGGATGAGCGGTGATTAGTGCCCAAAAAGTGCTATTTTGAACCCTATTTTTAATAGGTTTTGAGCGCTTTTTGTATACTAATTGTTATAATTAACCCAATTGACATGTTCGGGTCCTATTGTGCCGATCGCATTAGGAAATTTTGTTTTTATAGTTTTGCGGGGAATTGGAAAGCCAAATCGTCGTGTCAATCCAATCATAGCTCAAAGTCGGGTTGATTTCGTCAATTTCATATGGTTTTCTATCAATTTAATAAAGTTGGGAATGAAAGAATACTCCAGCGAAGAGATGGAATAGTAGCGGCTGAGGGGAGCAATGGAACAGTAGCCAACATTGATGAACAGTGCCAACAATGAAAATTTCGCTACAACTGGAAATTTAGCTATATCAGAAATTCACCTATGTGAAATCTCTGCTCTTCTTTAATTTTGTGTATAAACGACCTAGTTTTGGTTTTTCTCAGCTGCCTCATTGTAATAGTTTTAGTTAGGTTAGTTTGGTAGTTCACTTTGATTGTAAGGCTATATAAGCCATTATGTCTCTTTATTGACCTAAAGTTTTTTGATTTTGGAAGGAAGCAAATGGGCCTATTTTTGGCCCTTAGCGTTCTCTTCTCCTCTCTGTTCTCTCCGCTTTCAGTACATGAAACACTCCTTTGAGGATGACAAGCTCAAAGGATGTTTGGCTAAAGCCTCATATCGCGCTAGAAGAAGGGTTGCTAGGCTTGGAGTAAGTTTTACATTTGTTCCCTTGTTTTCACGTTGCGGAGGTTTTGACATTTTGGTTCATCTGCGCGACTCTGGGACTAAAGCTTTTGGTGTACTTTCTTTTGCCAATGCCAGCGAAGCTTTTAGGGTTCGGTGTATTCTTGGCTTTAGATACCTTGTGATATCCATTAATTGTTACAAACCCTTGGAGGTAGGTTAGGGGGTTATATTTTCACTGTAGATGCATCCTCATTGATCAATACTTGGTAATCTTTTAGGGTTCAGTGGATGCTTATTATTAGATCCACTGAGATTCATTAGTTGCCATTTACGAATCATTGTAGGATGGGTCAAGGTGATAGATTTCAGCCAGGAACCATAAATGCTTTCTATCAAAGGAAAATTATTAGGGTTTAGTTTTGAAGTTAAATGAAGATCCGGTTCGGGAATTGACTATAGGTCGTCCTCCCAAGCGTGAAATGAACCCGGGGACCTCTTTGTAAGCGATTCGTGCCAAAGTAAAGGCTGAGCTAAAATCCATGAATTTATATACACCTAAGTTCCTACTACGTAGTAGTCGAAGCTCTTTGCTTGGTATAGAGAGTCTAAGTCGGAACCTGGGGATGGGTTTCATCCCAAAATGATTTGCATAAGTGCACCAGAAAGATAAGGCTTTTCTATTTGGACTCTTTGGTTGTGTTTCAAAAACAGTGGGAATGGTTTGAAAACTGAAAAATTGTAAAAACTGAAAGATAAATGTGAAAAGTTAACTTTGAAGATTAGTCTTCTTGATAGTGATGACAATGTCTGGGGTTTTATCTCGGCGTTATGACATGCAACCTATAGTCCATAGCATAACCCGGATCTATGTTTAACTAGCAAACTCCTTGCTTGAAACAACTCTATTTGAGTCAATACAGGTAGCATGCGATTATGGCCCCTTTCTTGATTTGAAACCCCTAAGCATTCAATATCATCTCGGATGCTCGTAAGACCATGTCCCAAACAGAAAATGAATGCATATCATAATTGTACTGCGTATCCTAAAGCATGGAGAGTATTGGCCAAATCAATAACATTAAATGCTATGCAACCCTAATTTGAGAAACCCTAACATATAAATATCATTTTAGAGGCTCGTAAAGACCATCTAAAGAACCCACAGTACCATCCTCTGCTCAAATATGCCTTGGATTCTACAAGCATGAAGTATTGGCCAAATTAATGACATTCAATGTTATGCAGCCCTATTTTGAAGATAAGGACCATAAATACAGTACTTTGTGGCCTTTACCCAATACAAGAGGATAAGCAATGCCTAACACACCACCAGAAGCTAGCTTCCTTCCTCTTCAAAGAAGGAGCTTAGCGGCGTCTCTTGAGTTGTCATCCTCAAGAGGGGTGTTTGGTAGCCGAGAAAGTAAGGGAAAGAGGAGAGAGAAGAGAGAAAAGCAAAACCTAATTAGAAATATAAGACTTTATTTACAAAAAAATGAAAACTTACAAAATTATTCTTCCCCAAAAATTGCTGCCCAGGGTTACAAAAAGGGAGGGGCTTATATAGGCCACCTCAATACATGAAAATACCAAAAAACCTCCCAACTTGGCTAAGTTAAAGGACAAGAGAGTAATACACCAAGTTTGGTCGGTTAACATTAAATACAAAAACATGGCCAGGCATTAAATTCAGCTAAGTGAAGAATTTCGCTGAGTGCGAAATGCAGGAACATAAGCGAAAATAGAAAATTTCGCTAAAGCGGAGTAATTTAAGCTAGCTAAGCGAAATTTAAACTAACAAGCGAAATTTTTCGTGAGTAGCGAAATCATGAGCCTATTAAAAACAATGCCTAAGCGGCTGGTTTGAGTCTAGTGAAATTTTTCACGTTTTATTTGAATTTGCGAAATTTTCGCTAAACACAGTGAAATTTATGAGTTGATGAGAATTTCACGGGTTAGCGAAAATTGCTGAGTTCCTTGATCTTCACTGTTTTGCCTCCTGTCTTCCACTGCATCGAATTTTCTTCACTTTGCCTTGGTTTTCTCATTGATTCTTGGGCTGGTTGATGACTGACAATTGGGATCACACTTCATGATTCATCATTTGACTCTGTATTGAACTTCTAAAGTGCTAAAACACCTGCAAAACAACCAAAAAATACCCTCTAAATGGAATAAGTGCTACTAAGGAGACTTGAACACTTCAATTGGTATAAATGACATGATTAATGCATAACCTCAAAACCTACTCCCAATATAGGGTTCGAAAATTGTACTTTTGGACACTAATCCCACCCCCCCAACCAAAGCGTTGCTAGTCCATAGAAATGCAAAACAAAAGGAGATGCATGTGGTGATTTTCTAAAGATTATGATTCAAAGGTTTATGTACGTATAAACAATACAGCAAAGCTGAACAATTGATATCAAATTTAGCCAGATATGAAAGAGCAAATCCATACAAGAACAATTTGGTCAAAATTGGTTCCATGATTCTCAACTTGACTTTCCACCTAAGTCTAATGGGTCTTTTTGTAACGGTCAAACGATAATTGCCAAAATTTGTTCTCTCCCCTGACCTTCAACTTGACATGGCCTTAAGGCGTTGAACGACCTAGATGGGTTAGTCACACTTTTCTTTCTTTTTCAATTATAATGTAGGATGCAATGCTTAAGGTCGAGGTTCACCGAAATTAAGTGTAACGGGGTCCACCGATGACTCCCCAACTTGATTAAGGTTTGGGCATGTAAAGGATCGATGACGGCGGCCAACTCTAAGGAAACCATGGGACTCAGAATGACTTGAAAATCAAGCACCTACAGTCGTTAGATTCTACCTATCCACCCATGTAACGAACACAAAATCGATGACTCAACTACTTAAGGCTTAGGGCATCGGGTTTCCAGCTTTAACCATACACACCCACCTCGGACCGTGCTCGGTTTAGTGAAACTTCACGACTTTATTTTCTTTTTCTTTTTGCTTTTTCTTTTTTCTTTTCTTTTCTTTTCCTTTTGGAAGTACATTGGTCTTCAACTGTGGAGTAACACAAGCCTATCTAAGTTGCGACATGCTAAAAATGGCTTTGCAAAGCGAAAGGAGGTATGCAAATTCCACGACCCTATTGAAATAATGCGGAGTGCGGTGTGTGAATCGACCTAAGGGAAAATTTTTCAAGTTGAGCATCTGGGGAATTCCTAAGCGACCAAAGCTAAATCAAGCATGGAATTTATTCTAACATAAAGGTGACAAGCTTGATGATCGATTTCCCGACATAAAGCGATTGATTGTCGATTTGAAGCAATTCAATAGTCGGTGAAACAATTCAAGTCATCCGATTGAAGCATTCAATTGTCCGATTAGGCACAATTCAATTGTGCAATTGAAAAGAAAAACCATTACACATGGAAAAAGGCACAAGGCTGCAATATGAGATCCATATCTACTCTTACAGACAGCTTTTGATAATAAAGTATTCAATATATGCTGCACTTACAGCTAAAAACACAAGAAATATCTTGCTATTATTAATATAATCTAATCAAAAATGGTAAAGCGATTGATGAAAACAGTAACTTCCATAAAAATCGCAAAGAACTAACCACCTCTTTGTACTGGTAGGTGGTGGAGTCTGAAAACTCTTCTTCTTCTTGCCAGTATCAAATAGAGATTTGCGTCTGTAGTGGGCTCCTCTCTCTGATCAGGGACACGAGGAAGGCCCAAGTGGGTCATAATCTGTGTCAGCATAGAATGGCAGCAGGTCAATCTCGATCTGGGGTGCTGGCATTAGGCTGGCCCAGGAACGATTAGCATCCATCACCCGGTATCTCCCTTGGTAGCATGATGTACTCCGGCCGAGATGATGTCTTGAATGGGAAGGGCCGGTTGTATCGGTTGCGGCTGCGATGTAGTACGTGGAGGAGGGATGAAGGTGACATCTGCTTGGAGAATTTGGACTCCTGTATCTCGGGCTCGAGACGGTGTATCATGTATGGTGGTCCTCCGATCTCGACCCCGGCCTCCTCCCCAGTCTGTGGTCGTAGGTGGAAAGCCTACGGGCATGGTGCATCCACCCGCTCAGCGACATGACGGTCATCTAATCCTCATCTCTATCCTCGGCTCCTCTGGAAATCCCATATGCTCGAGAGAGTAGTCTCGGCATCAGTAGTGGAATGCTCTCCGCTCGTACCGGAGGTCTTAGATGGACCTTCTCCTCGAAATGTGGCAAAGGAGGTCATCACCCATTTCGGAGGACTGAGACAATATCCCTCAGAGATCCGTTAAGAGCCTCAATATATGGCTCCCTGCGCCGCGTAATGCTGCAATGGGAATAAGCTCGTCCAGAACAAATGGTCGATCAGCAGCATATGAGGTGGGAGCTGCCTCCTGTAAAATACTAGTCAATGGTGGGTGTCTCGGCGGTCTTTCCGAACAAATCAGCGATGGCGGGTGGGCCCAATCTCTGTAACCCTCTGCATTGGCCGGCGGTATACGCAGGCCAAGAGCTGCTGAAATATCGGCCGCTCAAGCCCTCGTGGCGATCATCAATCTTGAACTGAAGCTCCGCGTGGGTATTGCCTCGAGATGTCATGGTGGCTTCGCATCGCTGCCGTGGGTAGTATCTTGCCTCGAGGGTCATGAAAGGCAATAGCGAATAATCTCCCGATCAATCTCATGGACTGCCGGTATCTGGGATCAACCTCGGTCAGGGGGGCGTCGTGGTACGATACGATGGAGCGGTCTGCGATGGAGTCGCGCATTCCCCGGAATGGGGTTCCACATGGTGAACAATGGCCGTCTAATCCTCGGGCGGGGCGGCGGTGAGGTGATGAAGTAAGCCTCCGCGAATGTAGCGGTGGTACATTGCAGAGAGGATGATCTTCCTTTGGGCCAGTGTGGGCCCCGCTTGGAAAGAACTACGGGCCTCAGAACTCTCCGCTGAGGTCACAGGTGATGGGGCGCTGGGGTCCGTCAGTGTCCCGATAGCGTGAATCCTTGAGGCTCCTCAGGTACGGCCTCGGGGATCGGTGATGGTACTGGAGCTGGGACCGGAGCTGGGGCCTCCCTCTCGGGTGAACTGAATCTCACCCGCGGCCGAATGCGGGACCCACCCGATGGGCCATGCCCGGAAATGTAAAATCCCGGAGGAACAGGCTCATGAAAATCGGCTAATGCCCATCTACGGGGCCCGGGGCTCGCTGGGATCTTGAATCACAGAGCAAGCAGCAGACAGGGCTCACGGCTATGGCCCGAAATCGGCCCTAGGCGGCAAATGCAGGCTAAGGATAAGACTAGATGCTGAGGCAGGGCACGAATGGGCCCCGAACCCGGGCACGCGGTGTGGCTCGGTGGGGCAATGGACGGACCCGGGGCTCGTGGCGCGTGGTTGAGGCTCAAAGGCTCGGTCGAGCGTGGCAGCGGCTCAGGCATAGTCTTGCCAGTTCTCTGGTCGAGCCCGCAGTGGTAGTGAGGTGAGGCAGGCTGAGTGGAGGCTCGGCCTGCCTTCCACAAAGCCGGCCCCGGTGGGACCTTGGTCACCGGCGGCGGCGACTGGGAGACTCGGGGAGCAGCGGCGGAATTTGGGGCTTGAGGGGCTTGTTGGGAGGAGAATGTGAAGTGACAATTTGGCAAACCCCCTCCCCTGTATATAGGACTAAAACGAGCAGCCGAAAAGTCTTCCCTCTTCATTTCGCTATTTTTAGCGAATTGGGCTCTGCTGGCCTTCCTGCAATCCAAAAAAATTTACGTTAAATATTACTACTATAAAAATTATTGTTATAAAAATTACTATATGAACTATAAATAAAATTTAACACATAATACTATACTGTATAAACAAATTACTAATTATCAAAAACTACTAAATTAAAAATTTTCTAAAAATAATTGAAATTAACTAAAATTTACTAGCTTAAGACAAAAAGTAAAAATTGTGAACTGCAATTCGGTTTATGAAAACACCGAATCAGTTCAATATCTCAACATTACTCAAGGTGGGTCAAGGAGAATGATCTCCTCAACCCATGCAGTAGCCTGGGCTGGCTCCAAGATGTTGGGTGGCCAATTGTTGAACTGCTCCTCTATAATGGCTGTTGAATTGATCAATTGGCTTGCAGTTGGTGTTGATGGCAAGACCAAAATTTCTTCATTTTCTTGGGCGTCCTCCACATTTCTGAGCACTTTGTTTTCTGCTGCTGACCAATTGAAATAACTTTCCCATCAGAGAAATTTGATTTGGTTTCCTAGTAACTCAAGTTTGTTGTTCAAATGAAAGATGTTCAGCTCCATGGTCATGTTACCAAGGTTAGTTGCATGACTCCATTAGGCAATTTATTGTGTGCATTAGCGGTGGCAGAAATGGTCTTCCCTAAAATGATTGGTACATGATTGGGTTCACTAGCAATTGGCTGGTCATCAAGTACCACAAAATCACTGGAGTAGTAGAATTTGTCTATCTTCACAAGGACATCCTCAACTATCCCCTTAGGGACCTGTGATCTATCGGCTGATGAGAGTGTGATGTTGGTAGGTTTAAGTTCACCTAGACCTAGCGCTTGTATCTTGAATACGACATGAGGTTCCTGCGGCTCTAAATCAAGCAATGACTTGTCTATGCAATTCCACCAATATTAGTGCAGTGTGGAATCCGGGATCCTTGTATTTGTGAGGGTATTTGCTTTGGATTATATGCTGACATGTTAATTGAAATGCTTTCTTCTCAATACCTAATCCCTTCTTGATTGTGCAAAGATCTTTCAAAAATTTTATAAGCGAGCACTTGTTTGATTATGTCCAATAAGGTATGTTAACCTTCACTTGCCTTAAAGATTTCAAATGCCTTGTTGAGTTGCCTTTTTCTTTGCTCCTAAGTGCTTGTGGAAAATGAGGTGGTATGCGATATTTCAGTGGATCCTCCTCTAGGATGTGTATCAGTGCATTTCTTCTCCTGCTGGTTTCTTCAACGGGCTTTGGCATCGCTAGTCAACCTCTTTTCACTTCTCGAGGTTATTATGGCCTTAACTTCATCCATTCGAATTGTTGGATGACCCACTTCATGAACTCCTTTAGGATTTGGAAGTGTTTGTGATGGAAACCTCCCTCTCTCTTGTACCTCTAGCAACTTGTTGATCTTGGTGATTGAATACTGTAGGTTGTCAATTTTTTGGTTGAGATTGCTCTCAAGCCCATCCATTCTTTTATTCAGTGTGCTTTCTACAGTATCAATCCTTTGTGCCAGTTGCACATTGATTCCTTTTTGTTCCTCAACAAAGTTGCCCTCTGTACTCGATTTAATATGACATTCCTCTTTTGGAGGATGGTGGTTGTTGTGATTGTGAGGGTGCCAAGCGAGGTTTGGCCTGAGAGTACATAAGTTGGGGTTGGGTTCAAACAGGTTAGAATTGATTTGCCCCTGATTGGAATTGTAAGTATTGCATGGAGCATTGGATTGTTGTGGCTTGAATTGTCCTACGGTGTTTGCATTCGACATCAAATCCTTCACTACAGGGGCCATAGGACATGGTTCTACTGGATACACAGGGGTTTGAAATTAGATTACAAAATTGGATGTCAGGATTTTGATGTGCATACCTCGTGGGTACCTTGCCTTAAAGCTCCTACACCTTCACAGCTAGGGTTGAAATCCACAGCTCTCATCTCTATTTCTTACGCGATTCCATGCATCCCACCCCTTTGGTTGTGGTGGTCTCATCCTATCAATTCTCTACGAGTTGGCTCATCCAGCCACCAGAAGTTTCAACCATAATTTAAAATCAAACTATGGGATGTTTGGCAGGAAGTCTCCCATGGTTTCCAAGAAATATGAGGACATACCACCATAAGTGGTTCACCAACATCAAGTATCAAACCATGATGTGGGCATGCTGATGGTTTCCATAAATCTTTCCCCAGTAACATTAGGCCCTCTCACCATCCACAGTGCAGAGGTATAAATTTGTCTCTTCGGTGTTAGTGCTATGAGCCTTGAGAACTTTTCAAGAACTCGGCCTACTTGTTTGAGCCCAATTTCTAATGGTTACAGGCCTCGTAGGTTGAGCCATATCTTAGCTTGCTTGTCCTTTGGGAGTCAATGGAAGAGCCTTTGGCTTTAGCAAATCCATGTCAATCATACCTTCCTTGAAGGTAGTCTGAATATCTAATAGTGTATGGATTTTCTGAACATACCATGATATATATGAGAGTAGGGGTACCAAATAAGGCCTCCTTGCTACTTCTTCGACGGGAGGTATGATCACGAGATGGGGCACGACTCTAGGAGGGTGGATGTGATCCCCTCATGGTTCTATAAGCATTTGGATTCTGTGGGGTTCCTGGTTATTTCTGTTGTTCCTCGGGTGGATCCGTGGTATCAGTATATTACACTAACTCTGTTTGATTGGAGTTGTATACTAATTCTATTAAGTCACTGTGTGTCTTTATCCCAACTAATTGCATATTACATAACATTTACAAAATTTAGAGAACATGAAACAACTAAGACTTTTAAGATGAGTTCAATAACAAAAATTCAATAGTGAAAAAAGCAGAAAGCAGTGCGATCTTGCGGTAATGGTAAGCAGTTCTACATTGATGATAAAAAGAAGTGAGTTGCACTTCATGTGATGTTGATCTTACAAATACCCTTCTTTCTATTAGTAGTTTGCATAATCTGACAGCGTATCATTTGATTATTGCCACAGTAAATTTGAGCTAAAATCAGTAAAAATTTTATATACACCTAAGTTCCTACTCCATTAGTCCAAATATGTGATATAGATGGTCTAGAGATCGAACAGAGATGGTTTAATCCTAAAAATAGATTTATAAGTGCTGAAGATAAGGCTTTCTATTTTTGAGCTCTTTAGTTTGTGTTTCAAAACTTAGTTAGAATGTTTGGCTGAAAGATTGCACAAAAAGCAGAAGATCAAATATGAAGATTCTTTGAAGATTTAGAATTAAGCTGCTTAAATGATTCAGGTAACCAAAGTATCCTCGGGTTTATCTGAACATGACATACAACTATAGTCCATGGCATAACTTGGATCTATGTTGCTAACTTCTGTGTTTGTAATATTGTATATTATTCTTATTATATCAGCCTCTACATGAAACATCCTATTTGGGTGGCGTCAGGGTAGCGTGCGATTATAGTGCCCTCTTGTTGAAATACAACATTCAATGCATCATCTGGGAGAGCTGTAAAAAAATTGTCTAAAGAACAGCAGTCATCTATCACTAATTATACATTTAATATAAAACTGGAGTATTATTTAGATCAATAACATTAAATGCTATGCAACCTAATTTAGAAACCCTAACATATAAAATATCATTTTGAGAATTAGTAGAGACCATCTAAGACACAGTACATCTCTGCTCAATATACCTTCAGTTCTAAAGCTTGTGATATTATTAATCATGACATTCAATGTTGTACGCCTAATGCAGAGAAGATAGGATATAAATATTATTGCCCATGTAGCCTTTAATACAAGAGGACAACTTATTACTCTTATTACCATGACCCCAGCTTCATCTCTTTAAGAAAGAAACAGCCAAGCATCTTGAGTTGTCATCCTCACAGAGGGTGTTTTGGTAGCAGAGAAACAAAGGAAAGGAGAGAGAGAGAGAAAAGCAAAACCAAATTAAGAAATATAGACTTTATTTACAAAAAATGAAAACTTACAAATTAACTATTTCCACAATTAACATAGAGATAAACAAAAAAAGGGAGGGGCTTATATGAATACTCAAATGAAAATGTAAAAAAACCTCCCAACTTGTTTACAAGTTAAGGATAAGAGAGTAATACATAGTTTGGAATTAAGTTCAACGTAAATACAAAAAACAACAATGAGAGCCATTAATTTAATGGTGGAAAAGTTTATTAATTAATTGAAATCATGATATATGAAATGAAGATTTAATAAAAGCCAGGGTATTTAGCTAAAACTAGAAAATCATAACAGCGAGGTACCTAGATGATGAAGTATAGTTTCGCTAAAACAAATCACCTATGAAATGGGTTGAGATCTATTGAAAGGTACTGTTTATTGAGATTTGTAATTCATTAAGCACAAATTTTATGAGGACAAATAAGAATTTTGTAGTTAGCGAAATTTTAAAATTTAGCGAAAGTCTTAGTTCTTGATCTTCATTTACTCAAATATTGCTGTGGAATTTCTTCCCACTTGAACAATTTAGATTCTTGGAGTTGGATTGATGTTTATCAGTTGGGATCACACTTGTGGTGCATCATTATTTCTAATCTTAGAACCCAAGAATCACTTAAAACACATGAAACCAACTAAAAATGCCTCAAACCAACACAAATTACTACTAAGGAGACTTGAACATAAAATTGGTATAATAGGCATGATTATTACAAGCATAAAGCTATACAATATGGTTAAATTATTTTTGCAGACACTGTCAGTAACCCCAATCAACCTTGACCTAGTAGCGAGCCTTCAGAGTTTCTTTCACTTTATTTTAGTTTGCCCATTTTCATTTTGTTCCACAGCATCATCCACTTTTTTAATCCCAAAATCAAACCAAATTCTGTTTTGAACCTACATTTTATCAAATCGACATGCGAAAAGACCATCTCGTGTTGATCCTAGGCGCTATCTGGAGTAGTTATCTTTCTACCCAGGTAGGAAATGATATAAAATTTTGTTCCAGATTCGGCACCCCTCTTGTACATGATAAATGGCGTGTTGGTGATTTTTAAGTCAGAATGATGACTGTGTTCTGTGATCCTCAAATCTGAGTTACAGTGTATTCCCTCTTACTTCTCTCTTTTTGATGTTTCAGTCATGTTTGTTTGTTTCATTTTATTTGTTTCATCAGCACGTTTGATAGTTGTTTTTCACTTGTTTGGTGTTTGCTTTATTCAACATCTTTGGGAGATTGATTAAGTGGGTTAAGATTATCATCAAGTTGAATTTGTTGACAGAGAGGATAAATGATCGGCATGTCTGGCGAGCCAACCTAGTACCTCATGCCATGAGGGTTAAAAGTATTACAATACTGAAGTCATTAACTTAGTGGAAGTCAAAATGAATATAGGTCCATGAGGGGACTATAGAAACCAATGAATTGATTGCTTATATGGTAGTACTTGACATAGTTGGAGAATCACAGGAATTCTCATTTAGGGCCAGAGACCTCCACAGTGTCTTATAAGACATCATAGTATCTTCAACCCTCTAAATTCACTCAGCATACAGTGAGTCTATCACATTTTGAACAGTATTTTGGACCACCAGGATAGTGGATGAAGCTTGTGGAAGCAGGAGGATTATGCCGTTGAGATGAGAGGTGTCCCAACTGTGAAGCAGTTTGGTTTGAGAAAGTGGATGTTTGAAGAATGATTTTGAGCATCGTGGATGGCACCACCAAGACTCATTAAAGTCTAAATGGTGTGCCAGTGATGTCCACCGGAAGTGCCAGTGAGCCTGTGGTAGGAGCGGTGTGACAACAACAGCACGGGGAGACATAAGAGGATTTTGTGGATTGTGGAAGGATTATGCAGAATCTCGGATGTGATCATTGTTTCTGGGAGAACCAAGAAGAAATCCTTCACTTTATATTTGGGAAGAGTGGAAAGAAGGAAACTGGTGGATGGGCAAAAAGCATATTCTCCAGACCATTTCCCATAATTGAACCTCATTACCTGGCGAGCCGGCCCACTGGTGGCCTCAGACCAAGTGTATGTACGCCTACACAGGCACAGTAGCCCTTGGAAGCACCAAGCTAAGGCTGGCCCATCGCTGGCACATTAAGGCTTGAGATTAATAAGTGGCCTTGTCACGGAGTTGTACTCATGAAAACAATGGCAATTTGCTCATATGGCACAATGAATGGTTGGGTGTTGGGTTGGGGTTGAACCTTCATGGGAACCTGCGGCGATCAAGGCAGCTCATGAAGTTCATGACCTCCCAAGGCTTTAAGAGTGAGTTTGGGAAACCACAGTCTCCCCCCTTTGTTTCTCTTGTCTTATTTTATTTATCTACCATTATTTTTTATTTGGATTTCTAAGTTTTCTTATGATTTTCTCTAATCTTAAGTTAATCTTTATTCACAACTTGTTTTTCACTTTATATGAAATTTTCTTAAATTTTTTTATATTAATTTGGGTTTGTTAGAAAGTGCAGAAACTAGAATGAAGTCAGACAAATCTTGGAAGCGATGAAATTTATGATTATATTGAAATTTAAATACAGTCTATCATAAATAGAACTCATGATTGATTATTAAGCTCACAAAAAAAATTTATTTTAATTTTAAAAAAGTATCTCCAAAAAATATATATATATTTTTTATTATAAAAAATATAAAATATATAACAAATTTTTTTTCTTTTTATATTTTATTATTATTATTGTCAAAAAATCACCAAAAATATGGAAGTACACAGCTATCTATTGAACATTTTCGCTACATGGCAATTTTCGCTAGCGAAAATTTTCGTTACTCGCCTATTTTGCCTCGGTTTGTTTCGCCCATGCTTTTCATCAGACCGTTTGGGCGTTTTGGTACCGTTAGGTGGAGAAGAAACTGGGAGTGTAGAATCTAAATCTAACCCGGAAAGACACTTTTGAAATTTTTATGAAGGTGAAAATTTGAAAATTCTCCCAACCCCAGTCCTTTCTCTGTTTTCTTCTTCTAACTTGTTCATTTGAAGCCTAAGCGGAATTGAATAAGTCATCGATGAAGCGAAGTCTCCTATCAAAAATGATCACATCTCGTGGGGTAACGCTTCCTTCCTAACTTTTCAATCCGGGCCCATTCAGGATGATAGGACATTTGGTTGGGGAGAGTTAGCGAAGAAGTGGCTTTACATTATGTTTTGTTCACTATTTTGAGCATTATTTTAGCGGTGTTCAGTGGCTTGATTTTCTTTTGTGTTGTATACTATCGGCTTATTTTGTTAGCGCACCATTTTTTGTGTTTTGCCTAACCTGTAGTTTGAAAAATTGAAACTTTGTCCAATTCTATTGATGTTAGATTGGTAAGCAAATGCCTCGCTGAATGGATAATAAGTTGAACTCTTATTTTCAACTTCATTTTTTGTACACACTTTACTTAAACACACAGCTTTTATTGGTTTCAATGATAGAAGAAAAGCTGGCAGCCTCCTTTACTTTGCGCAACCTACCTAGTTTAAGTTTGACCACCTTTAATAGGTTAAGGACCCTGTGGAAGAAGGCCAATGTGTCTTTAAAAAAAAAAAAAAGAAATAAAGAAGTAAGAAAAGGAAAAGAAAGAAAAAGAAAAAGAAAAAACGGTCCGAGGGTTTGTAACGTAGCCTTTAGCTGGTGCCTAAGCAATTGGTTGGGAGCCACTGGGCTTGGCGTCTTTCACTACATGGGTGGATGGGTGGAGTTTAGCAATTGTAGGTGCTAGTTTCAAAATCATTCGGTCGGGGTGAAACACGAAGAGTTAGTGGTCAGATCCTTGACTCGTGCCTAAGCCTTGGTGGATGGGAATGTGGGTGATCCCATTGCATGGACTTCAGTGAGATTAGTTCTCGACATTGCACCCTACAACCACACAAGGTGTCTAGATGAGGTGGGTCCTGATTTATTTAGGTTGGTTAGCATACTAGGTTGTAGCAGTAGCTTGGTTGGGGGGAGAGTGCAGTTTGGTAATTTATTGTTGAGGACGATCAAATAAACCTTAGATTTTTAGTGAAAGTCTGGTTGATTCGGTAGGATGGGGCTCTTTTGATACTCAATTTTGTATGGCATTCATTCTCTCAAGATAGTTATTAGACAAGGCTTTGATGATTTTTACTTAGGGTTAGGCATTACTCATTCACAACCTTTTTGAAATACCATTTTTGTGAACGTTATTTTGTTATCTTTTGAGTGCTCTCTTTCTTTCTTTCTTTCTTTCATTGCTAAGGGACTAGCAATGTGTCGGTTGGGGGGTGTGATTAGTGCCCAAAAAGTGCTATTTTGAACCTTTATTTTAATGGGTTTTTGAGGCGCTTTTGTATCTCTTCAGTGTTATAATTAACCCGATTGGCTGTTCAGGTCCCTAATTATTACTTGATCACATTGGAGCTTGTTTTTATAGTTTTGCGAGGTGGAGGCCAAATCGTCAGTGTCAATCCAATCATAACAAAGTCGGGTTGATTTCCATCAATTTCATATAGTTTCTATCGATTTGACAAAAATTTGGGAATGAAGAATATCAAACGAGAAGAGATGGAATAGTAGCGACGGGGCTTGATGGAACAATAGCCAACATTGATGAACAGTGCCAACAGTGAAAATTTTGCTACAACTTGAAATTTCGCTGCCATAGCAGAATTTTCTCTCTACTCTGTGAATTCACCACTATGTGAAATCCTGCCTCTTCTTTATTTTGTGTATAAACCGCTAGTTTTGGTTTTCTCCTTTTTACCCTCATTGTAATATTTTAGTTAGAGTTAGTTTGGTAGTTCAACCGATTGTAAGAATTTATAAGCCATTTATGCCTGCCCCATTGACCTAAGTTTTGATTTTGGAAGGAAGAAAATACGGGCCCCTGTTTTTGGCCCTTCACGTTCTCTCTTCTCTCTCCTCTTTCTCTCCCTTTCTCGGCTGCCAAACACTCCTTTGAGGATGACAACTCAAAGGATGTTTGGCTAAAGCCTCGTATCCTTGAAGAAGAGGGTTGCTAGGCAGAATAGTTTATTTGTTCCCTGTTTTTCCACACAGCGAGGTTTGACATTTTGGTTCCCTAATCGCAGCTCTAGGTTTAAAGCTTTTTTGGTGTACTTTCTTTGTGATACTTGGCAAGCTTTAGGGTTTAGTGTATTCTTGGCTTTGGAATGCAGCGAGTATCCATTAGTTCTTATTTACAAGCCTTTGGAGGTAGATTAGGGGTTATATTTTCAGCATAGATGCATCCTCATTGATCAATACTTGGTAATCTTTTAGGGTTCGGTGGATGCTTATTATTATTAAGATCCATTGAGATTCATTGAATTTGCCCTTCACAGATCATTATAGGATTAGATTGAGGTGATGAATTTTCCACTTTGCAAGACCATAAATGCTAAATAAATCCTTTCATAAGAGGAAAATTATTAGGAGTTTAGTTTTAAGAGTTAAATGAAGATCCGGAGTCGGGAATTGGCTATAAGGTCATCCTCCACACAACGAGAGGAAATGAACTGAGGACCTCTTTGTAACCCTATCCAATGACCTAGCATTGCTTACTTCAAGGATTTCTTTACTTTATTTTAGTTTTATTTCGTTTATTTTCAATTTCCACAACATCAACTCCACACACTTTTACACAAGTCCTAAAATCCAAAACAAATTCACCATTTGAGCATTTATCAAATCATTTGGTACGAAGAAAACCCGTCCATGTGTTTTCAATCCTAGAGGCAGCTATCTTTTGTAGTAGTTAAGCTCACGTAGGTAGAATCAATTTAGGTTATAAATTTTGTTGATTCATAACACCTACTGTGGCACGAATCAGCATGCTTTTATAGGAGGTTCATCATGGACTTCTCAAAAATTGCCAAGCCTCTTTACAAACTACTGGAAAAAGATGCCAAATTCATTTGGGGTGAAGACTGCCAATGGAGCTTTGAGGAACTCAAAACCTATTTAACCCCTTTGCACGATAGTGAGCCCCAAGTATTGGCGGTTACCTTTCGAGGTGATGCAATGCGTGCAAGCGATCTCACCATTGGGGCAGTTCTCGGGCAAGGGAAGGAGAAGAAGCCTATCTGAAACAAGACATTGAGCGAAGCCGCGAGGAGAATTCACCACCACGAGAGAAGAATTTGCTTTGGTAGTGGTCTATGCCTTGGATAAGTTCAGGAGCTTACTTGGTTGGGTGCGACATGAAATGTATTCCACGGATCACTCGGCCTTGAGTATTTTCTCATAAACGGAATGCTAAGGCTAGGCTTAGTAGATGGGTTCTCTTGCTTTGTAAGAGTTGACACATGGAGTCGAATAGGCGTGGAGGAATGTTATTTGTAGATCATCCTCAAGATTATGATAGCACCACAGCCTCATGACCCTCAATCAATGTGAGGTTCCTGAAGAGTCCCTGCTCTTGGTTGAAAGCACACCCTAGTATGCTCACATTGCCAATTATTTTGACAATGGGGAGCTACTATGGGATTAAAACTGAGACAAGAAGTTCTTCTTTGCAAAAATTCACTCCTATTATTGGGAAGAACCCTTCTTATACAAATATTATGCTGATTAGATAATGAGGAGATATGTGCTTGAAGCAGAGCAACAAGGAATACTTAGCCACTGCCACGAGAATGCTTGTGGAGGCCATTTTGCTTCCCAGAAAACTGCCAGGAAGGTGCTACAATCTAGATTCCATTGGCCCTCTCTTTTCAAGGATGCCCATACCGTAATGCGGAGTATGACAAATGCAAGATTAGGAAAATCTGCGTCGTCATATGATGCCCTTGAGCTGATTTTGGTAGTTGACCTGATGCGATGTTGGGACATCGATTTTATAAGGACCATTCCTTCCTCCTTTGGATACATCTACATTTTAGTGGGAGTTGACTATGTGTCAAAATGGAACTGAAGTTGTACCTTGCGAGCAGTGATCACGAGGTGAATGCGAAATTACTAAAGGAGAACATCTTCTCCGGTTTTGTTAGATTATGAAGAATATGTCCCGATTGGAACATAAATGCAGTAGATTTAAAATTTTATCATAACACAGGATCACATCGTTCCATAAAAAACCGGAAGGAAGGTAAATGAAACTTACCTCTTGTAGATGCGGCAAGTCGACCTTCAAAGTGCGTCTTAGTTTATTCGGATCTTCAAAGGTGATGCCTTTCTGAAAAGCGACCACCCTCTGCAGAGTATCCACCACGAGCGAATAATAAGCGATCTTGCTTGTTGAATGCTGATTCGAGTTCATCTTCTTAAACGAGAATTAGAGTTTTTCTTTTCTTTCATCTCTGTTTTGAATTTGTTCTCGAGTAAAAGACCACTACTATTGAAATATATATATATCTCACACACACATATATATATATATACACCCATATATATATATATATATATATATATATATATATATATATATATATATATATATATATATATATATATCTATACAAGTCTTACTGGAGTTTTAAGTCAAAAATGAATTTTATATTATTATATATTTAAAACTCTTTTAAATAATAACAATTTAAATTCACAAAACATAACCGTTCAAGACATAACCGTTTCACGAATTTAAACTTTCTCAAAATTAAATTCGAATTTAAATAACAATTTAAATTCACAAAACAGATTCAAGACATAACCGTTTCACAAATTTAAACTTTCTCAAAAATTAAATTGAATTTAAATAACAACTAATTGTTATTTGTAATTAAAATAATCTCATCATTTTAAATTACTCTGAGGAAGTGAAAACCATAACCCGTTATTATTTGTTCTTAATGTCGACCACTATAGAGTTCAATTAACATTGTGAGTAGGCCTAAATCCTTTTGATCATACAAGTCGCAAGTGGCCCTCTAGTAAGACATTATGACTACCAAGTTAAAATAAGCTCATGATCGAGACAACCTTAATATAGCTAATGACATAATCCTTTTGTCTCATGATATCTTGATAGAATATAAGGCATGGACAAGTCGACTATATCGTTCTATCTTTGATTACAAGAGCAATTAGGCATTAAACAAATGACATTGATCTCCATCAATTCATTTTAGGCATAACCATGCATTTGATCTCAATTGTCGAGGACAGAAGATATCTCTCTTATAATAAGAGGGACCAAATTCCGTTTAATCGAAACATATCTCGGCTGCATAATTCTTATTGTGTTCAAGTATAACCTTTATAGTCATCCGATTAAAGATAACGTTTGATTATATCAAAACACAATATTCCTTATATTGGGAACTATAGCGATCTCGAGTCAAAGTTTAATGACACAACTATTAAGAATTAACATGACTTTGATCGTATATTAATCTGAAGGCCAGTGCATCGATATTTGTTCTCTCCAACAAATAGATATAAATTTGATTTGTATCTCATACACATATTCATCCATGAATATCAATCAAACTTTATACTAATCTTAATTCATTATTATTCCCATAATAATAACCCCGATAAAGGGACATTTAGAATAATTAATAATATTATTGAGGACATTATATATAATAAACATGCGAATCATCATAATAATTGAATTCCTCATAAATAGTCAAATACCAAGTCCATACACGATAGGCCTAGAGCACTATTACTAATAGATTTGGGGTCCCGAATGGAGTTCACATTCTATGACAAACCTTTTGAGAGCCTCCTAGCTGTCTGATTGTCAGAAAGCCAGTGGCCACCCGTACCATCCTCAGACCAGTGGTTAGGTTGAGCTAGCCAACAGGGAAATCAAGGCGATCTTGATGAAAGTGGTGAACTCTAGCAAGAAGGATTGGTCTCTCAGTCTTGGACTCTTTGTGGGCATCACAGACGACCTCTGAAACCATTCTTGGCATGTCCTCCTCGCTGGTTATGGCAAGGGCCACATGTCACCTACACCATGGAAATTAATTATAGAGCATGAGGTGGGCGGTGAAGAGGCGAACTTGGATATGTGCGGGTTGGTCTCTCAAAGATCACGGATATCAGCGAACTTGAAGGCGAGGAATGATGCCTACTTCAACAAAGAGCTTGCCAAAAGATAGAGATTAAAGAAGTGGCATGATCGGCTAATAGCTTGCAAAATTTCAAACAAGGAAACCAGGGTGTTGCTTTTACAACTCAAAACTCCACCTCTTTCCAGGAACAAGCTGAGTCGAGATGGAGTGGAGCCACATTCGTCGAGTCTATCCTAATGGATCGGTGGACACCTTTCGACTCTAAAGACAATAGAATTATTCGAGTCAATGGGCAAAAGTAAAACACTATGCAGCACAACACTCGTAGGACAAGGAGGAGATTCCCTCTTTGGCCCAGCAGATTCAAAGATTTACCTAAGTGGGAGTGGCTTGATTATCTAAAAAGTCACTAGGAGATTTTTTTATAGAATTTTGTGTTTTATTTTAGTTGTGATTTTCTTAATTTCTGCATCTTTAGTTTGTTTTCCTTTGCAATTTTCCTCATTTACAAGCTGTGTTTCTCTCATGATTTTGGTTCTCTATTTTTGCAGGTGTTGTAGTTGGCTGGAAGTTTTTGAAGCGATGTGAAATTTCAGGTTTACAAATTCACCATAACCCTACTTGAATTTAGAGGTTGTGAGTCTGCCCACTTATTTACCTTTACATTCATCTTCTTCTGCCCTTCCTTTCCTGCAACCTTTAGTTTTCCTACAGCTCCATTAATTTTCCCATATTTTTGAGCCTGACCACTAACCACCTTTATTTATAGAGTATTAGTATGAGTTAACTCTTTAGATGCCCCGAACTATCTAGCCCAAACCCACATTTTTCTCCCTTTTCATTTCCAATTCATTTTCGAAAACCTTTTCCTCCTCATTCTCAACCCAACAATGGTGAAGGCGGCGCGGAGGACACAACAGGCCTAGGGTGGGGGTAGTCTTCTCCTCCCCACACGGCTGACATCTGACCACTGGCCCATCCTATGCCAGCTCGAAGCCAGCCCACGTCACGCCACCTCTGCCGGCTCAATGACCCTCCTCTGATTTGCTCTCGCCGCTGCTCATGCCGCCCTTTCGCTGCCGTGGTCGGGAGATCCCTACCATGGGTTAACCTGTTTGTCGGCTGCCTTTGCCCAGGAGGAATTACCATGCTAGTTATACCATTCCTACACCTCCCTTGGCCACATCCTGGCCATCCTGGAGGCCCGCGTTGAGGCTCGGACATCGGCCTGAGGTTCTCAGGTTCAGGGGCCCTAGAGCCCAGTTCCACCACCTACTCGGGGAATTTCTTTGAATCTCCCTACGGATGCATCGCTTACATCGATCATTAGGCGACCTTCTTCCGGTGCAGCCTATTCCGGGGGAATCTGCGATTGCGGTGGAGAGGGATGTGCCTTGATTTATTATGATCTCTCAGCCTTCGCCGAAGATCTAGAGCTCAGAGATGTGTTGCGCCTAGTGCAGAGGTACTCCCTGGAGCCATTCATGACCCCGCATTGGTTTTACTACCCTCGAGTGGTCATCGAGTTTTATCACACGATGACCTCGGCCCGAGGAAACCCGTCGAATGGCATTCATTTCTCCATATAGCAGCGACCGGGGATACTCGGGCTTAGGATGTGCGTTTGCTTTCCATCTGCGGTGGTCATACCAGCTCCCGGTGATTATAAGCGATGGCCATCCCTCTACCAAGGAGATGGTTTGTCTGCTAGCTTGGGACACCACATCCGAGACCATCTTGTTCAGGAGGCAACTTCCGCCACGTATGCTCCTGATAGACCACATACTGTGGTCTAATCTTTTTCCCCTCCAGCACATTTTTCAGAGGAGGCCGTGGGAGGCTCTGTCGCATCTCGGAGGTTCTTGGGTTCGGCCCGACCGGGCTTATCATGACAACCTTGTTCCGCTGAGGGTGAGGTTCATGTCAGGAACCTAACGGTGGGTCACCCCTCCTATTCCCGAGTCTCCTATGCTAAGTGTTATAGCACATATGCTTCCTATTTGAGCCCTAAGTTTGGGCGTTGTTGTGGCCGTGAGGCCATCCTTTGATGATCGGTGGCTGGGTGTACCTCGTTCTTATTACCTTCCACCTCGAATCAGCGAGGACCAGTGGGTGCCGAGCCATCTGTGGAGGGAAGGCGGGCACCTCCAACAGTGCATACTGAGGAGCATCAGGTTCCTGCATCCCTAGTTCCTACTCCATTACCCACCGCTCCTACGTCCCCTGCACCTCCAGAGCCCTTGGCCCTAGTACCATAGCTCCTGTAGATATTGTTGGCCCGAGAACTTCAGCACCACCTCCGCAGCATGTCACGATATCTACTCGGGACTTCCTGGCCATCATGGATGCAGTCCACACCTTCTCTGTCATGGCATCATTTGCATTTACTTTGTATGCTACTATGGCCCGAGAGGATGGCTAACGTGAGGCCCGCCATGGCTCAAGAATCAGGCCATCCTCGTACCAGTTCGAGTCATGGGCTACCTCCGATTTCCCATTGATTATCTGCTTTCGGGCCTCTTTGGTTCCCCACTCCAGTGAGCCGGTTCGAAATCCTCTTGACTTGCTAGCGACGGTAGTGATCGTAACCACTCGGTAGTAGCACCTCATCCACAATCGAGGCGAAACGATCCACGGCTACGCGCGAGGAGGTACTTGTTCCTCCGCTAACTTTCCAAATGCAGGCCACATTGCGGACAATGTCACATTTAGTTTGGGAGAGTTAAGCGAAGGAAGTGAAACTTACTTACAGTTCACTGCCATACTAATGAAAGCCCATTTGTATGTTTAGTGGCTTACTTGGTTGTTCATTATTGAAGCTGTTTGTTTGTTTTTGTAAAAATGAAAATATAGTGACATACATTCCTATACATACCATACAACTCATTTTCTCAATTCAAAGTTCATCAATTTTTTGCCCCCATTTTTATTTTATTTTTTTTTTTTTGGAGTTTTGCACAACTTTGCAAGTTGGAAAGAGTGAAACACCTTTGATACCATTGATGTTAGATCAGATCCATGCATGATTAAGTAGATGATCAATTGAAGTCTCATGGTGTTCAACCTTCTTCTTCCACCTTTAGCTAACCACACACAATGCACATCGGTTTTCTTCAAATAGGCTAAGAAACTGCATAGCTCCCTTACTTTGAAAAACCTACCCTAGTTTCGTTGACCACCTGTAATAGGTTGAGGACCCCGAGAAAAGAGGCCAATGGGGAGTCTTTCGCAAAGAAAATAAAAGAAAGAAAAGAAAGAAAAGAAAGAAAAGAAAAAAGAATAGAAAGTCGTAGCGCTTTACCTTGAAACCCGAGCATGGTCAGAGGGGTATCTGGCGAAAGCCTTTAAAGCCTTGTGCCCTAAACCAACTAGTTAGGAGCCGCCGACTTAGTGTTCGCTACATGGGTGGATGGGTGAGGTTTAGGGAGTTGTAGGTGCTGGAGTCTCGTAATCATTCGGAGTCCGGGGTGAAACCTTAAGAGTTAGTGGTTGAAAGATCTTTTTAACTTGATGCCCTAAGCCTTAGTTGGTTAGGAGTCATTGGTGGATCCCCATTACATGGACTTTGGTGAGGTCGATTCCTCAGCATTGCACCCTACAACACAAAGAAGTATATGGAATAAGGCTGACGGTTATTTAGGTTAGTCATTGTTCTGAGTTTTGGCGTTAGCTTGGTTGGGAGAGTGCAGGTTTGGTAGCTTCTCTATTAAAAACTGATCGCAAACAGGTGGATTTGGGTGAAGTTTGGGTGGATTTCAGCAGGTTGGATACTCTTCTAAAAACTTGATTATAGCTTTCATTCTCCAAGATGGGTATTATGTAAAGTTGGTGATTCATATTGAAGGTTAAGCATTACTCATTCCACAACCTTTTAAAATACCATTTGTCTTGTAGACATAATTTGATTTGTTTTGTTCGCTCTCTATTTCTTTCATTGCTAAGGGACTACCAATGTGTAGGTTGGGGGATGTGATTAGTGCCCAAAAAGTGTTATTTTGAGCCATGTTTATCGCAGGTCTTGAGCACTTTTTGTGCACTAATCAACGTAATTAACCCCATTGGCACATTAAGGTCAGCTATCACCCTGTCGCATTTTGTAGTTTATTTTTGTAGTTTTTGTAAGATAATCGGGCCAAAGTTATCGAGCCAATCCAAGCACGAAGAATCCAAGCCGAACTTGTAGCTCACGACAGAAGTCGGAAGGAAATTAGAGCCACAAGCTCAAGAAAATTGGAACAATGAAGAAATTTTGCAAGGTTGCGAATTTTCGCAACCTGCGATGCCTCTAGTTTGACCTGCAGTTGACCACTTTTTGTGACCTTTTCCTAAACTACCCCCTATGTAGCAGTGGTAAGTTCGAGACATTTTATAATTTCCCTTGACTCGACGTATAAGCCTCGGTCAGGCTGCATACAAGATATCACTCGTCTGGTAAAGTGGTCACGGCTTTCTATTTTCCCGCTTTTCTTCTTTTCTCTCATTTTCTCCCCCTTTCCTTCACTTTCTCACCTGCCAAACACTCCTTGAGGATGACAGCTCAAGCGATTCTTGCTAAATCCCTCATCCTTACCAGAGAGAGGCCATTGGGCCAAAGTTTTGAGGAATTAAGCGGTGTCCTCTTTGTTTTCTTGCATGCAGTTATGATCATTTTATGTTTTGTATCTTGTCTCAGCCTTAAATCCTTCGTGTATATGATTGGCCAGTGCCCATGGCTTTTGGGAACTCGATGGATCTTACCACTAGATCCACTGAGGCTCGCTTAGTTGCCATTTATTTTCCTTTGCAAGTTAGGTAAAAGGATCGTTTTTACTACTTTGAAACAAAAATGACCAATAAATGCTCTATCTCAAGAGAAAAACTTTTAGGGTTCAGTTTTTATGGCTAAATGAAGATCCGGTTTGGGAAATGACTATAGGTCATCCTCCCGATGCGAGAAAAGGGCCGAGACTTGAGGAATTCTTTTACATTCTATTTCATTTTTTAGCAGTTTTCAAACCAACAATCACAATGTTTTACAAAAACCCAAAATCAAAGTGAAATCCTGTTCATCAATTGTGAATCATTTTCTTGTGAAGAAAACTCATCCTGAGTTCGACCCTAAAGCAATATCTTTGGTAGCTTTGCTACGGCAGTAGGAATTTAGGTTACAAATATTGTTGATTTCGGTACACCTACTGTGGCACGAATCAAGAGGCTACAAAAGGTGTAGTCACAGGTTTCGCCCCCATCATGTTGTATCGAGAGAGAATGTCAATAGTATATTTTCCTTGAGAAAGACGAATGTTAGGTTTTTCCGAGTGGGTGGAAGCCTCGACACCTAGAAAATATTGTAGCAGACCGAGGTCCTTGAGCAAAAAGCACTAAGTAAGCTGAGCTTCCAACTGATAAACTCTATGAGGATCATTGCCTGTAAAAAGAATGTCATCAACATAAACCAAGAAGAAAGTATGAAAATCATCCACTTGAAAACTAAAAAGGGAAGTATCAAACTATGCCAAGGTGAAGTCCATGTGAAGGAGGTAATAACATAATTCAGTGTACCAAGCCTGAGGAGCCTGTTTGAGACCATAAATAGCTTTCTTGAGTTTGTAGACATAATGAGGATAATTAGAGTTAATGAAGCCAGGAGGTTATGACATATAGACATTCTCATAAACTTTCCCCAGAGAAAAGCATTGTTAATATCGATCGGGTGTAAGGACCAACCTTAATCAACCGCAATGCTAAGAACCATCTCATAGTAGTAGGCTTAACCATAGGGTTGAAAGCATCATGATAGTCAAGCATTGGTGAAAACCTTTGGTAACAAGGCGGGGTTTGTAATGCTCAATGGCGTCATCCTTAGCACGTTTGATGTGAACCACCCACTTGCACTCAAACGAGGACGTAGAAGAAGTGGTAGAAAGTGGGAAAATAGACTTGAAAAATTCAACATGGTGTGACTCATAGATGTGTCCCGTGTAAACCAAAACTTTAAGCAAAAGTAATTTATCTTAAAACCAATTTATATGCATAAACATAATAGCTAGAAAACCTTAAGAAAAGATAAATGAATGATCATGTCCCTTACCAACCCAGTTTGTGGAGGCAACACTTCAGAAGTGAGTTCATTACCTTGCAAATCATCTTTTATTTGGAGTCTTCAACTCACAACTCTCATTAAGTGGATGGGTCACTAGTGTGATGTGTTGTTATAACTAAAACAACCAAAAGACATAAGCATCATAAGCATCATGAGAGTGTGACTTAGGACCTAACCTTCAAAAAAAGAAAAGAAAACATTTTGTCTTCCATTGAAGACCATAGAGTTACACATTATTTATCACCATTATGTCAAATAATGGGCCATGGTAGGTTACTACCTTAAATGCAAATAAATTACAAAGGTTATGTAGTCATTCCTCCATTAATCATATGCATTATGCATAAATTAAACCACGTGATGATGGAGTTACAAAAGTTATAACACCATATTCATAAAAATATTAATTCTCATTCATAATGTTTCACATAAGAAATTTGGATGCTTATTACACAATATTATCATATATGGCCACACATTATAGGATTAACTAACAATCTCCCACTTGGCCAATATGATCATATTTGTAATATCAAAACATAAAACAGCCATAATGAATTTCTCCGATTGACATCCATAAGTTAAAATTTCATGGAATCACTAATACCAAACCATTGGAATAATGGGTCATACAAAGACCCAATATTCTTCAAGAATTATAGTATTAGAACTCCATTAGCATAAATTAATGGATTTTATAACATAGTTCTAATTCATTCACATAATGGTCTCATCAACTTTTAAACATATAACTTGTGCACAAGATCAATGTCTAAAAGTAACATAATAATCATCAATGTCAAGAACTTTATATTCATTGTAATGTGATTACATACAATACACTCAATTAGTCTAAAACCGACAAACTTGCCACCAAGCTCATTTGTGCAACATAATTCATAAAAGGCTTAGGTGGAAGACCTTTTGCCAAAGGATTTGTCAACATGAGTTTGCTCTCAATATGTTTAAGAGAGGCAACTCTATTTTGAACTCTTTCCCTTACAACCAAACACATTATATTAAAACCCAGGATTGCTCCACAAATTATAGGATTGATTTAGTCTTTCATAATCATTAAACTCATGTGATTAAAGCATTCCCACTTTTTATATAAAGTTTTTTGTTCATTATTACTTTAAGAAGTAAGATTTTTGAGTATAGGCTCTCTTAAGGCATAGATTGAATACATACATCCAAGAACAATTCTAATTTGTTCATTCCATTTTTCAAAGTTTGTCATAATTAACAGTTCAATACCAAATAAGTAACTGACACTAACAATATAATTCATTATTGCAAAATGGAAGGTGATTCAAATGGAAAAATATTTTATTGTCATGAAAATATTTAACACCACACTTTACAAGAATCTAATTATAGCAAAAGAGTTAGATATCACATTAATCATAAACATAAGAGATCATTGTTATTTCGTTGGTCTTAACTACAACCACATAATTCCAAAAATATACATTATTATAATTCTTCAATTAGAATTGAATTTCATAAACATGAGATCATATTTCTTTCATTTAGTCTAAATCACATAATTCTAAATATATATTATTATAATTCTTTCGTTGTGATGAATTATAATTCATAAAGATAACAGATCATAGTTTTTTCGTTGCTCCGAACTACAATTTCATAATTAATAGGTTATATGCAGATTTTGTAAAAATAAATGTGTTAAAACATAAAGAAGTTTAATAATGTTAGGGAAAAACTTCATCAACCTTTTATCATATAATCAAACATAGTGATCCTGTTCGGTTGATCACCACCACTTAATCCATAAGTGAACACATCATTCATACACACATATTAATCTTTAAGAGTCCAATAAGATCAAGTAATAATCAAAATCCAAAACTATGTTTAATGATCTGAAATTGGTTGGCTTTGATACCAATTGTAAGCTAAAACTTTATGCGAAAGTAATTTATCTTAAAACCAATTTAGATGCATAAATATAATAACTACAAAACCTTAACAAAAGATAAATGAATGATCATGTCCTTACCTTGATCCATGAGTGACAACACTTCAAAAGTGAGTTGATTACCTCGCAAATCTTCTTTTGGCTAAGGTCTTCAACTCATAACCCTCATTAAGTGGATGGGTCACTAGTGTGGTGCGTTGTTACAAGTAAAACAACAAAAAGGCATAAGCATGGTGAGTTGTGACCCATCCACTAGTGTGGTGTGTGCTTCAAATTGTATATATGCTGAAGGATATACTACCTTAACTTTGATTAAGCACCTAAAAATGGATTAAACCTCCTCGTAGCGGGTAGTTAGTTTTAGAAGTTTTCACTATTGTAGTAGATTGAGCAATGATGTTAGTAAAATCATTTATATAGTTTGTAGTTCAGTATGTTAGTTTAGCTAAACTATGACATGTGCGTCAAATCAATCTACGTGCATCGAAAGCCCGTACGTACGAGTTTACGCCGCAAGTGTGTCCTTTATCAAAAAATCCCCTTGCAATGCACCATTTCAAAAATAGCTGCTAGTTTAACTATTACATATATAATACTTTATTGTCTGATATTGAAAAACACTTAGCATACAATAAATAATGATGTTTGTAAATGTATTACAATAAATTACAATTAGGTACAATAATGCTATTAGAGATCCAATAACAAAACATTACAGTAATGCACTTGCAATATCTTCCATATAGTGGTTGTCTTCATGTCCATATTTGGTATTCAATGAAGAGGATGTTACAGCTACTTTCGTTCTCTTCTATTTCGGTGGGTAATGCACCCAAACTTCGTATTGCTTTATCGTGAGTCCTATAAGCTTTGTATAAGCAACCTTTATAGAAAAGCACCCTTCGTTAACATTTGAACCAAGAATCACAAACTCCATTTTTCCGACCAAAAAAGAAAACATAATAGGTTATCTTCTTTCGTAAAATGATAACTAATCATGGTTAGTCATACATTATAGATCATAGAATAAGCAACTAAAAATAATAATGGATTTCTTTGTGAAGACGAGTAGAGTAAACGATAGATTACGAATTCTGATGCCCAATTTGCAAGCTTGGGAATTTCTCTAGATCTCGAATGACGACTGTTTGCCTTTGTTTATATAGACTAAAACCCCTCAAAGTTAACATAATTATAGGAGCCTTACACTCTTCTTGCATCTATGTAAAAATTGGATAGACTTTCTTTAACCGAATAAAAGTTCCTTCGTGTCAGGATTCAAAACTTTGGGTTAAGTCTATGACACTGCAAGTGCACATGTCATACAAGTAGTAAAAATTGGATGTAAGTCAGATATCATTCCCTGAGATTGATAGGTGGAAATCAAACACTTATTTACTTAAGGTCCTTACTATTTGGGCATTAAAATGGATAAGTAGAGTTTAATCCTAAAAATTAATGATCATTTACGTAAACTATCATATATAAGCGGAAATAATAGTAACAACAAAAATAAAGAAAACAAAACTCTTTGGTGAATCAGTTTCTTGTGAGAAATGGACACTATCAAAGAAATGCGCCAAACGACCAGTTCTTACATTAAAATGCATTGCTGTTCCTCTTGCGATGGGTTTGGGTTGTCAGGGTGCTAACAATGCCATTGGATTTCTCCATGTTCACTGGCTAAGGGTCTCCTTCTTTTCTCAAAGACAAGGATTTAACCCATTTCTTGCACTTTTTGTAGGCTTCTTGTGCGATCTGGGTATTTTTCTTTCCCAATACTTCATACCCGTTTCTTATTAACGGATCTTTTGCTTCCGCTTCTCGAGGGTTTTACTTAAAATTTCTACCATCTAGTGTGACTCATCCTTTAAATCTAATGGTTCTTCCCTTACCTTGATTAGATCTCATTAACACGAGGGTTGGGAACTCCTTTAGATTAAGGTGAAATCTACGATTATTTATATTGATAAATGCTCCCCTCATTGCTCCAGTTATGAGTGAAAAGGGAAATTTATCGAGAAATGAACCCTCGAGCCCAATAGTTCATCAATGATAGTCTAACATACCCACAAGTGAATGCTCGAGCTCTAGGAATCTCGACTCTTTATCCACCTTGAGGCGTCTAAATCGGAAGCGAAACACTCCTTGAGCTGGTATTGGTACTATCATTGGGAGCCCGTAGATTTAAGAACAACATCGATCAAATAATCCCAATCCAGTATTTCTCTCTAAATTACGAGAAGAAGCGTAACTAGCTGTAAATCCGATCTCGCGAAGAATTTGTGTTCATCTTTGCATTACAACGTGATAGATCATTGATGATTCACCCATTGTAATTGTAATGTATTGAGAAAAACGAATTCCATAAATTTGTCTAGGATCCATTAATTTCAGGCAGCATTTGTATTAAGAAAATAAAAAGTTAAATCTAGCTTCAACATTTCTACACATTCATGAGATTCAAATCGAAAAAAGAAAAAGAAAATAAAGAAAATAAAAGAAAATAAAATCTATACAAATATACAATGAGTCCTTCTCCTTTCCCAATTCTGGGTATCGAAGACGGAAGCTACTTTACTATTCTCCAAATGTCTATTTATAACTGTCAAAAGAAAAGGGGCCCTAATTCCAAAAAGCTCCAGGTGGATTTTACTAACGAAAAAGAGAGCCCAGTCTACTTTCTCATGTCGCGACCTCAAGCGTGTAGCGACACAGATTCTCATTTGTACTCGTTAGGTTCTGACGATAGCCCGATTAAGTGACTTGGTTCCTTAAATTTGCTTTGGTAGTGGTCACAACATCAATTATAGTCGCGACCTTGGCTTAGTTATTTTCAAAACTGTCTTGACCATAGTTCCATGCTCCCCGAACCTGGTTCCTCCTTCCTTTCTTGCATTCCTACGTCATAGCCCTCGAGTTTAGTTTTCTGTATCCCCATTTTTGTTGTCACCACTTTGGGTTCACAGTCGGGACTTCTTTTTCATGTATTGTATGCCATGACCTCAGTTTGGTCGCGACCACATTTATAGTTCCTCTTGCCTTAACTTTAGATTGGGACACCTTTTTAGTTTGCGACTGGATTTTTGACTTGCTTCTTCGGTGGCGACCTAGATGTTGTGAGTGTGACCTCCTTTGTTTACGCATTCATGTGCTGAATTTGGGTTGTGGGCATAATAACCCAGTCATGGCCAGTTTTTGATATTCCTTGCCTTTCTTAAGTGTGACCTCGATTCTTAGTTGCAGCGGTTTCTTCGACCACCTTCTATTTGGTCCGACCTCAAGATAATTATCACGAACCTCATGGTTACTACATTTAAGTTTGCATTTAGCCCCGATTGCTTAAACGTTATCTTGACCTGGATTTTAATTCTCAGTGTTTTCTTGAGTCCAGAGCTTAAATGATTAGTCGCGACCTCCTTTGAGATCCTTGACTAATAAAGTAATTATGGCAATTTTCTTACGGGAACCGTTTGTGCTTTCGAGTTTCATGTACAACCTCCGACTCCATGTTGTGACTTTCAATCAGTTTCATGTCACGACACGAAACGACATGTATCACGACTCTCAGGTGGAGTCCTTCATTGGAAGCGGTTGCAACTTAATATTTTCTTGCAGAGACCTCATTTGTGGCTTCATCAACGAATCAACGTCGCGACCTCAGATTGGCGTCATGACCTCAGTTGTCACTTCAGGTGGCGTGTGACCTTCGGTCTGGTGTCGCGACCTAAGATTCTACCTTGAATATTTATTAAGTCATTGCGATTTCTTGGTCGTAACTTCTATTCACGGGCGAAGTACTTCTAGTCGTAGCCTCAATTTCTAATCACGACTAATTTGATAAAGCTTTCTATTTCTTTCTCAAAACTAGTCTTGGTGATGTCGTGACTTGGAAATACGTGGTGATAAGGCTTCTTGTTGTGACTCGATTTTAAGTTCGCGACATCTTGCACTTTGAGTTGCTTTCTTCTAGTTTTGCTGGGACCTTCGATTCTGCTGTAATTTTTTGTAAAAATTGAATTTGAGTAAGATATCTATATTTCTACACATGAATCTATACTTATCTTTCAAAATACTTCAGAAAAATGGATTGAAATCAAATGAGTTTTTTTACTCATCAACGACACAGACCACACCATTGAGTTCGTCTCACGAGGTCTAGGCACATAGTCGAATTTCGATTTAGATTCCGTAATGAGTGAAATTTCATAAATTCAAGGAGAGGCAGTAAATGGCATGACAAGCGTGTGTGACGCCACATGGCATCATGACTTAAAAATAGGGACATGTGGATAATGCCACATGGTGAGACCATGTTTGGTCTTGAAAAGTTCAAGTGGGGAGTGGTTTAAGTTTCATAGATGACACTTGTCACCAAAAGGCAAAACAAGGGACACGTAGGAGCCATGTCACACCCTAAAAGAAAGATCAAGGAGTGGATAAGAATGGATGAAGGAAAAGGAAAAGGAAAAGAGGGAAAAGAAAGGGGGAGAGGAAGGAAGGAGCGATCGACGACGCTTCCTTAGATCTCCGACAAAGCGACGGTCAAAACTTGTCAGAGCAAGAGGCAAAGTTTATCTACGCAACGAAAGATTCATGTAGGTACCGGATCGGGAGTTTTCAACAAACTCCAAGAGGTAGGGGTTATCTCCTACTTTGGTTAATCCTTGTCTAAGGGCCATTCGATAGCCATGAGAATTTATAGCCCTATGATGGGTTTTGATTCAAAACGGTGTGATCAAGCATTGGTAGATACGGACCAATTTCTAGGTCCTTTGTGTTTTTAGAACTGCAGTTCTAAATCAGGTTGTATTTGATGGAAAATACAGGTTTAAGTATGGTGATTGGACCAGTTTCTGGGACTTCTTGTTACTAGAACTACTGTTCTGGAACAGGGTATGTTTGTAGAAAACATGGAATTTGAGTGTGATGTTTTGGTGTTGCATGTCTTTGTCGAATATGGACTGACATGTGAAATTGTTTGTGAGATTCTGGATCGGGCAGAACCTAGGTTGTGTGTTGTTGCTTGAATTAGATGACATCTTTGGTTATGTGAAAATCATGTGGATATAAGCTGAAATTGATGTATTTACATGGGTTGTATTATGGATGTAAATTGTACGTTGTAGATATGATCATCCAATGATTAGTACCCAAAAAAGTGCTATTTTGAACCCTATTTAAGATAGGTTTTGAGTGCTTTTTGCGCACTAATCATATGAATTGAGCCAATTGACATGTGCGAGTCATAGTCTTTATTGATTTAGTTTTGAGGTTGAGGGGGGCTTTTGGTAGTTTGCGGGTGTGGGAACTTACATCAACAAGATTGAGCCGTATTAGTCTTTGAATCACGAGAATTCTCGGTGATTTCATCACCCCCGAAAATGAAGAGATGTCAAGTGGAGTGATGAATTAGAAACAGAGCTGGATCTGGAGAACAATGCGGGGCGACAAAGGAGACAAACATGTTTAAGCTATGCATTGCGAAAATTTTGCAAGGATGCAATTCACAACCATAGCGAAATTGCTGTGCACATTTTAAGCTAAGCTGGAAATTTCGCTGTCGCATGTATTTATATCATAACAAAGATTCTTATGAATAGCGAAGATTTTAGATTTAGCTATACCTTGTATTTTTCGATATGTTAAGCGAAATTCAGCATAGCGAAAATCATTCCATGTGTTTTTATTCCAAAGCTGACCTCGTTTGTATAGTTCATTTGTCCCTATTGTAATCGTATATTTTAGGTATTTTTGGTATTTCACGATTAGGTTGGCTAATATAAGCCACCTTATAATTTTGTAAACTTCTTTTTATTTTTATTCAAGGCATCCGGCTTTTTGAACTAAGTTACATTTTCTCTCTTCTCTCTCTTCTTTACTCTCGTTTTCTTGACAGACACACCCCTTGAGGATGACAGCTCAAGGGATGTAGCTAAACCTCAAAGCCTTGAAGAGGAGGGTTACTAGCTTGGTTATTGGTGGTTTAGCGGGTGTCCTCCTTTTCGTAAACAGTCTTGCATTTATGGCTCCAAACTTTCAAACTGAGTTTAATGTATTTAATGTCTTTTCGCACAATTGATACTTGTATCATGCTTTAGGGTTCGATTGCATTCTTAATGATAGATCCATTGACATTCTTTAGATATCATTCCCGAGCCATTGGAAATAAGGTTAAATCTTCCAGGTTTCTAATTGATTAGATATTAGATACCGGTATATGTTTGGACTCAGTAGGAGAGTTTTAGGGTTAGGTTTTATAGGCTAAAGCAAAGAGATCCGGTTTGGCCTGAGCTATCTCATTTGCCTAATCTGAAATAACCGAGGACATATGTCTTCCATTCTATCAAGCTAGTGACTGACTTCAAAGTCACCATTCACACTTCAATTTAAACTATTTGATTTACCCGATAGGCAGCTAATCTCGCATTTTTACCCAGTCAAAATCAAAAATGAAGCCTGCCATTTTGAATCATGATACAAATCATTTGTGAATGAGACATCCCGTGTTCGACCTAGACCACCTATCACTGCGGTAAAAACCTTGACTACGCGGTAGGAGAATATAGGAAACAAATGGCCCGATTCGGATCACCACTATACGTGGCATGAATCAAATGGCCTTGAATTCTGGATGGTGCAAGCTACGGATGATGAGTTGATATGTACTTGTAATCCACATTACAAGTGTTGGTGACCTTCAATCCTTTTTGAATTTCGTTTGTTTAGGCGCAAGTCTTCTTGCCAGATCCTTTGTACGGGGCATTTTATTTTACGATCGAGTTTTGTTTTAGCTAACACTAATCCTTTTGTAGAAGCTTTGTTTGTATTCTTATTTTATATGTTGTGTTCACAGTGTTTATCGGCAATGGGATAGAGGATATCAGGTAGATTGCAAGAGTGAGTGCACGGTTGAGCAATGCTGAAATGGTGTGCGCGGTGACCAAATGGATCATCTACGGCGGCGAAGTCGACAAGCAACCCTATGAATCCAACAGCATCTGGTCAATGAGGGACCACAGCCACCTCCTAGAGTTAGTGCCCTTCTGCATCATACCTGCGTGCGAAGTGTGGCGGTGAGACCACATTGGTGCCCTGGCACCACATTTCATGGTAGCTGGAATGAAAATCATACACCCATATAAGGGGATTTTGAGGAGGTGTGCATATCCTTTAAGGAGGGTGAAGTTGATATGGATTTGTTGAAGTTGAAGGCATTTCCATTGACCCTCAAAGCGAGACAAGATATGGCTTAATTCAGGACGAGAACCATCGGAAGGTGTGCGAGCTGCGAATGAATTCCTAAAAAAATTCTTCAGTGCTCACAAGACCAACAATTTGGGGAGGAGCAAATCTACGTTTGCCGCGATATGAGAGAGTTCTATCAGTCTTTGAGGAAAGGTTCTTGGAGACCATTAATTGCCCACATCCACCTCATGGTTTCGACACTTGGATGCTTGTAAACCACTTCTATGGTGGTATGTCTCCGGCCATGCAGCGGCTTTAAATGTGTAGTGGAGGGACTTCCCGAGCAAGCACCCGGATGAAACCATGGATTTTTGAATTATGTGTTTGAAACCAGGGATGGGATGAGCCAAACCCAAGGGAAGTGGAAAAAATGAGGCCTTCAGCCCACCAAAGGGGAGGAATTTTTGCACTTCAAGAACATGGGAGAGATGGCCAAAAATATCAACCTTGGCTGAAAGGTGGAAGAATTTGGAAGGAAAAGACTCTATAAGTGCAGCGATGACTAAAATACTGCCTGAGCTAACCCCCATGCCAATTATCCAATATTCATCCGTCGAGAACCTTTGTCGATTGCTCAGTGAAGGATTTGATGTTAGAGCATGCCAATGCCGTAGGCCAATACAAGCCACAACCCAATGCTCCATATGGTAATACATATAATTCCAATTGGAAGAATCATCCCAATCTCTCCTGGAAACCTAATCCCCCTCCTTATGTGCCTCCGGGTGCCAAACAACAGTTGGTTCCTGGCTCGGCAACTGACCATCAACGCATCCTCTTCTCAGTTGAACAAGCCATCTTAAACTTAGGCAAGGTGTTAGGCAATTTTATTGGAAGAGCAAAAGGGGATCAATGTACAATTAGCTCAAGAATTGATATTTGTAAATTACACTAAACAAGAGAATAGATGGGCTTGAAGCGTGTAATCGGAAGATTGATAATCCTACAGTATTGATCACGAGATTAACAATCTGCTAGAGGTATAGGAGAGAGGAAGATTCCCTTCCCAAACACTGCCAAATCTAAAAGGAGTCCATGAGATAGGTTCATCCAGCAACTCAGGGATGGATGAAGTGAAAGCTATCATCACTTTGAGGAGTGGAAAATAAATTGAGCAACCGATTACCCTTGATTGCTCGAGGCGAGAAAGAAAGGAATTTGAGCAGAGAGGTAATAATCAGTGAAGACTCGGTGAAGAAAAACATGTCCCCTCCATTTCCCCAAGCACTTAGAAGCAAGAAAAAGATCCCAAACCAAGCTGAAATTTGGGAGGTGCTAAAGTAGTGAAGGTAAATATTCCACTTTGCCTTGACATGGTCGCGAGTCCCAAACTATGCAAAGTTCTTAAAGGACTTTGTTCACAGTCAAAGAAAGGTTAGGCATTGAAAAGCATTCCCTACTTAAGGCAAGTAAATTACCATCATTCTGAGCAAGACCCGGTAGAAATACAAGGATCCAGGGGGATCCCAGCGATTTGGTCGGTGGAGAGGACTTATAGACAAAGCATTGTTGGACTTGGGGGCTAGTGTAAACCTACTTTCATATTCAATGTATAAGCAGTTGGGTTTAGGAGAGCAACCCGCCCAACATCCTCTTGTCATTGGCTTATCGATCGGTGAAAATTCCAAAGGGAATAGTTGAGGATGTGTTGGCCAAGGTGAATAGGAATTCTCTTGCAGGTGGACTTTGTAGTGCCCAAATCTGAACCAATAGCAAGTGGGCCAAATCATGTGCGATTATCTGGGAGACCCTTCATTTTTGTACTTGCCCGTCACGATAATCAATTGCGAGAAATGGAGTCCTGCGGCTCACATTTAGCGACATGACATTTGGAGATCAATATTTTTCACTTGAGTATAATGTATTAGTGGAAGATGACAAGCAAGGGAGAGTGATGAAGTCGCCCAATTGGTCAAAATGCGGAAACCAAAAGCCCCAAAATTGCAAGCGAGATTGGTAAGCAAGATGGAAAGCGGAGTTGATGGGAGTTATGCGCATTAGTCACCTGTAGAGCCCGATGGTCGGCCTGAAATCACCCGGTGAGTTCGACAAGATGGAGACGAGCATGAGAGTGCATGGCACGGGTGCCGAGGTCAAGGAGCTCCTCCTCCTTGACCCTCCATGAGTGAATCAGTGAAATTTGGTTTGGTCTCCATTGAAACGAAAGTGCAGCTCAAAATTTTTTGATTTTTGCTTAGAATTGGTCGATTTTCATATTATGCTATTTTTAGTAACTTCTAGTTTTATGACTTTCCTTTTAGTAATCTTATTTAATTTATTTATTTTTATTCTTAGTTTTATTTTAAATATTTTATTTTCGATTTTTGTTTTTAATTTAAAAGTTCAATTTACCTGTCAAATTTTGTTGATTCTTGGATCGTAATATGAAGTTTGGCATCCGTGACCACTTGGACTTCCAGGGACCTTTCAGTTGCTCAAACCGTTTTATAAAAAGGGGGGACACCTCATTTCCATTCACATTTCCTCCAGAGCCCGTCCCTTACCCTAAGCTCCTGCCCCCTCTGCGTCTAGCGTTCCAAAGCCACACACGCGTGGTCAGTGCCGGGTCAGTGTGTGTAGCGTGTGAAGCCACACCTGCGCCACGCGGTTACTTGCGCCCATTCGCGCGACAGCCCGATCTTTGCCGCCCACCACCCGGCTGACCTTGCCCCCTGCCGAGCCACGAGCTCTACCATGCGCGCCCTGGCGTGAGCGCCGGTGGCGTGCGCGGTCTCACGCCAACATCGGCGTGCGACCATTTCCTGTTCCTCTGCTGGCGAGCCACAGTTCACCACGTCTTGTCGCGGTCTGTTGCCACTCTAATGTGCGCTGCTGCCCTGCGCCTTTGTAGTACTCCTAGACCACGGACATGGTAAAATTGCAGATTAGTTCTCGCTATAGGCCGGGTTGATTGGCACTCCCGGAGATGGAGGATCGAGCATAGAGGCTGCGGTGCGTTCGCGGACGCCTGCGATTTGTTTGCATTATTACTGCGACCATGCACGAGGAGCCTTAGGGGTTCAGGCGCGATATTAGAATGGATGGGACCTGGGCCTTCCGATGCCTCGAGACGGCGAAGCGGGAGGGCGGGTGCTTCAAGTGGGCGGGGCGTCGGGCGGGTCTTCGAGATCTCGGCCCAGCCGTCCTCTGATGAGCTCATCACCCATTTATCACCCAGGCCTCGAGGGGTCGGGCGCCCCATGTTCACGGCGACCCGATTTCGGGTGGTCAGTCTGCTTGCGAGGACTTCATGGGAGCATTTACGATGTACGGCTTTGACCCTGCCGTCCATTAGTTCGGAGACTCGATGAAGGCGATCAGCGATATTCTTTGCTTCCATTTATATTGCGCATGATTCTGTATCGGGGTTGTGCTCAGGTTTACCATACTATGACATCGGGGAGTCAGGTCAGTTGGAGCTTGATTCGACATTGGCGATAAAAATTACTCATTGCGGACATTCCGGTTTGCTGGGCTGTTTAGCGGTAGCCGGTCCCGGAGGATATAGAGATTGGCCCAGCCATCCGCAGAGAGAAGATGGGTAAAGTTTATCGCTCGAGATACTCTGGCGGGACGTACTCTTCCGCAGGCGGCCAGCCTCGGATCTCCCTTGTGGACCACACCTTTCCGGACCGACCTTCCTTGCAGCATTATGTTGGCGTGAGAGCCATACTGAAGGTCCACTGTATCGAGGATCTCGAGGAGGATTACGGGTTCGGCCCTCCCGAGCTTGTCGCGGCTTCAACGCGCTGGGAGAAGGTCCACCGCAGGGCTGGCTCGGCGAGCTTACTCGTATTGATCTGCGGGGTTCTTTGGGCTAGGTCTGGGCATTAGGGGTTCCTGAGGGAGCCACGCGTCGGCGGAGGATCGATTGCACTCGAGGTCACATCCATGGGCGATCTCTTTACATGCCGATCTCCATTAGTCTCGGGGATCGGGAAGCGGCGGTGTGTACGGAGGACCACCGAGGGGAGGATCTGATTCTGCAGGAGTAGGTAGAAGTGGGAGAAGGAAGCCAGTTCAGTTGTCTCCTCCACCTCACCTCCCCTCTTGCCCCGGCCCACTGGCGAGCACTCAAGGCCCTTCCACAGACGATCTCGAGCACATATTCATATCGGTTCACAGGAGCTTGCTGCTGTTATGGATAATTGTTCTTGGCGCTTGCTACTGGGCGTCCTTGGACCGTGGATGGCCGTCAGGGCTACTCTGGCATAGTCACGCCACCGTACTTCCCGGATCATGATCACCTCGGTCTCCCACCAAGCCTACCGCAGGACTACTCGAGACCGGTCTGCGACCTCCTTGGACATGCTAGCGACCAGCCGTGACGACTTGGATCCAGGGACATCTACCGCCCCCGCAGGGAAGTGAGGTGGAGTCGCGCTCTCTTCTTTAGCTTTCCTACCCCTACAAGTGGAGACTTGTTTATACTCTGCTTGGGGGAAGTTAAAGTTAGAGATTATCTTCCTCTCTTTACTTCATTTTTTCTTTATCAGCCCACTACTCATTTTATATAGGATTGTATGGATTCGTATGTCATGATATGCCTATCTTTTGTGTTCTACTCTTGCCTTACGTTTGGAGAATTGAAGTATGTATGCTGCACCAATGTTAGAACAATTCCATGCATGACTTAGTTTTTGGTCAATTGAAGTTCAGCGTAGCTGTGACCTTGTATATCCACCTTCTTCAATTGCATACACATGGTTTTATCAATAGGTTGAGAAGCTATACCCTCACTGCTTTGCAAAACCGGGCCTTGGATCATTGGCGGCCCATAATAGGTTTGGCTGTTTGCACCCACAAAAGAAGGCTAATGTAGTCTTCGAATACGAAAAAGAAAAAGCAAAAAATAAGCCAAGAAGAAAAAAAGCGTGGAAAGAAGCTTTTTTAAACCAAACAGCATGGGGTATAGGCGGCTTTAAAGCCCGATGCTAATATATTGGGTTTAGGTCATAGAGCTTATTAATTCCTTCTTTGGGTGGATGGGTGGATTTTAGCGGGTTGTAGTGCTTAATCCTCGAAGTCATTGGTCGGGGTGAAGCTTGTAGAGTTTGTGGTCCGTTGAATCGCACCGACGTGCCCTGCCTTAATTGGTTAGGTCATCGATTGGACCCAGTTACCGCGGACTTGGTGAAGTCGAGTTTTAGCGTACCACGCAATGCAATCAAGAAGAAATAAGAGTGTGTGGTGATCCTGTTGGTGGTGCGTCGACGGGTTTAGGCTGACGGTAACTTAGTTGAGGGAAGGGCGGCACGTGCCAGAACGCCGAAGCTGGTTGCCAAAACAATTAGATTTTGCGGTGGGGATTCGAGTTGACCTCATGGTGCGATGTTGCCTAAGCTGTTATATATGATTGTTCTCTGATTGGTTTCAGTCTGGAGTTAGAGACTTGTTCAATCTTGAAGGCAAGATTCATTGCCATACAGATAATACTTTTTTTTTTTGTAAAGCAGGCGTGCCACTGCACACAGGTTGCTTGGGGTGAGTGTTAGGCAGAGATTCCCACCCATTTACACACCCTTTTACACACCTACACACACACCCACACCCACACACACACCCACCATTGTTGCATTCCCACCTTATCTTTATGATACCTTGTTTATTGTTCTTTTACTGCATTTTACCACTCTTGGACATTAACATTTACTTAAGTGACAAATGTTGTTGGAGTTATGACAGTCTATTTTGATGTTTATATTTGCTTAGCAGTATGTGATTACCTTTGCCTTACCAGTGCATTATGTGCTACATTCATTTTAAGTATCAATTTATACATCCTTTTATATTTCCCCATTCCCTTGAAGTGACTCATTACCTTTTAGCCTTTATTATGAACTTATGGAGGATCTGCCTTGACCTTGTTCTTGTTGACCTCCTCCTCTCCACCTTCTGCATTTTCCTTTGTTGCATTTATTCTTACTTCCCACTACTTCTACACCATTTTTGTTTTGTTGTTGGTTTACTGTATTCCTACCTACATCTGCATACTTGCCTGTGCGGACACTCATGCACTCTCTCAGATGATTCTCTGCAATAATATAGAAACCACGGCATTTTGCATCTTTGCGAATACACAACAGTGGGTTGTTATTCCCTTTCTAACTCTTCACACATATAACTCACGATTCAACTCTTTATATGTTCTTATTGTTTGATATTATCCACATTTACCCTTTTCTATTACCTTCTGTGCATATGCTGGCGACAACCTTCTATTCTGGCGTTGGATCCTGGTGTTACAGACTCAAGTAGGAGAGTTTTAGGGTTGAGTTTTATAGCTAAACAAAAGATCGATTTTAGCTTAACTATATGTCATTTGCCTAATCTGGAAATAACTTGAGGACACATAACAACGCTCTATCAAAAATTTGTAGTGTTAGCCTCAGATTTACCATTCACACTTTAATTTAAACTATTTGAGTTACCAGTGAACAACCAAATCTCCCACATTTTACCCAAATCCAAAAATCAAATGAAAGCCACCATTTTGAATCATGATACAAATCATTTGTGGAATGGCCATTCGTGTTCGACCCTAGACCACTATCTTTGCGGTAAGCTTGACTACGGCGTGGGAGAATATAGGGAAACAAATATTGTTGATTAGGATCACCTACTAGTGCACGAATCATCAAAAGAATCACAAATGTTGCATGCAGCTCATCATGCTGCAACATGGAAGAGCATGGGCCAGCGTGCATTGCACATGCGAGGACATGTAAACAGGTGTGAGTGCTTGGCCTTGAAATACTTTTTTTTTTTTTTTGAAAGAAAAGAAAAGAAAAAGGTTTAGTGTTTAAATGGTGGGCTACGAAAAATAAATGACGTCCACAGAGTCGCAGGATTTAAAAATTATGTGTCAGGTAGTAGCAAGAAGGGATAGACACCCTCTCGGGTGAAAAGCTTGTATTCTTGGTCACACATATGTATCCAGCAGTGAAAGTATGCGAAAGTTTCGGAAGGTGTACGACGCTTATGGGGAAACCTCGGAAAGTTCGTTATCCACAAAAGACACATGACTTTTGAATAAATCAGTATTTCGGAGACTGTCAAAGGAGTTGAAATTATAAAAAAATATATATTTTGTTTTGGAAATGAAGGTTTTCATTCATGGCATTTTCACATGTGAGGGAGTCGGTGAGGGCTTGGGACATGGGATAGGGTTTGTCACATTATCATCCATGGCATGTAGACATTTTAGTAGGAATGTGGATATTTTTACTTGAATGTGTGTATGTTTGCCATTGCATGTGCAATTAGGTGGGGAGTAGCCCTTGTAGGAGAATTCCTCTATTGGGCATTTCTCACCACATCGTGGGAAAACATTTCAGGTATTAGAGGTATACCGGATCGAATGAAACTCCTCCCCAGACTAGAGTGGTGAGGAAGAAGGCGGATCTGGCTTATTTTTTTGGTTATATAATATTACGGATAGAGTATCCGGTTTGTATATGTAAAGTGTTGAAGTTTTCCTAGTTTTATATTTTTGCATAACCATAAGTGGTTGTAATGTTGAATTTAATGCATTTGGGGAGAGAAATTTGGAAGTGTAGGAAGGCTAAAAGTTGTGCATGTTGGGCGGGGTTTTAGGTATGACGGGGTTTCATGTGTCGCAATAGTGTTTTGTTCTCTATAGTGACAATGTCGAGCTGTGTAAAAGAAGAAAGAGCGGGCAGCGGAGGTTTCTTTCCGCGACCAAGATGGTCATGACAAGAGGTCAGGGTTGCAATAGGGCTTGGTTAGGTCAAGATATTTTAGGTCGTGATAGAAAACTGTTGTGTCGCGATAGGATTTCATGGGGTTATGTCGCGATAGGGTATTTTATGTTGTGATAGAGCGTGGCCTAGACCATAGGATCTATATTGTGACAAAGCATTTTATGTCGCAATAGAGTTGTCCAAAGTAGGAAGAAATTACGTTGCGATAGAGCATTTTATATCGCGATAGAGTTTTCTAGCGAGACGAACATTGTTGGAAAAATATTTTTATGTCGTGACAGAGTTTGGCCAAGACAAAAGGGTTTCATGTCACGACAAAGTATTTTGTGTCACGACAACATGTGGCCAAGACCAAGGGGGTCTTCTGTTGTGACAAAGCATTTTGTGTCGTGATAGAGGTTGGTAAAGGCTAGGAGTTTCTATGTCGCGACATAGTTTGGCCTTGAGCAAGTATTTTATGTTGCGACATAGTGTTTTGTGTCGCGACGAGTTTAATGTCGGGCTAGGAGTTTTTCTTGTCGCGGCCCGGAGTTGGCAATGGTGGAGAGGCTTTATGCTTCGCGACCAGGGTTTGGCCAAATGGAAGGTTTGTGTTGCGACAAAATTTTAATATTCTGATATAGTTAGTCGAGCGGGGAAGATTTCCTGCGGCACAATATTTTTTGCATAATAGAGTTAGCGAGTGGGGCGATTACATGTTGTGAGAATATTTTTATGTCGCGACAGAGTTGGCAAAGGTGGGAAGATTTCATGTCGCGACAAAGTTGGCCCAAAGGTGGAAGACTTCGCCTTCGGGACAAAATGTTTATGTGGCGACGAGTTAGCGGTAGGTATATGGCGATAGAGTACTTTTGTGTTGCGACAGAGTTTGGCATTGGATGGGGTTTTTATGTTGCGATAGAGTATTATTACATTGCAACAAAGTTGGCGGCGACGGAGACGCCACATTTCTCCGCAGCCAGGCTAGGCGCGCCACGGCGGGTGCGTAGCGAGGTTGAAGCGCGCCGCAGTAAGGCTCGCGCGTGCCTGGCAGAGACACTGCATCGCATACGATGAGCCTTAGACACACCACGATAGAGGCGGCAACGCGAGAGATATTCTATCACCCGGTAGAGATTTCTCGTCGCCCACAGGACTGCTCTGATGTGAAAAAAAAGCACAAGTTTGGGGCGTCCTTAGCATGGTATTAGAGCATATGTATATGAATACCTAGGGCTCAGTGGCCATGTGTCTAGGACATGCAGTTATGGTACAGCGCTTAGGTAAACAATTACCTAGGGAGTTTGGGTGTGGATATCCACGAGTACGGTCCTGATACTATCTCGTCTCAACTAGGTATCAAGGCTAAGGTATGCGAATTACCTAGAACTCAATGTTCGGTACAAGCATCACAACTTGGTATAGCTTGGTGTTAGGGCTTAGGTTTATGATTACCTAGTGCTTGGTATGCCACAACATCTGGCCTAGAAAGGATTACCAGGAGCTATGGGACGGTTTGCACCAATCAGATACATTGCGTGTTTCATACAGCTCCGATGTGTGTTCCATGTTTGTGATTACATCAAAAATATGAAATTCAGCAGAAATACAGTATATCGGAAATAGAGATATAGGAAAGTGAACACTGTGAGTTGGATAGCATACCTTAAGGTCTTAAGTAACAAATATGTTAGTTCAATTGAGACAATATTAGCAGTGGCATATGCACTACTAATTGAATAAGGAAAAGAAATCTCAATTCTTCTATTCGACACATTGATGGAAAGTCGGTGAAAGCGGACGCTTAAGGCTGGGCAGGTCTAACCTCCCCTCCACTACTGCCACCCACAAGCCTTCATGAGGCTATGGAGCCGTAATCGCTTACCTGCACGCCAGCAGCAGCTTGGGGTCGAAGGAACAGTAACCCAGGTTCAAAGCTCATCATCCTCCGACATTCATGGAGCGCTATTAACCTGGGGTCGTGAGGGACGAGTAACTCCAAAGGTCTAAAGCTCATCATCCTCCGTCGCTCACGGAAAGGGACCTGGCGGTACACCTAAACCATTGGTTCCGCCAAATTGAAAATTATTAGAGGCTGCGGATATCACCTTGATATGACTGGCATAAGAGAAATATTCCAATCCAGGCAACCCCATATGCGGAGATCAAAGAAGAATCATGAATTCGTATGCACCAAATGTGGAGAGTTTCAAGAGCTCTTTTGCACGCTTCCCACATCCGCTATGACAAGGTTTAGGAGTTCCTAGAGCTAAAGCAAGGAACGATGACGGTGCTAGAGTACATGACTAGGTTCACAGAGTTAGCTCCTTTTGCTAATGACTACGTCGCCACATATAGGGCATAGGTCGGGAAATTTGAGGATGGGTTGAAGTTGTCCATCTGGGGCAAGATCAGGATTCCTTCATGGGAGGTGGACCTCTATGGTCAAGGCTATGGAACAGAGAGAGATAGACGACAAGACAAGAGTGTCTGCCGAATAAGCACTGATAATAAAAAGGAAGAGGGCCAACCTTCTTCAGACCCAGAAAGAAACAAGGCTCTCTAGCTCACGAGGTTTCGCTGACAAGGTCACAATTATCAACGGCGCTAACAGGCCCCAAGAAGAGGACCCGATGACATGTTACGCATTGGCCAACACCTGACACATCAAACCGAATTGCCCACGTATGTGGATCCAGCCATGAGACGCATGCATCCTGGGGCGTGGAGGTACACTTCGACATAGTCGGTCTCACCCTACCCCAAACAAGGCTAAAGGAACCAAAGATCATCCTGTAGGTTAACAGTGACAACGCCTTTGCCACGGCAGCCAGAGGTACGGTACGGGTCGAGGTCATGTAGCTGGCTCCATGTGCCTGGACTTCGGGACCTAGGCTGTCTACTTGGTAATCGGGGACTGAGCTTTATGGACTCACTTTGATATACGTGGCACGCTTTCTACTCCCAGACTTCTTAACAGATAAGTGTTGCTGAATCGGCACTATATTCATAATTGTCGCTGATCACGTGTGAAAGGCTCATTTAGAGCTGAGACCTCTAAAAGCCATGCACTAATTCTGTAACTGGGCGTGAGTGCCAGATTGAGACACAATGGATTTTGATGAGGGTCTCAAGATTCTTACCCACTACAACCTATGCGCATATTGATGTTTATTTAATGCCATCCTTGATGACCGTCAATACACATCGTAGTCATTGAGGTTGTGAACGAGGGTTACCGCCTGTACACTGTGAACTGATTGCGGTTACGCTCAAAGGGATAAGCACATGCTTTACCCCTCGAGTCAAAGCAATCCATAAGTAGCGCTTGATGTGTATTTCGGCAAGCCTTACTCCTAAAGACGAAAGTAGATGGGCATCGGATTCACCTAATATAGTTTGTGGTAAGATATCTTTCCATGATACTCAGATTACCTCCCGCAGAGGGATGTAAACTTGGCATTGAGTTACACCCAGACGCCACCCATTTCTCATGACTCTAGATAGAATGGAGCCGAGTCAGAGAGATTTAAGGTCCGCGCAAGAATTGTCGACAAGGATTTCATTAGATTTAGCACCCCAACTAGGAGCGCTTCGATTCTGTTTACTAGGAAAGAGGTCAAAATTCTAGTGGAATTGAAAAGTAGGCTTACTTCAGCTCCTATTTTGATAAATTTCAAAGGCCATGCTGCAGGCATCGAGTGGTAATGATGCCCAAAGATAGACTGGATGTTTGATGTGGCCTAGGAAGGTGTGGCTTATGGTCTCTTGGGATAAAGAGCCACGAGCCGTGTTACCCTACACACGATATGGAGCTAAGATCATTGTCTTTGGCCTTAAAGGCTTGGCACTAATATGTATACGTGTGAGAAATTGAGAAGCTTTTTAATTACTGTCCAAGTACATTTTATATACCGAGACCCCACATGAGCAATGTAGGTAGATGAAGATCCTGGACGATTATAGATTTAATACTGCATTGCCACGACCTCGTAGCGAATGTGGTGGTTGACACACCCACCTAAGTCACCGAGTACCGCTAGTGTAAATTTTCAGTGAGTGATAGATACCGAGATCGTGGACTAAGCTTAGACTACATTATAAAGGATCAAGCTTAGGTGTTTTTGAGGGAGCTTGCCAGGCGCCACCCACCCTATAGAGCATTGAAATGTCCCAGGGCAAGACGCAGAGATGGTATCCACGGTAGACCGGTAAAGTCGGGGTACGCACTAAGGTCGGGCTTAATCGCATGTATGGTAGCCTTCAAGATAGGGACGAAGCATGGTTCCCAATTGAAATATCCGAGAAAGGAGATCCTAGAGAGTTTCTATCGTCTCACTTATATCCAGTAATGAAGATACCACATCTTCGTCGCCAAGATACTAGTGAGGATGAAGGCTACTTGAGATTTTGTTCGAATGGCGTCTTACGTGGGTCATTATTAGGGTAAAGCCGAAAGGTGTCTAATCCAGCCATTGGAAGTAGCCGAGTGAAAGTGGGAGCACGTCACTATGGACTTTGTGACCCATCGTAGCAGATATCCCTTCCTATTTGGGGACAAAGGTACATGGTCTAGTCATTGAACGTTAAATGATCACAAAATATCAGTACGGAATTTCAGATGAAATTTTTAAGGTGGGAAGAATATGGGAAGACCCGTAAAGTGAAACAGATAGATTACCGTGAATAATACTGTGTCAGCCCGAGAATTTCTTAGATTCTGATGATGACATGGACCACACCGTCATACTTCCCACTAGTTCCACACAATAATTCCTCGTTGAATCTGTGGCATCAGAATTTCACTGACCAATGAGAGACGAGTAAATGGCATGACAACGGTGCACAAAGGCTGAAGGACATCATGAATTAAAATAGGGACATAAATTCCACATGGTGGAGACCATGTGTGGTCTTGAGAAAAGATCATGGAGGGTTTAAGTGTCAGATTAGATACCGTCACCTTGCAAAGGCAAATGTGTAAGCGTATACATGGGATCCATGAATACACCCCCAAAGAAAGATCAAGTAGTGATGTAAGAGAACTGATGAAGGAAAAGAGAGAAAAAGGAAAGGAAAAGATGAAAAGTAAGAGGGAGAAGAAGGAAGGAGGCGATCGGGATTACACCTTGGGATTCTAACAAAGCGATCATCACGATAAGAGGCAAGTTTATCTACAAGAAGAAAGCTTTCTGTGGTAGGTGAACATCACAGACTTTATTTATAAACCCAAGAGGTAGGGGTTCTCTCCTACTTAATAACTTTGTCTATAATATTCACATTATGAGGTAGCCTAATGATCGCGATTGAAATAGAAACAGATCAAACTATTAAAATTGCTAACAATCTTCGCCTATGTTTTTGAACCATAATTCAAGTGCCATTTGATGGAAAATACAAGTTCGAGTATGATGATCGACCACTAATGGGACTTGTTACCTGAACTAATGCTCTTGAAACAGTATGCTCAGAGAAAAACATGGAATTTATGTGATGTTTTATGCGGGCTGTCTTTTGGCCGAATACGGATCTAGCACGTGAAATTGTTCGTGAGATTTATTGGCTCGAATCCTGAAGACCTAGGTCAGGTGTTGTCGCTGATTGAATGACATGTCAAGCGTAGAAATCATGATATATGCTGGGAACTGATGTGTATTTTACATGGGTTGTGTAGACCTCAATTTTTCCCCTCAAGACTTGCATTTTATCCTATGGTGTCAAATTTCACCATCAGTTTCCTATAACACCCATTAGGGGCCATTTTAGGCTTACTGGCCTCCCAGCCTTCGTGGGCTTATGTGGTCCATTGAGTGCGATGTAGTTCATTCCAGGTCATCGGGCTTCTTTTTTTAGTTATTGGCATCGTGCCATAGGAAGCAAATGGGGCCCCCCGAGGTTTTGGCTCAATTAGAGTTTATTGGAGTACGTCAAATTCGGAGCACTTGAGCTTGTTTCGATTGTATCTCCCTTGTCTGAACTCGGAATCGTGCGCCGTTTATTTTATTGGATTCCTTATTTTCCAAGGAGGCTTTTGTTAAAAATTCATAATTCTTTACAATCTGTTTAATCAACTGGGTAAGATGTGATAAGAACACTGCTGGTGATTTAGCGAAAGACCCTTGTTTCTAGATCTACATCTCCCCATCCGAACTTGGAATTGTGCACTGTTTTTTTTTTTTTTTTTTGCCTCCTTATTTTTTAGGGAACATTCTTTCAAAATTTCATAATTTTCCTCAACCGACTGACTAGTCATCCAAATAACCTGGCTCACAAATGCCTTGTGTAGAGCGACTTGTGATTTGGAGTTCAAATCCCATGGATCATGCCCATATGCTCCAGACGTCTTGCAGTACTGGGTCCATTTCAGCTTGGATTAAGTTACATGCAACCCGCCATGAATCCATGGATACTTGTGCAAGTGCTTAAAAACTTAGATAGTCACCAGATGGAAAATGAGAGGGTTAATGGCAAGCTTGATTTTGACCCTTTGATTGGGCTCTTTCCAAAGCTGAAGGAGAGAAAAACCAGAACACTAGAGGCTGAGGAGAGAATCAATACAAAGGAAAGATTTGGTTGAAGTGGACCTTGGGCACTTTTCCTAGCTCTGATGCACATTCGATTTTCTTGATGCTTAGCTTGATTTTTTTCAAGGTTGGTGGAAGAGAGAAATGGACCCTATCTCCACTTCTATTCTTAAGGGATATTCTGACCAAATTTTAGGGTTTTTCTCAACTATTTGAGAGCGGCCTCACGCCATACGTGAGAGCCTGGCTCAACAGCTCACTGAATGGGGCCTTAGTTTTAGAAAACAACGGATTGTTTCGGTTGGTTCTCACTCATCCGAGCTGAGAATCATGAACCATTTGTTTTGTTAGTTTCCCTATTCTTTAAGGGATATTATGACCAAATTTTAGGTTTTTCGTCAACCATTTGAACCGGTTTACGCCATACTGAGAGCCATCAATAGTTTCGCCGGCAACGCTTTACAAAAACAACGATTGTTCGTTGGTTCTCACTCATCCGAGCTGAGAATCAATCACCGTTTATTTTTTTAGATTCTTGACTCCTTGAGGAAGGTTCTGACCAATTTTTAGAATTTTTCCCAACCGGATCAAGTGGTCAGGGAAACCGAACTGCCCTGCCCATAGAAGTTTTGTTTTTGCATCATCAAGTGAGGGGTCCTGCTTGTTTGGATCGGTTCTCACCCATCCGAGCTGAGAATCAATCACCATTTTTTTTTTATTCCTGACTCCTTGAGGAAGGTTCTGATCAATTCTTGAATTGTTCAACCGGTCAAACCCGTTAGAACTGGGATTAGTTGGTTCATGAGGTTCAGTTTTCTAGAACAGCAGTTAGGGAACTTTGCCTTGTTTTGATCGGTTCTCACTCATCTGAGTTGAGAATCAATCACTATCGGTTTCATGACTCTGACTCTAAGGAGAAGGGTCTGACGAGTTTTGAGATCTTTCAATCGCCGACTCTATTGGGGAAACAGAACTGTAAATATTCATCGGGTCTCTATTCTAACAAAGCAATTGTGCACGCTTTGTTTGTGTCAGTTATTGGTCATTCAAAGTCGAAATTGCACTATGTTTGTTTTTTTGGATTCATGACTCTGTGAGGAAGGTTCTGACAAGTTTTGAGATCCTTTCTCAACCGGATGGACAGATTGGGAAACCGCTACTTGCCTACTGGGTTCCGTTTTACTGGAATAACAATTTGGGTACTTTGCTTTTTTTTTTTTTTTTTTTGTCGGTTCTTGGTCATTTGGAGTTATAATTGCACTCCGTTTGTTTTTTTGGATTTCTGACTATGTAAGAAAGGTTTTGAAAAATTTTGAGTACTTCTCTCAACCGGCTGTACCAGTTGGAAAATTGGATATGCTGGTTCATTAGGTTTTTTTAGAAACAGTCATAGTGGTACTTTGATCGTTTGGGTTAAATCTCATTCACGAAAATGTGAATTGTGTACACCGTTGTTTTTCGCTTCCTTACCCTGTAAGGAACGCCACAAATTTCAAAATTGTTCTCAACCGGATCGACTGGTTAGGGAACTAGATCAGCAAGTTTATCGGGTTTATTTGGGGTCGTCCGATTTCAGTTTAATTGAAGCCTGACCTTGATGAGCTGTCCACACCATTCTCCCTGTATCACTGTGAGGCTACGTTAGGTCAAAATGGGGTTTTGTTCAGGTTAATGTGGTTCCATTTGGATCTCATAAGAATTTAGGGTCTATGCGGGTCAAAAGGTATGAAGCTACAATAGTAGTTTAGTGTTTTGTTGAGACCGATTCTTTGAGATGAATAGACGTGTTTGTATAGCTGGACAAGTGTTGTAACATCAATGAGTGGCTGAGATGCAATGTATGGTTTCTCCTGGTTTTCTTTGCTTTTGATATTTAATTTTGAGAACAATATGCTTGAAACGCATGTAATTAACCTTCCCCTACAACACTAGTGGACCACAGTATGCTTTAATGTCGGGTAATGAATTTCACACATGGATGTTTGTGTTTGAGTGTCATGCATGCTTCTATGTTCATATTAACATTGATGTAAAGACGTGGCGCACTCTGTGTATATGCCATTCCGCCCTTTCGTTAAGTGTTCTTACATGCAAGATACCAATTAGGTCAGGATCCAAGCTTGTATGTTTAGCCTAGAGAGGGTCTCCATCTTCACCCATATGCTCCTACGATGTCTAATTCACTAGTAGAGACCGAGTTCCGGCTCAGAGGGTACAATTTCATATGAGGTACCTTCCCGTTAGGTAATCTGATCCCCTGACCTAGAATCTAGTTTCGTGATGGCACTTTTTTTTTATAATCGAGTCCTTAAGGGTTTTTTTTGTTTCATTTGATTTCCTTTTATAAAATAAAAATAAAAGCAAGTGGTGACCCAAAGAAAACCTTTCCTCCCTACTTGATTTTCCAAAAACTCGAAATCAACCCACATTTTATTATAAAAGCAAGTCGCGCCTGCCCGTGGATCGGTAGGTCCATAAATTGGCACATCATCGTGATCAAACCTAGAATCTCTAGTTTCATAAGAGGATCAAGCTTGAACTTGAGTTGGGTATATTGAAGCACATGGTTTTCTGATCAGTAGGCTCTTGGGCTACATAAATAATTGATGATCACACAATTTGATTAGTATCGTCATAACTGGATTTGTCATGCTTGTGTGTTCACCTCGCTGGATTATAGATTATTGATTGCATTCCAGCTATGACATCCGATAGCTTTTAGAGGATCGTAATGTGCTAAGAGATTTTGGTGGCAAAGCTTCGCTTTGTGCATGATTGCTCATTGATGACTGCTCCTTCCCTTTACGACCAGAGCTGTGTTGTGGTACTTTGTACTCTTTACTTCCTAATCTCACTTAGTCTTATCGCCATTCCCCATGGATTTCTGTTTTCGGGGAATCATTCCTAAATTTTTTGCCTTCACCAATCTAGGGTTTGGAATAGTGGTCTAGCATAAGGCTATATCGATGTTTGAGAAAGACTACAGATGACTGATGTCCGAGCAATGAAGACTTGTATAAATTCTCACCTGTATTTCGGATACTGCGTCAGCATGTCACTTTGATATTTGATCATCATGGTTAGGATCTGATGAGCTTAGCAGTCATCTATTTTCACCATTTTTCCATTGATTTTTACATAAAAGATTGATTTATATGAATATGAATACTACCAAAATGTCGATAAATAAGGAATTCAAAGAAAGGTAAATTATGCAAATGGAGCGTGAATGGATGAGCAAAGATCGGAGAGAATCAAGTTAAAGGAAGTCGCAGTTAAGAGTTGCAAAGAATTGTAAAGGATTTGATGTCGTAAAGCTTTTTCAAATAACCAAAATACATATTAAGGCTAAACCTCAAAGCCCCGGGCCAGAAATGAAGCGTGAATCATGACAAAACGAGTCGGGCGTGAAAGAAACTCAAAGTCAAGCAAACTGCCAGAATTGATGAAGAAGTTAGTTACATGATGTCGCGATACATCCTTCGTGAGGTCGCCATGTATAAAACCTGGGGCAAGGTGGAGCAAATGAGTTCACACTAAAGAAAAGAAGTCGTGATGGTTAAAACAATGGATTGAACAATTATGTCGTGGATATCCTAATGCTGGGCCGTGACACGTTGACTCCAACTGTAGTTTTGAAGGGAAACTAAGGTCGCACAACAAAGAGGCCAGCAGAGATGGTCATATGATCAATTACCATATAAAGGAAGTCGCGACATCATTCAGCTATCGCGACAACAGTTAGGATTACGTCGCGAGCAACAATCGCCACGACATCAATCGGCAGAAGACCAGAGGTCGCGGCTATTAAACGCGACAATGTAAATGTAGAAAAGAGGTCATGAGCACCGTCCAAAAGCCTTTGTTAGCCACTAAGGTAGATAAGGGAGGTCATGTACACGAAGGTCGCTATATAAATGCATGCGCATAGTCGCGACATCCTGCCGCCGCGACATCAACTACACCAAAGACACGTCGCGACCAAGCAAAGGCTTCTGCGACAAAGACTGAGAAAAAAGAAGGTCATGACAAGATCAAGAGCCGTCATGATATCAACAAACTAACTCTACTTAACTCAGCCCAAAAAGAGGTGCATCAAATTAGAGCCCAACTTCATAACCCTCCTATAAATACACACCGCTAGTGGAAGAAACGCAAATGGAGGCTTACTAAAAGAGAGATTCGAAGTCAAGGCCTCAGATTAATTTTCTTTTTTCTTCATTTTATTTCTAGATTAGTTTGATTAGTTTTGTATTTCTATTCAAATTTGATCCTAATCGCTATCATAAAGTTTAAGCCAATGCGTATTCATATTTCTTCAAATTACTGTCTGCTGTTTGACCCTGCATAATTTCGGTATTCAAGCCTGGGCTTGTCGATTTACAAAGTGGCTTCCCTTGATCACAGTTACCGTATGGTGTAATCTTAGTGATTTAGAAACCCAAATTTTCATTGAATTGACGTTTATCACGAAATTATCTTTTCCCGCATAAATTTATTATTTAGTGCTCTATGAACTCCAAATATGGGTTACTACTGGTTGTGTGTATTTCTATTAATGATCCCAATGTCGCTTGTCTCATACCCGTAAATGGAATTGTCTCAGCTCGATTTCAGGAGACCCTCTGAAAGGGACATGTAGAAGGGAATTCTGAGAGCGATGAACAATTTCCTGGAAGGTATGAGAACCTAACAATGGTGGATCTAATGTGTTTGTGTACTAAATTGATAAATCTCTTCCTCACTGGAGACGAAATGAGGAGCAATTTATCAATTTAGGGATACAGAGAGTTCAATTTCGATTCATTAGTAAATCCAACTCTGTTACTTCTAGATCTAATCATGAAATGATGAGTCAGTTTCTAATTTTTGGAGGAAGAGGAACCACTATAGTGTAGATCTCAGGTAAATGACTATATCTAGGAGCTCGATTTTGATACCCATGTCAGGTATGAAGTATTGAAAAAGAAAATACCTGTAATGTAAGACAACCCGTGATTAAAAGTAGTTATCTAATACTGTCGAGGAGAAATAGTAGTTTAGATAATGAATTGTGGGGTTTGGAGAAATCCAATCACACCATTATTATCTTCCCTGACTAGTTTTTTAAATCCTCATACCAATAAGCAACAGATCAAGGCATTCATGTGAATTGATGTTTCACAAAGAGCATTCTTTTTAATGTCTCTTTTGCAGAGAACTGCTCAAATTTTAATTTGTTATTTCTTGTATTCACATTCAATTCATTTATTAATTCATTTTCCTTAGGTTTTATTATTTTGCTTTCAAACTGATTCCAATTTGTCTAGTGAGAGTCCAAATAGTGTGAGTTTCAGTAGCCTGGGCAGTTGGATCGAGAATCTCGAGATCTTGTGGGATCGAGACCGACTTAAATCCACTTGCATTTGTCCCGACCTGCACTTGCAAAGACAATCTGGATCAAAACCACTCAAGAAACAATTTACCTTAAATGAAACAATCTTTGAACTAATCAAATAGGCTAAGGCATACAATTAATAAGGAGTTTTTAAGGCACATTGGGATTAGATAATAGTCTCCATATAATAGTGTTATAACTGTATATGTCTTTTGGTTCCTAATAACAAGTTTATGGCGCTACATAGTGGACTGTATTACAATAGAACTCTTCGTAATAGTGTCATAAATTTTTATATGTCTTTTCGTCCTACTAACAAGTTTTTAATACACTACGGATCAAAAGAGTTTAGTAGATCAACATTCCACTGGGGTTAAGAAATGCTAATTGACATTTAAAAGAAAAAGAACAAAATAGTTTTTCAGCAAAGGGTTATTTCTTACCACTCAACTTTAACAAGCCACATTGAAAATATTTGTCAGTCTCGACTAACTTAATGTAAGTGTGTTTTTGATTTCAGTAAACTTTAATGCATATAAATCGGTAATTAATCGATCCGATTCCAGCTAGATACTAAACTAGAAAGAACACCTTGCTTTGAGAAAGGCTAAAGGTTCCAAACCCCACTGGCGGCAGATGAAAGACTTAATTCAGATCTGGGGCTGACAAAGAATGCTTAAATTAAGACTCAATCACCGACAATGGAGGACTTTGAGACCTTATTATTCCTGGAGGAATACTCGCAGAATCTAGATAAACTTTGGCAGTCGATGCAAATAATTTTGAACTAGTGCCAAGACCGAAGACATAATGGTTCAAGAATAACAGCTTTTCACTGTCATCCTACGTACACTCCTAAATGAGCATCCTCGGGAAGGTTTCTAATTGGAAAACACAAAGAAAGTTGAATGGGTGAGACCAGAGGTCATAAAATTGCATTTCTATTCCCATTTTCTAAGAGATTAAAGCAGCCACATGGTATGAATCTCTACCATATGGTTCTGCTGATACTGGGAGGAGTCTAGAGAAGCCTACTATAGGATTCTCCCCCACTGCCCACCCAGAGACAGAGGGGAGGATGTAATCAAAAACCCAAGAGCATGGTGTTAATAGAGCCATGAGTACGGAGAGATTCGTGTTGTCGAAAAGATGTCCGATGCATGGGATAGACTTGAAGACCCAGACTTTGATACATAGTGTATCATGCCTAGAATGATACATCTAAGGGCATTACTGAGTTTCATGCGGTGGAGATTCAAACGTAAGAGTGCCAAGAGGCAAGAGATTCACATCAAGACTGCTAATGCACACAAAGTTCCACGAGTTTTATAATCGCGCAGGAAGAGAGTCGCTCCATGAACAGCACAGATAAAACATGAGTGGCGCCCAGATGTCCACGCCATAGAATACGCAAGAGAGGAAGATGGTGACACCGCCTCGCGAAATGGTGGAGCAGCCGAGAGGAACCATCGAGAGGAAGTGCCAGGTACCCATCGAAGAATTCGTTTTATGATGCTAAGGAGGTTAAGTACTTGGGAGCCAAGAAGTTATCACTTCAACCAAATCCTAACTCGCCAAAGACACTATCATCCAAAGACTGAACCATGAAAATTTTTCTGGAAGTGGTGGAGGGCTCACAGTTTTAAAAAGGCACTTAACAACATCCTCAGTTAAGGATACCAAAGAAACCACCAAGGTTCCAATAAGAAGCACAGCAGTTATGAGAAGAGAAATGAATATCGTGGTCGAGGAGAGCTCCAACTATCAAGATCAAATGTCAGAATTCATGGGCAACAGTTTGAACCCATAATGGAAAGTTTGCACGAAGCCTTAAATGCCAATTCTCAAATTTTCCATGACCACTAATGCTTCTCTCAAGAACCCTGAGACACAACAGTGGCAATCGTCTCTAACCCCGCAAAACTGGGGAGTGAAAGATGCCTTCCCAAAGGATACAAAGGTAAATCCAAAGAGATTGTATGGTGGTGCAAAATGCATGGGAAAGAATTTTGAGAAGAAGTACAAAAGAAGAAAGCAATGTGAGATAAGGACCGGTGTTTAAACACCGGAGAAAGAAAGAAAGAAGGAAATAAATGGTCCAAAGAAGCAAGAAGTAAGAAGAAAACCCAGAATAGCCTCGCCTGGCAGCACTACTTCCAAAAAGGTCGAAAATCAAAGATATACACTTGTGTCTCTCAAAACCCTCTGTAGTCGGAGACTGCAGATGCCTTTCTCACGGTAATGATGCCACTCTTACACTTGAAAGATAATCGAGCAAAAAGAGTGAATATCACATGAATCAGAACCCACTTAAACTATAAATGTCAGATCAAGAAGTGCTACCGTAAAATATGAAGGATCCAGAAGCCACCCATTCCCCCAGACCATCGATAGCTCAAGCTCGTAAAGCCCTCTCGTGACTGTGCCAAGATCAATTTAATGTTCCTATTCTGTAGCCGCAAGAATTGAGTCAGGAAGATTCTACCATCATACTTCCAAATGGCATAGAACCCTGCAAAACCCAAGAATCCATAGAAGATGGGCCGTAAAGGTGGGGAATTTATTTTTTCCAGACTTCATCAGACCGATGTGATAAGATCACAAGTTCCTCTATTGCTTGGAAGCCTGGCCTTGCAACTAGAAAAATTCTCTAATTGATATATAGGGAATTCTCACTGAGGTTTGAGAAGAAACAACTGACTTCAATTTAATCGGCTGAAGAATTTTGTACATAAAAAGGAAGATATCAATGATAGAAGATGTATATGTCAGCAAATTATTATTTTTACGTTATGATTATACGCCCAATTTTTCTCAACTAATGAAAAGAGATGAATTCTCAGTGATTCTAAGATTTTGATTCAGATTTTCTCTCACATCGCTTTACAATCTACTGAGGAATGAAGGAGTTTTCAACAAAAAGAGAGATGAAAAAGAGAACAAAATGAAGAAAAGGAATTTCATCAAGAAACCAAGAGCAGTGCTAGTTTTTAAAGAGCAAGTCATTTAAAGTATAAGCACTGGGTCGCCAAAGAAACCGCAATACTTCGCTAGACTTAATGGATGTCGAGGAACATCATTGGCCGTAGAAATTTTATGAACTATAAGGAGTCTATAGCTTGGTCTATTGCAGCGTTAAAAGGTATCACCCATCAATATGCACATGCACAAAATACTCAGAAGAAAAATGCAAAACCAACTAACATCACAGATCAATCCGTGAATGGCAGCGAGGGTGAAGGAGGTGTCAAATGGTCAATACGGTTTTATCTGCGCACTGTGATAGTCCTCGGGTTAGCCCAATCTATGGTTCCAAAGAAGGGTGTCATCTGAATCCAATGAAAGAGTTCCAACTAATTCCAAATAAGAGCAAAGGATGTGATGGAGAGTATGATCGACATGTGAAGCCGAACACAAAGAACTGTGAAAGATCACTCCTCATTCTTCATTGATCGATGTTGACAGATTATCGTGACGAATCTCTCATTTTTGTTTCTTGATCGGTGACTGTGTGAAGCAAAACTCAGATTGTAATTGCACCCGAGGACCAAGAAAAACCATTCACATGCCCCTATGGCACCTTTGCCGTATGATGCCATTCGGGGTCGCAGCCGATAAGTATCATGTTTCACTTGGTAATAGTTATGGAAATTTTGTGATGACTTCACATGGTGGATCCAATGAACAATGTTTGAACAAATCCAAGTCAGCATTCAAAGATGCAAGGACAAGGTACTAGTAATTAAATTGGGAAAAATGCCATTCATGGAGAATAGAAGGTATTGTTCTGTTGTCATATAAAATTTCGCCAAGGCTGAAAACTAATCCAAGATTTCAATATCAAAACCCTTGCACCTCCCACAACAGTAAAAGGGATAAGGAGCTTTGGGACATGCTAGATTTATAGAAGGATCATCAAAAGACTTCAAAAAATAGCTGATGATTCGGGCCAGTAGGTGATTCGAATCCAAATTTCAGATCCTTGGCTTCCTCCTATCACGAATGCCTACCGCAGCATAGGAGGTCTGGCAGTCGAATAATGGGGATGGTTAAACTTATGAATGATTTGCACGTTGTTTGGAAATGGTGAGGGGCTTTTGTTTGGATTTTGATTTTTGTTAAAAACAGCCAAATGGGAGGTTCAACGACCGATCAGAATTTAAATGAAAGTGTGAAATGATAACCCCTGGGCGTCAGTGCCTGCTAGCTTGATAACATCTGGCGACAAAACTCTGTTATATCCTCGTATTATGGAAAATGACCCATAGTCAAAGCCAAAACCTGGACTTTGTTTAACTATAAAACTCCAACTTTAGAAACCACTTATTCAGTCAACACAATATGCATTCACAGCCCCTTCGCTGAAACCCTAGCACCTGAACCTCATTCAAGGCTCCAAAGGCCATCTAGCAGAACATCGTTGCATCTACCAATAAGTATGCACTGCACCCTAAAGCAGGCGCAAGTATCAATTGCATGCTAAATATTGAATGGTATTAAACCCTAGATTAGAAGTTGGGAACCATAAATGCAAGATCAGAGCATTCAAAACATGAGGACACCTCACAGCAGAGCCCTAAAACTGTTTTCAGCAACCCTCCTCTTCATATTATAAGGCTTGGGCTAAGCATCCCTTGAGTTGTCATCCTCAAGGGGAGTGTTTGGCAGCCTAGAAAATGAAAGAAAGAGGAGAGAGAAGAGAGCAAATGAAACCCTAAAATGAAAGCTGCGGGAAATGTATTGAAATGCAAAAAGTTTCTTAGGGTTACAAAATCATGGGGGCTTATATAGGCCACCCAAAGTGTGAAAATACAAGAATGCCTAAAACATTAAATAAGTGGACAAGGTGTGGTAAATACACCAAAAACGAGTCTGCTTAGAACAAATACACAAAAATTAATAAACAGTAAGGCAGAATTCACATGCATGAGAATTCCTATTAGATTAGTTTAAAATACAAACTTTAGCTTAAATTACATGAGATAGCTTAAATTCATAGCCTCGCCATTCATAGAGTTCCCTACAAGAAGCAACTTCGCTAGCCTAGCTTAAACACAGAGATAAATAAATTGGTTAATTCCTTGCCAGCATGCCTGGCTCTGCTGATAGTGAATTTTCGCTAAATTAGCTTAATTTCTCCACCCCGCAGTTTAGCGACATTTTTCCGGTACGCTAGGATTGCGAATTCTCCACCTCGCTAGATCGCAAATCTCGCTATGGTCAAGGGAATTGCAAATCCCAGCCCAAATTTTCAATCATAGCGAAATTTCCCGGGTCAGCTATTTTGCTTCACCGCACCATACTTCTTCTATCGTGATCCCTTTTCATCACTTTGCCTTCATTTCTTCCTTTGAATCTTGATATTTTGATGGTCAAATAGTTTCACCTTCATGGTTCAGCACATATCTCGAGCATCGAACTCGAACTTAGTGCCAAGGCAGCGCAAAACCTCGCAAAATAACCAAAAAATAACCACGCAATGGCATAAGTGATACTAAGTGGACTCGAACACTTCAATTGGCTTAATTGATATGATTAGTGCGCAAAAGTACTCAAACCTATCTTGAAATAGGGCTCAAAATAGCACTTCTTGGGCACTAATCACACTTCAACCGACACGCTATGTAATCCCTTTACAATGCAAAACAATAAGGACATGTACGCAGTTGCTTCTCAAAAGTTTATGGTCTTCAAAAGGGTATGTATAAATAGGTATTACCTTTAAAAAATAAATAATTGATACCTTGTTCAAACCTACACGAAATGTAAACCATATAAGATCAAGTTTTAGGTCAACATCTGATCCATGGTTCTCAACCCGAATTTACACTAAAGTCTAATGGTTCCTAATGTAACCGGGATCGAGCTAATAAATTGCAAAATTATTCCTCCCCAACCTAGCTACTGCATGGCCTTAAGTCAGTTGAACAACCCAGATAGGAAAAGCTACACCTTCTTTCTTTATTTGCACTTATCAGAGGTGCAAGTATTAAACTCGACACCAAACCGTGTGGTTCTGGTCCACACCGATGACTCAACCAATTAAGGTTTAGGCATCAAGACAAAAGGATCATCAATTGGCGAACCCCATGCTGTGCTTCAATTCCTGACTTTTAATGACTTCAAGAACTCAAGCACCTACAACATCGCCAACTCCAATCTGGTCCACCCATGAACACTAAGTCGATGACTCCCAACCACTTAAGGTTTAGTGGCATCGCTTTAAAGGATTTCCTGCCATATACCCCCACCGCAGGCTCTCTGTTTCAAGGCAAAGCTACCACTTTTTATTTTTCTTTTCTTTTCTTTCTTTTCTTTTTCTTTTTTCTTTTTCCTTTTGAAGACTACATTGGTCTTCAAATACGGGTAAATACAAACCTATTATGGGGTCGTCAACATGCTCTGGGCATACGCTTTGCAAAGTGAAAGGAGGTACATAATTTGCCGTACCTATTGAACAATCCTAAAAGTAAAGTGTGTGAATTAGCTAAAGGGAGAATGTTCAAGGCTGGAAAATGCCGAAACTTCCAATTATCAAAACTAATCATGCACGGGATTGTCAACATTAAGGCAACAATGTGGTTTCAATCTTTCATCAGCGCAATTTAATCGTCTAATTAAAAGCAATTCAATTGTTCAATTAAACAATCAATTGTCCAATTGAAAATGGGGATACACCAATTGAGGCACAAAAGAATTGATATGCAAAAGTGTAATAAACTCGTACATACCACCGTAAAGCTTTTAATATAAATCCAAAGTTGCTAGTACATGCTTCATAAAGCTAAACATATTAAAAGTAATACCGCTTACTATCGATAATACATGAATCCTAAAAAAAAATTAGTAGGCAGTAGATAATGCTGAAAACTATACAAAACATAAAGGAGCACAATCCACCCCAATGCCGTGGCGGTGGTGGTCTCATAGGCCGCCAGCCGTCGCACACATCCAATGAGGCCGGGCCGGAGCCTGGCCATCTTTGTCGGGCAGGATCGCATAAGACCTGTGAGTCATGATCCGCTGGAGCATGGAGTGATGTTGGACCCAAAGTGGCCCTTACCGCCAACCTCCTCGATTCAGGCTTCCCGGGTATGGCCAATGAGCATACAACATCCATAACTCCCGGCAGCCCCAGATCGACAACATTACTCCACGTCAGGTCAGATAAGATGGGCCCTGAGATCGAGGGGTCACGCACAGCAGGTTGGAGGAGGAGATAAAGGAGATATATCTGGCACTGGCCTCGTCTCCATCTCGACCCCGTGGAGCATGCACACCCTCCTCCGAGAGCCTCCTGCCTTCACCGCACCTCCTCCCGGGTCCCGCCGGCTGAGGAGAAAAAGATATCGATCACCATCGGCCGCTCCATCGACAGACCGTAGAGGCATCTAATCCCCTCTCATCCGAGGGCTCTCCGAAAGCCTAAGTGCTCCAGGACCTGGCTAAGGAGTCATGGCATCAACAAGGGTGACTCTCCGCCGGAGCCGCCCGCGGTGGACCTTGTTCTCAAAACGCAGCAGGAGGTCATCACCGTCCGAGACCGAACTGAACCCCGATCCGTACGATCAGAGATTTGCTTTATTTTAGCACGGCAGGCACGCAGGTGATCGACGAGAGATTCGCGAATGCCCACAACAACCCACAGCGAACACCCCAGCAGACTGCATCATCGGTGAGGCTGTCGGCGCCCGATATCTCAGCTCGATCATCCACGCGCCCGGCGTCATCCATCGTCAACCCACATCATCTATGTTTAACCTGAGCTCGAGCTGGATCAGGCGCTCCCGGGAGGTCATAGAATGGTAGAATCGGAGCACCAATTGCAGAGAACCGCCAAGCGCATGAACTGGCAGAAGAATGAGTAATACGCTCGACCAACCGCACGAGTCCCCCGGGACCGGGCCATCGCCACATCAGTACGACTCCTCCCATGAAAATCTTCTCAGTGAAGCCCCATACATCCCAATAGGGCTCGACGACAAGGGCTTCCGATCCCTCGAAGAGGCAGCCATAACCGGGGAGACGAGGTCGCTTCACCGGCCGATGGTGATAAATGCGCTCGATGAAGAGACTCCACCCGGCCCGGGCATTTGCCCGCTGGAGGGCCTCGCCTCCCTGGATCTCCGTCGTGGTACCGTGACGGCTCCGGTCCCATCCGGAAACTGTACCTTCGAACTCCTCGAGGCTCGGGACCGCCGACCTGAGCTGCACGGTCTCGGAACCGAGCCGGAACTGGCCCGCTTCCCGCCGGGTAATCGAACCTCGACCGAGGTCCGAGGCGTGACCACTGCACGCACTATGGCCGCAGGCCAAAAAAGGACACCGGTAGTGGTAGGCTCAACCGACCGATGTCGACGGCAGAAGGCGGCTGTGCTAAGAGTCGAAGACCGGGAAACGGGTACGCAGCAAGCGCAGCGCACGTCGTAGGAACATCGCAGCCAATGGTGCCGACCAGTGGCGATCGACGCAGAGGGCGGCGCACTACCGTGGCCGCCATGTGGCCATGGTCCCACTGTGGCTCCAAGACAGCATGGCTCTGAAGTCGACCGTGGCTGGTGCAGACCTGGGAATCCGCGGCCGGAGCGGCAGCGGGCTAAGGCCTGGGCAGCAGAGAAACAGTGAGGGCCGGGAGGAGAATAATCGATTTCAAAAGGCTTCCCTCCTCCTCCTTTTATAAAGGTGCCTGGCAATTAAGAATCCATTTCCCGCTTATTATACGACCTGAGCCGCAACCTCATTTCTGTAGTTGAATTTTCAGCTTTAAAATACAAATAACATTAGAAATAAAAATTATTATATTAAACTATACTTCAAAATTTAATATAAGATAATATAATATAATTACAAAATTGCTAAAAATGGAAAGCTACTAAATTGGGAAACTTGCTAAAAATAGCCAAAGAAAATGGAAATTGATTAAATTAAAATAAAAACCAAAATTTATTGAACTGCAATTCGGTTTTTAAGAACACCAAACCAGTCCAATGTCATTAATTACTCATGGAGGGTCAAGGAGGAGGATCTCCTCAACCCCAGCAGTGGTTTGTGCAGCAGCCTTGATGTTTGATTTCCATTTGTTGGTTTGGCTTTCTCACCGATTGAATTCAACTGAAAGTAATTGCCCTCGCAAGGGCTACCGATGGTAATACCTAAAACACCCGCTTTCACCTTGGTTATTATTTCCTCGCAATTTGACATTCGGGGCCCCTTGGAATTTCTCGACCTAATCAACAACCCCACGCCACTTGATTTTCATCTTCCACTACCAGGCTTGTTGTTCAAGTGAAATATGTTCGGGCCTATGTCATGTCACAAATGTAAGTTGCAATGACCCATTCGCAATTGATGATCGACTCAGCATGTGAAATGGTCTTCCGTAGATAATTAAAAGACAGATTGGGCCCATTGTTATTGGCTTCGTAGTCAAGTGTCTGCAAAGCCTTCATCGATAGTAGAATTATCTGTCTTCGCCCGGGTCATATCTTCAACTCATTCCTCTGTAATCTCACCTGTCGATCGCCAATGGATAATAAGATAAGCGGTAGTTTGGAAGCCTTCTCGGGTCCCAACTCGCCACGCCAACTAGTACGGCGTGAGTCTACATCGCTCCCAACCGCGCTTCTTTTTGTCTGCGCTAGTCCCACCAATATTAATTGAAATCGTGGGGATCCCCCGGATCCTTCAGATTTGATCAAGTTCTGCTTTGGATTATGGCACCGACTTGCTCGCTTAAAAATGCCTTTTCTCAATGCCCAACCCCTTCTCGACACACAAAGGTCCTTCTAAAACTCTCAGAGAAGTGTGGACTTGCTTGATGATGTCCAAAGCTTTATGTTCACCTTCACCATTTTAGACTCTAGGATGCCCTTTAGTGATGCCTTCTTCTTGCTTTTTAGTGCCTGTGGAAATGGAGGTGGTACGTGCTATTTCATTGAGTCCTCCTTCAGAAAATGTGTTCGCTCTAATTTTTCCTTTTCCGCTTCTCAATGTGCTCGTACGCTGATCAACCTCTTTCCACTTTCAAAGTGATTATCGCTTTCACCTCATCCATTCCTAAATTGGCCGGATGAACTCACCTCATGGACTCCTTTCTGATTTGGCAATGTTTGGGAAGGAAGCCTTCCTTCTCCATACCTCCCAGATTTTGGTTTCGATCTTGTGATCAATGGTCATTAAAAAGCTGTCAATTTTTTCGTTGGCATTGCTCTCAAGCCCATCTATTCTCTTGTTCAATGTGCCTCAAGATCAATCCTTTGTGCTAGTTGTACATTATCTCGCTTCCACAAAGTTGCCTACCACCTTACTCAAATTCAATATGGCTTCGTTCCATAGAGAGGAGGAGGTGTGCTGGTCGCAGGTAAACCAAACTCGTGGTTCGGCACCTAGTGGCACATAGCGTGGATTAGGTTTCGTGAGGTTGTGGTGATTCCTCCAATTGAATTGTAGGTATTCCCATATGGAGCATTAGGTTGTGAAGTGTTTGTATCGGTTCCATGCATTTGCATATTCTCGACATCAAATCCTTCAATTGGTAAATATAGGATACTGTTTTTCCTGGTAAGTGGATTGGAAATTGCTGTATTGATTGGCCTGTGCAGATTTTCACCATCACTCTACTCCATGGAGTCAAGCCATTTTCTAGCTCCTCCACCTTCCTATTAAGGTTGAAATTCTAAATTTCATTTCATGTCCTCCGACAAAGGCATAAATTCCCCCTGTGGTCGTCGAGGGCCCCGCCCACCTCGGGCTTGCCTATCCCAACCCTTGGAAGTTTCCAGCCACATAACTCAAGAAATCCATACCTCATCCCGTTTTGCTCTGCAGTACCACCCCATGCGGTCTCAAAGAACTGCTTTGACAGGGACATGTACCATTATAGAAATTATTCACTAACATCTAGGTGTCGAAACCATGATGTGGACAAGCACTGATGGTTCATGAATCTCTCCCGCATCGTAGAATTTCATAGGGTCGGCTGGGCGTAGATCCGTCTTCTTCAAACCGTTGGTCTTAGTGGCACCAAGAATTTTCTTCAAAACTCGCTTTGAAGTTCGCCCAATTCCTCATCGTCTCGCCCGAATGAAGCTGAAATATATTTTGGCCTTATCTTCAGTTATGTCAAGGAAATGCTTTCAGCTTGAGCAAACCCATGTCAATCATACCTTCCTTAAAGGTAATGCAAACTTCCTCAAAATCCCTAATATGAGTGTATGGGTTTTCATTTCTTCATCACCATGAAATGTGGGAGCATGGCACTGGGTCAAGGCCTCACTGCTACATCCTCAGCAGGAGGTATGATGCAGGAAGGAGCACTAACCCTAGGAGGGTGTATATGGTCCTTCATTGACCTGTATGCCGTTTGATTCATGGGAGGTGTTTGTTGACTTTGCTGTTCCTCAGGTAGAGGATCCATTCGTCACTTGTACACCGATTCGACTTGGCCTTGTTCAATCGTGCACTCACTTTCTGAGAATCTACCCGATATCCCTCCATCCTGTTGCCAGATAAACACCGTTACACAAAACAAGACACAAATGCAGAACACAAACAAACTTGCAAAAAGGGGTTAATGTTAGTCCAAATAAAATCGATCAGATGAAAAATAAAAACAAGGCAAGAATCGCCAAGAAGGAAACTTGCGCGCCACAAAGAACTAAAATTCAAAAGCGGCCTGTAAGGTCACCCGCTAATTTGTAATGAGGATTACAAGTACACTCAACTCATCAAACGTAGTTTGCGACCATCCCTACAACGACGCCATTTGATTCGTGCCACGGTAGGTGATTCTAATCAACAAAATCAGATCCTTGTTCCCTCCCACGCCGAGCTGCCACCATCGCAAAGATAGCGCTCAGTATCGAGCACGGGATGGAGCCATCCCATGAATGATTTGCACTGTTTGGAAAATGGTGAGGCTTTTGTTTGATTTTCGGATTTTTGTTAAAAACAGTGGGGGTTGTATGTTCACTGACCGATCAGAATGGCTTAAAATGAAATCAGAAATGATAACTCAAGGTTTGAAGTCGCTGGGCTTATAACACGTAATAATAAAGTGTCCCCGTTATATCTCGCATTATGGAAAATGACCTATAGTCAAAGCCAAAACCGGATCTTGTTTAACTATAAACCTAACCCTAGAACCACTCCTTATTTGAGTCAACACGGTAATATGCATCTATAGTCCCTTCAGCCAAAACCCTAGCACTTAACCTCATTTCACGAGCTCAGAAGGCCACATTTGAAAGAATATCAAGCAGACCTACCAATAAGTATGCACTGTACCCTAAAGCATGGCAAGTATTGACCAAAGCAATGACATTAAATGGCATTAAACCCTAGATTAGGAAGTTGGGAACCATAAATGCAGTACCTGTAGCATTCAAAACATGAGGACACCTGCAGCAGCCCCAAAACCAAGCTAGCAACCCTCCTCTTCAAGGCTATGAGGCATAGCCAAGCATCCTTTGAGTCATCCTAGGGAGGTTTGGCAGCTCAGAAAATTAAAAAAGAAAGAGGGAGAGAGAAGAGAGCAAATGAAACCCTAAATGAAAGCCGTGAAATGTAATAAATGCAAAAGTTTCTCTAGGTTACAAAATCACTGGGGCTTATATAGGCCACCCAAAGTGTGAAAATACAAGAATGCCTTAAACATTACCGACATATGATAAGGTGGTAATACACCAAAACGAGTCGTTTAGGAACAAATACACAAAATTAACAGGGGCAGAATTCGCTGATACAGGAGAATTCGGCTAGATATAAAATTCTCACAATTGCAATAAATTACACAGAGATAGCAAAATTGAGAAATTTCGCTATCTACAGTTAATTTCGCTAGCCAGCGAAATTTCGCTAGCCTAGCGAAAAATATGAGAGATAGTGAAATTGATTAATTTCTCTAGGCACAATGAATTTTCGCTAGATAAATAAATTCCCGCGCCTAGCGAATTTTCCACTACTAGGATTGCAAATTTCGCTATGGTCATAATACCGCAATCCCAGCTGAAAATTTTCGCGAATCATAGCGAAATTTCGGCTGCCTTCATTTTTGCTTCACCGCACTACAATTTCTTCATCGCATCTTTTCATCACTTTCGCTTCATTCTTCCTTGAATCTCGACATTCATGGCCGAAATAGTTTCCACCTTCACGGTTCAAAGACATATCCTCGACATCGAACTTCGAACTTAGTGGCCATGTCTGGCATGCAAACCCGAAAATAAATCAAAATAACCACGCAATGGTACTAAGCAGGCCAAGTGGATCCGAACACCTCACCGGGGTTTAATTGATATGATTAGTGCGCAAAAAGTACTCAAAACCTATCTCGAATAGGGTTCAAAATAGCACTTTTTGGGCACTAATCACCATACCACTACGCAGATTACTGGAGAAAGACACAAAATTTAATTTTGATGATTCCTACAAGGCTGCCTTTGAAGAAATCATGATCAGATTGGTTCAAGGTCCTATCATGGCGCACTGTAATGGATTCACAAATTCAAAGTAATGTGCGATGCCAAAGATTTCGTAATGGGGTCAAGCTTGGGGCAAAGAAAAAGAGAAAATATTCTGCACATATACTATGCTAGCGAACCTTCAATGAAGCACAAGAAAACTATTCCACAATTGAGCATGAGATGCTAGCAATAGTGTTTACTGTGGAGAAATTCAAAGCATACATTTTGGGAGTCCCATGTTATAGTTCACATTGTGACTATGCAGCCTATCAAATATCCATGTCAAAAAGGAAGCTAAGCTAAGACTGACAAGGTGGGTGCTATTTACTGCAAGAGTTTGATCCGAAATGACACAAAAAGTGAAATGATATCAACACTGTCCGGTAATTACAAGAAACGCCACAGAGATGAAATGACCAAGAGGAGAACTTCCCAAATGAGTTAACTATATTTCTAATTGTCATTCCAAATACCTTGGTATGCTAATATTGTGAATTACTTAGCTTCAGGAGGTTCCTTCAATCTACCACCAAATTAAAAGAAAGCTGTGGACTGACAAATAGGCATTATATCTTGAAGGACCACTATTATTTAAGAGGAGGCCGACATGATTATAAGAAGATGTGTTTTGAGTTTAAATAAAGTAGAATTATAATGATCGCCATGCACTTCATAATGGGGACATTTTTCTAGAAAGAACAAATCATAAGAGTACTCCAATCAGGATTTTATCACCTAACGCTTTCTTGTGGATCAGATCAATGGGTCAAATTATGTGATATGCCAAAAGATTGGAAATATCAAGAAATAGAATGTCGCCCCCGTTTATATAATGTGGTGCAAATTTTTATGTATGTGGGATAGATTTTATTCGGACCTTTCCACAATCATTCTGAAACTCCGCATATAATGCGCCAAATAAAGTGGGATTACAGGTTTCTAAATGGGTGCAGCCAACAGGCCAACAAGAAAAACACATGTTAATACAACTTGTGAGTTTCAAAAGAACATATTGAGTGATTTGAACACCCAGACTACTGACCACTGTGGACGTAAAGTCACTTTGAAACAAACTGCCAAGAAGCTCATGAGCGTATGATCAAACATATAATGAGCCTAGCTTATCATGCCCGTACTAATGGGCAAGGCACTTTCCAACAGTATTAAAAGGATCCTGGAAAAGACTATAAGTTCAAGCAGAAGACTGAACTTCCAAACTCGGGGCCTTACAAAAGGATCGTGATTCAAAACTCCTATTGGGATGTCTCCATACAGATTGGTATTTGGCAAGCAATGTCACCTTCCTCTTGAATTGGAATACAAGGCTATGTGGGCCATCAATAGTCAATTTTGATTTCAAAATGGAAGGAAAAGAGATTTGGCTTCAACCGAACTAACTTGAAGAACCGAGAAATGAAGCCTATGATAATGCTGATATACAAAGATAAGACAAAGACAAAGGATCAAAGGATTCGAGGAAAGAGTCTTAGAGGGGGACTGTGCTCTTCTATTTAATTCCGTAGACAAGATTGTTTCCGTGAAAATTGAAATCAAAATGGATGTGGACCATATACAAGTGGTGTCAAGCACTACTTTGAGCAAAGAACACTTAAGACTGATGTCGAAGAATTCAAGGTTAATGGGCAAAGATCAACATTATCTCATCAGGGGAAAAGATGAACAATTCAACTCAGAATTGAGAAGAAAAGGCTTAAAACAAAGAAGTCCAGTTCTAAGGACTCAAACTCGAGAGAAATACGGGAGTGCAAACTCCATGTGGAATCTCGGCTTTTTATTTTTAAACTGCTTAGATTTTTTTTTAAAATTTTACCTTTGATTTTGTTTTCTTTAGTGCTAATAACATTAGTTAGTACTTATAGTTAAGTTTTGTTTAATTGAATCCTTCAAATGTTGCAAGAGTAATTTATGTGAATGGTCGATGAAGGCTCCAAAAAGTGCTATTTCTGAGTCCCATCTAAGATAGGTTTTGAGTGCTTTTTTGCGCACTAATCATATCAATTAAGCCACAATTGATGTGTGCAGTCCACTTAGTCCACTCAATGCTGCTTTCGAGATTGTTTTGGTTAGTTTTTCGTGTTTTTTTGAGAACTTCAAACAACAAGCTTCGTGTTGAATGCGAGATTTCGATGATTTCTTAACGAGCGAGGCGATGAAATATTAAGATTCAACAGAAGAAATGAAGGCAAATCTGATGAACAAGGAGTGCAAGAGAGAACGCAAAGTGGAGTTAGCGCAGGTTGTGAGCAATCTCGTAGGGCTTCGCCATGATTGCGGGTACCTCATTGGATTGCGGTACTCTCGCAGACCATAGCTAAAATTTCTCGTGGTCCCACAATTGGGAAATTTCATTATCTCACATAATACTTCCGCTAGGCGAAGGAATTATTTATGATAGCGAAATTTTCCAATTTCGTCTCTGTAGAATTTTGCTTCTTCACTCTTAAGAGTAAATTTTCGCTATGCTAGCGAAATCCTCCGCAGACAGAGAAATTCCCGCCTCTATGATTTTGTATACTGATGCCAAACGATCACATGGTGTATTACCACCTTGTCCCTTTTGTAAGCTAGCATTTTAGGCATTCTTGTGCTTTCACACTGGTGGACTATAAACTCTACAATTTTTTGTAAATTCTAAGCAATTTTTGCAGCTTTTCATTTTTTTCTGCAACTTTTATTTTAGGTTTCATTCGCTTCTTCTCTCCTTTCTTTCATTTTCAGTTGCCGCCTCGAGGATGACAACTCAAGGGATGCTTGGCTAAGCCTCATAGGCCTGAAGAGGAGGGTTGCTAGCTTGGTTTAGGCTACTGCAGCCCGCCCTCATGTCAGAATGTTCCGTGCATCGCATTTATGGTTCCCAACTTTCCAAACTAGGTTTAACAATGCCATTTAATGTCCTTCCCTTGGTCAATACTTCTTCATGTTTTTTATAATACAGAATTTTTAATGCTAGATGCAATCGATAATCTTAGATGTCATTTACGAGCCACCGTGAGGAGGTTGAATGCCAGGTTTTAAACCGAATGGGACTTTGATGCATAATACCAGTGTCGACTCAAATAGAGTGGTTCTAGGTTAGGTTTTATAGTTAAACAAAGATCCTGCTATGGCTTTGACTATATGTTACTCACATAATGCGAGGATATAACCCGAGGACAATTTTTATTAGCCCCAGGTTATCAAGCCAGTGACCTAAACCTTCAAGGTTACCATTTCACACTTCACTTTAAGCCATTACGCGCAGTCGCAAACAAACAAACCTCACCGTTTTGAAACAAACCACAAATTCAAAAAAGCTCTCACCATTTTCCAAACACCGGATGCAAATCATTCATAGGATGAAACCCATCCCCGTGTTCAACCCTAGATCGCCATGCTGCAGAGCTTGACTACCGCAAATAGGAGGAACTAAGACAACATTGTTGATTCAATCACCCTACCCACGAATAAAATGGCGCCGTTTGTCGGATGGTGCCAAACCACGCTTGATGAGTTGGATGTGTACTGTAATCCACATTACAAGTGTTGGTGACCTTTAGTCCTTTTGACTATGTGCAAGAAATCGCAAGTTTTCTTCACTTGGCGCCACCGTGACTGCTTTTGTTTCTCGCAATAAGCTTTTTTGTTTTAACTAACACCGACTTCTTTAACAAGCTTTGTTTGTGTTCTCATAGGCCCTTCATTTTGTAAATGTGTTTATGCAAAAGACCGGGACAAGAGGGATATCGTAGATTGCAAAAAGAGTGAGTGCACCAATCAACAAGGTTGTGAAATCAAAGGCGGCACAAAGGACCAAACGGATCCTCTACCCGAGAGGAACAAAGAAGTCAACCAACACCCTCCCATGAATCAAACGGCATACAGGTCGATGAGGGAACACATACACCCTCCTAGAGTTAGTGGCCCTCCCATCATAACATACCTCGCCGAGATGTAGCAAGAGACCCTACCTAGTACCCCCGCTTCCCACTTTCATGGAGAATGAAAACCATATTCACACATACGTGGATTTCGAGGAGGTATGCTACCTTCAAGGAAGGTATAACCGACATGGATTTGCTCAAGCCAAAGCATTTCCACCGACACCAAGGACAAAGCCAAGATTTGGCTCAATTCCATCGAGGCCAAGAACGACAGAAGTCGCGCATCTTCAAGCCGATTTTTTGGAAGAAATTTCAATACCACAAAGACCAACAATGAAGAGACAGATCTACACCTACTCAAATTTTTAACAATGAGAAGTTTTATCGTTGTTGGGAAAGATTCATTGAGACCATCGTGCAGCCGCCCACACCATGGTTTTGATGCATGGATGCTAAATAACCATTTTATGATGGCATGTCTCAAATTATGAAGCAACTATTGGAAACCATGTGTGGAGTAACTTTCGAAAGCAAAAACCCTGATGAGGCCATGACTTTGAACCTATGTGGCCGAAACCTCAAAAGCATGGGATGAACCGAATCCAAGGGAAGCCGAAAGATCAAAGCCTTCAAACCACCTGAGGGGGGGCATTTATGCACTTTCCGAAGATACATAGATGAAAGCAAAATTGACCACTTTGACTCGAAGGTTGGAGGAGTTGGAAATGAGAAGCCAGCACGAAATGCAAGCAGTAAATGAGTTACCTGCATCTCATCCAGCTTGTTTTGATTATCGACAAATACTATCCCTGAGCATCACAAGAGTACGCCATGTCCTAAATCAAAATAAATCACCCATAGATGCTCCATATGGCAACACCTATAACCCTAATTGGAGAAATCATCCAAACCTGTCATGGAAGCCAAAACCCTCGCATTACTAAACCCTCCCGAGCACAAGAATAGCTTTGGTCTACTTCAACACAACAAAGAAATTTACTCCAATATCTTCTCCTATTGAGCAGCGATCCCGAATTTAAGTAAAGTAGTGTGCACATTCGTAAGAACATAAGGTGTTGGAATGTTCGACTCAACTAAAATTGAAGCAAAGAGAGTTCAATTAACATGAAACTAGACAATATGCATTCCGAGTTAAGATTATCCAACCAAGAAACATAGGTTCGTGAATGGAAGGTTCCATTCCGCCACAAGAATAAATAAGAGGGGAGTGCATGAAATAGGCCCCACTAATGATCCAAATGTAAGAATTGAGGAAGTTAAGGCAAAGCAGACTTTAAGAAGTGGTAAAGAACTCCGAGACCAAGCATCCCAATCCTAGTCAAGTCGATCCCACAATAAATGATCCACCACAAGAGTTAACAATCGCAGCAAGGAAGAGGTGAAGATCGCGTACCCCTCCATTTCCACAAAGCTCCGAAAAAGAAAGTTCCAAGTAACTGTTTAAATGCTAGAAGTTTTACGGCAAGTGAAAGTTAATATTCTCCCTCGACATGATCAGCCTAAGTCCCCACCCACGCAAAGTTCAAGACCCACGCACCTATAAAATGAGTCTCAATGTAAACAAAGGCCTTTTGACCGAGCAAGTGAGTGTTATCACAGTGCAAGACTCCGCTTGAAATATAAAGACCCGGATGTCCAACAATCTCATTGGAGTGCATCGCGGAGAAAGCACTGTTAGATTTAGGAGCTAGTGTGAACCTTCTGCCAAATTCCATGTACAAGCAATTAAGTTTGGGAGAACTGAAACCCACTTCCATCACATTGTCACTAGCCGATAGGTCTATTAAAATACCGAAGGGGACCATTGAGGATGTATTAATACAAGTGGAAAGATTTTATTACCTGGATTTCACAGACTGGTTACTGCAAATGCTGCGTTGGGAGCCAATCATGTGCCCATCATTTTAGGGAGGTCATTCCTTGGCTACTCAATGCTATAATAAATTGCCTGAATGGGGTTATGCAACCTACATTTGGGAATATGACCTTAGAACTCAATATTTTCATTCGAGTAAAGGCATATGCACTCCCAAGAAGATGAATCGCAAGAAGTCCGTATAATAGATGCGATTCTCAAGAACAAAGCAATGAGCAAAGAAAAGGATGGCCAACCCTAGAGTTATCCGAAAATTGAAGAACAACAGAACCTCAATGTACGAGCTTAGCACAGGGTACTGGAGAGAAAAATATAAATCCTACCTCTATTAACTCAGACTAACCAAGGAACCCCAACATTTAGAGCTCTCAAACCCCTCCCAAAGAGAGTCAAGTATGTACTTGAAGAAATGAGAAATGTCCAGCCAGGATTTACCACCGCCGACCACTCCGTGACAAAGAGCATAACTCCGCCGCATCTTCTCAAAAGGAACAAGCAAGCATCAAGTGGAAAATTTCTGATTTGGAAAAGGCATAAAACCCAACAATCTGCACCCATCACATTTACCTAGAAGAGGAGTCTAAGGTCGTTAGATGCCCACGGAGGTCGAACCCCACCGTGAAGTAGTTCGCACGAGATCCCAAATTGCTCCAAGCCCATCATTTAATCCCATTTCACAGCACTCAAGTGAGGCCAACTCGTGGTGCCTAAGAAGTCAGGAGTGACAACTGTGACAAATGAAAAGGGTGAAGAATTGTCTACCCGACTCACTACCGGTTGGAGAGTGTGCATAGATTATAAGATGCTTAATGAAGTAACGCGAAAAGATCAATTCCCATTGCCGTTCATCGATCACCGAAGAGCTTCGACACCCATTCATTGTTGATGGGTATTCGTGGTATTCCAGATAGAGATTGCACTAGAAGATCATGAAAAGACCACTTTCACTTGTCCATTTGGTACATATGCTTATAGGAGGATGCCTTTTGGTCTTTGCAACGCCCCAGCCACTTTTCAGAGATGTATGCTCAGCATGTTCAGCGATATGGTGGAGCGCATAATGGAGGTATACATGGATGACATCACTGTATATGGAGGCGACTTTGAAGAATGTCTGACTAATCGAGGCCGATCCCGCAGGTCCATTGAGAAGAACCTCGGTACCAACTCGGGAGAAGTGCCATTTTATGGTTAACCAAGGAATTGTACTAGGCCACATTATTTCCAGCAGGGGGATAGAAGTTGATAAAGCAAAGATTGAACTTATTTCCAAGCTTCCGTCCCCAACGAATGTGAAAACAGTTAGGCAATTCCTTGGTCATGCAAGCTTCTATAGAAGATTCATTAAAGACTTCTCGAAGATTGCTAAACCCCTGTACAAGCTCCTAGAGAAAGATGCCAAATTTGTTCGGGAGAAAGAATGCCAGGAGAGCTTTGAAGAGTTGAAGTCCCATTTGACTACTGCCCCAATAGTACGAGCACCTAACTGGCAGTTGCCTTTTGAAGTGATGTGTGATGCAAGTGATTCGCGCATCTGGCAAGACTTCGCCAAAGAGAAGATGGGAAACCTCATGTAGTCTATTATGCAAGCAAAACCTTAAATGAAGCACAAAGGAATTACACTACTACAGAGAAGGAATTGTTGGCAGTGGTGTATGCTTTAGACAAATTTCGAGCATACTTATTGGTCTCGATATAAGCCATTTTTAATGACCATTCCGCTCAAATATCTCCGACTAAGCAAAATGCGAAAGCAAGACTCATCCGATGGGTTATTTTACTTCAGGTTTAACTTGCAAATTAAAGACAAGAAGAGGTAGAATGTAGTGGCGTGCATCATCTTCAAGGTTAACACAGTCACGACACTCATAGCCCACCCATCAATGATGAATTTCCTGAAGAATCCCTGATGCAGCTAGAAAAAGCTCCCTGGTATGCTCACATAGCCTATTTCCGCCACAGGGAAATCCCATCAAAGAGGGAAAGAACAGATAAAAGTATTTCTTTGCGAAGATCCATTCTTTTATCGAGGAGCCCTTCTTATTCAAAATATCGCGGCGCATCGATAATCGTGAAGTGTGCGCCTCGGTGATAAACAAAGAAATTTCGGCCACCGCCACGTGTCCGCGGGTGGCTTCGGCCTCCCAAAAGACAAATATGAAGGTGCTGCACTGCTTCTACCGCCTTCCTTTGTTTAAGGAAGCACACCAGATGTGCCGAGTGTGTGATAGGTGCTAAAGACTCGGGAAGTTGTCTCGCTATATGACGCTCGAACCCAATTTTAGCCAAGGTCGAAGCCATTCATGTTTGGGGCATCGATTTCATGGGACCTTTCCCACCTCTTATATCATACATATATTTTTGGTGGAGGGACTATGTGGCTTCAAGTGGGTTGAAGCAATCCCCTGTAAAACCAATGACCACAGAGTGGTACTCAAATTCTTGAAAGCAAACATCTTTCTAGTTCGGTGCCAAAAGCCATCATTAATGATGAGGTTCACATTTCGCAACAAACCTTTGAAAACTACGGTTAAATATGGTGAAACACAGCACCACCCCTTTACCATCCTCAAACAAGTGGCCAAGTGGAACTTAAGCAACAGAGATTAAGACCATTCGATGAAGGTGGTAACAAAGAACAGAAAAGACTAGTCCATCAAACTCGCTGACTGGTGCCTATAGATGCCTTTCAAGACAACTGAATGTTCTTTATCGATTGGTCTATGGTAAAGCGTGTCACCTTCTAGTGGAGATCGACAAGGTATGGTGGGCAATCAAAAGTCGAACATGGATCTAAGAAGGGTTTATAAAGAGATTCCCGATCTCAATGAGTCGAAGAAATACGAAATGATGCCTGTTTGAATTAAGATTGCAAAGGGAAAGATAAAAATGGCATGACCAGATGATAATTGGGAAGAATTTCAGAGAGGGGGACCAAGTCCTCCTGTATGACTCCAACCCATCTATTTCCGGCAAGCCTGTCGCTGGATGATTCCGGTCCATTCATCGCTCGGGCCAGGTATACCCCAATGGTTCAATGGACCTACTCAATCCAAATTATGATAGGGTGATCAAAGTCAATGGACAAAGGGTGAAGCCCTATGTTGCGCAAATGTGACCGTCGTGGAGGAAATTCTCTTGTCGGACCCTCCCCGAATCCCATACCATCGCCAGGTGTTTAAGGGTGGCTATCGCTTGGTTCCAAGCAGCCTAATGCTTCATTATTGTTTAGTTTCGATTAAATTTCCTTTGTTTGAAATTGTGTAGTAATCAGAGTTTGACATTTGATTTCCTTGTGTTACTGGGGCTATGTTGATTACTCAACAAATGGAAATGCCCCTTCTCCAGCCATCATGCTTGAGGTGATACATTCCAATCCATTAGTTTTTGCATTCCATGCTAAGCCAGTTGAAAGTAATTTTCATATTTTTTGGAATTCAGTTTCACTGGTTATACAGATCCTGCAACCACCAACTTCATTCTTCTCTAGCTTTTTAAAATACTTTTATGTCTTTATTTTGTGTATCTACTTTTTCTTTCAATTGGACAATTGAATTGCTTTTAATTGAACAATTGAATTGCCTTTAATTGGAGAATTGAAACCCTGTTGTTACCTTAATGTTAGAACAATTCCATGCATGATTTAGTTTTAGTCAATTGAGATTTTGGCGTATTTCAACCTTGAACATTCCCCCTCGAGCTAATTCACACACACCGCACATCGATTCTACCATTAGTCAGTGGAAATTATATACCTCTTTTTCGCCAGAAGCCGGCCTTAGACATGTTGACAACCCGTAATAGGTTAGTACTACCCATATATGAAGGCCAATGTTGTCTTCCAAAAATGAAAAGCAAAAGAAAAAAGAGAAAGAAAATAAGAAAAAGAAAAATAAAAAACGTGACGCTTTGCCTTGAAACCCGAATACGGTCCGTGGGGTATATGGCGAAAGCCTTTGAAGCCCGATGCCCTAAATCTTAGTCAGTCGGGAGTCATCGACTTTAGTGTCTGCTACATGGGTGGGATGGGTAGAGCTTTGGCCAGGCTGTAGGTGCTCAATTCTCGGTCATTCCGAGTCCGTGAGTTCAAGAGTTTATGGTCATGATCCTTTGGCTTGATGCCCTAAACCTTAATTGGCTGGGAGTCATCGGTGGACCCGCTACACCTGACTTTGGTGAAGTCGAAGTTTTTAAAAGATTGCACCCTACAATGTAATCAAATAAAGAAATAAGTGTGTAGCTAATCCCATTTGTGCTCGCCTGGGCCACATGGAATTAGCTAGGGTTGGGGAGGACACTCTTGCAATTTATTGGCTCAATCGTTACATTAGAATCATAGGATTTTCGCGGGAAATTCAGCGATTTCCTGTGAACTGGCGTCACCTAAAACTCGTTTCATGGTTTCGTTTCTCTCATGTCGGTTTTCTAACAGGGTGTAAATTGTTCATTTTTAAAGGTAATGCTTATCTATATATACCCTTTTTGAACCGTATACACTTTTTGTACAATCGCTGCATGCATCCCCTTTTTGTTTTAGCATTGCTAAGGGACTAGCAACGTGCCTGGGTCGGTATTAGTGCCCAAAAAGTGCTATTTTGAGCCTCTATCCAAGATAGGTTTTGAGTGCTTTGCGCACTAATCATATCAATTGCCAATTGATGTGTGCGTCCACTTAGTTCCACTAATGCCGCTTCGAGATTGTTTCGTTAGTTTTGCAAGCCAGAACTCAAACAGCAAGCTTGGTGTTGAATGCGAGATTCCTCGATGATTTCACCGAGCCGAGGCGATGAAATATTAAGATTCAATGAAGAAATGAAGGCAAAGTGATGAACAAGGAGGCAAAGAGAATGCAAGGAGCAAGTGCAGGAGCAGATAAATCCTGCACTCGCTATGATTGCGAAATTACCGGGATTGCTTAAAATTCTCAAGAACCATAGCGAAAATTCTCAATCCTAGCCAAATCGGGCTAGCGAATTTCGCTAGGTTAGCGAAATTTCGCTAGCTAGCGAAATTTACTATGCCTAGAGAAATTAACCAATTTCGCTATCTCACATAAATTTCGCTAGGCTAGCGAAATTTCGCTAGCTAGCGAAATTCACTGTTGATAGCGAAATTTTCCAATGTCGCTATCTCTGTAGAATTTCGCTATGCTAGCGAAATTTTCGCTGTGCTAGAGAAATCCTCCTGCATAGCGAAATTCCTGCCCCTGTGATTTTTGTATACTTGATGCCAAACGACTCCGTTTTGGTGTATTACCACCTTGTCCCTTTTGTAAGCCAATATTTTAGGCATTCTTGTATTTTCACACTGGGTGGACTATATAAACCCCCATAATTTTGTAACCCTAAGCAATTTTATAAAGAAATTTTTCATTTTTATAAAGTTTCCGCAGCCTTTCATTTTAGTGGTTTCATTTCCGTTTCCTCTCTCCTCTTCTTTTCATTTTTCTAGCTGCCAAACACTCCTCGAGGATGACAAACTCAGTGGGATGTTTCTGCCTCATAGCCTTGGAAGAGGAGGGTTGCTAGCTTGGTTTAGGGCTACTACAGTTGTCCTCATGTCAGAATGTTCCGTATTTACTTATGGTTCCCAACTTTCCAAACTAGGGTTTAATGCCATTTAATGTCCTTCCCTTTTTCAATACTTGTCATGCTTTAGGGTTCAGTGCATTCTTAATGCTAGATGCACTGATATCCTTTAGATGTCATTTACGAGCCACTGTGAGAAGGTTGAATGCTAGGGTTTTAAACTGAATGGGACTTTTGATGCATAATACTGGTGTTGACTCAAATAGGAGTGGTTCTAGGGTTAGGTTTTATAATTAAACAAAGATCCGGTTATGGCTTTGACTATATGTTACTTGCCATAATGCGAGGATATAACCCGAGGACACTTTATTAACCCCGTGTTAGCAAGCTAGTGACCTAAACCTTCAAGGTTACCATTTCACACTTCACTTTAAGCAATTACAGTTAGTCAGTAAACAAACAAACCTCACTGTTTTGAAACAAATCCACAAATCCAAACAAAAGCCTCACCATTTTCCAAACATCGATGCAAATCATTCATAGACAAACCCATCCTCGTGTTCGACCCTTAGATCGCTATGTCGCAAAGAGCTTGACTACTAAGCAGAGAAGCTGAACTATATTACAAATATCGTTGATTCCGAATCACCCTACCGTGGCACGAATCAATGGCTTAAGCAAGAAGGAACAAACTCCAGCACACCCTGAATCATAAGAGAACGACAGGAAAAGTGGGAGAGCACCTTCTTATTGTGAGATTCGTATAGAATAAATGTCAATTTCTCAGGTGAAATGATTTAATTGAATGCTGAGAATTTGCAAATTGATAAATAGTGAAAAGTTGTTGTTCATTAAATTTGAGGCAAAATTGCAGACTAGGTTATGACAAAAAAAAAAAAAAAACTTATGTTGTGACAGAAACTGAGGTCGCAATAGAAGTTGATGTCGTGACTTAGTCAATGCTGAAGGAAGAACAAGGCTAAGGTCGCGACCAAAAGTTCTGTTGTGAAAGAAATTGAGGTCGCGACAGAAAAATTGGGTCGCGACAACTTAACAATGACATGAAACACTGTATGTCGCAGCCTGAGGATAACTCGTCTCTCCCATTGGGCGAGAAGTATGTCGCGACAAAACAATCATGTCGCGACATGAGAGAAAGGCTCAAGGCAATTCGGGCAGCTTTTAATTTTGCCCTAAATTTAATGACAGCACACAATTTCAGCGCGATATTGGAGTCGCGACAAGCAAAAATAAATGAAATAATAAATAGCTCAAAATCATAATTGAATTACAACTGTTGAGAAACTCCTTCCATTATCATCTCTTCCCTTGAAGCAAAAACAACTTTTCACCTTCGCAAGTCCTCGAACTCCAATTCTCACAAACCCTAGATCCAAACGTCTTCCTCCAAACCTTCAAATTTCTATAATGGCCGAACCTGAAACCCTAATCCCAAACTTGAGCGAAATGATGGAGGAGTATGCTCCACCTGAAGGAGAGGTTCATATGCAACCGCTGTGGAGGACAGGCAATGTAACAACGAGTTCAAATCCACAGCAAGGCAGGGAAAAGAGATAGAGAGACAGCAAAGGTTAAGAGACCGACTTTGTATCAAAGAAGCATACCTAATTGGAAGAAGCATTATGCAGAAAGGGGTTTATAGGAGAAAGGGATTCGCATGGGCCATTTCTCCGTTAAAGGAATTGATAGAGCAAAGAGGATGGGAAAAATTCTGTGAACATCGAAAAACTGGATATGCAGCAGTGGTTAGAGAGTTTTACTCCAACCTTGTTGGTAGAAAGGAGAACTCTGCTACCGTAGGGGCTCAAGGTGCCATATAAGCAAATGCCATTAACGAGGTGTACGGGATGGCAGGGCAAAGGCATGGCTCCAATTTTAAGAAGCTATTAGCAAACCCGAACCATGAGAAGATTGTCAGGAGATTGACAGATGGTAAGGTACAATAGGATCAAGAGAAAGGAGCACCAAAGACACCAAGCTAGGAGACTCGACGAGGAGGCTAAGGTATGATTTATTTCCCGGCTTCGCATGGTCCCAAACTCAAGCATGTACGCACAAATGTGGAACAGAAGCCATCATGCTATATGCTATACCGAAGGGTACAAGCTCAACGCAGAGCGTTGATTGAAAATTCACAATGAGATACCATGAGGGAAATAAAAGAGGCCTAATTCCACACCTAGGAATCATCACCGTACTCACGATAAGGGCCGGTGTGAAAGGAAGTCAGCGTATTGAAGAAGAATGCCCTAATGCTTCACCATTAACCCTGACTGGGATAAGCAAAGGGCCAAGAAATCAAAAGAAGAAGGAAGTTATAGTAAATGGAAGTCAGATTCCGTAGATGAGGAGGAGAGAGCAATACAAAAAGAGGACACCCTGATGGTTGAAAACCATGAAGAAAAAAATCCAGAGACATAGCCAGAAGGGAACACCTCTATTTTTGCAGAGGACATAGCAGAAGATGAAAGAAGTCCTATAGACTTCACCACTCCACTGGCCAGCTCTCCACCAATGAGAAACAGGGAGTTTAGAGAACCTGGAGAAAGTTCCAGGGGAGCCCAAGGAAATAATGAGATCATGGAGATGCTAATTTCTATGCAGAAAAGTATGGAAGAAAGATAGGAGAAATGGAGAATCCAGCAGCAATTTAGAGAAGAGGTGTATGAGGCCGAATTGAGAAGAAGAGGATCAACAGGAAGAGGGAACAATGTAAAGGAGGAGATACAAGAAGAGTTGAAAAGAAAAGAACATAAAGGGAAGAGGAATTGAGCAGAAGGAGGGAGCAAAATTTAAAAGATCCACCATCAACAAGAAAATTTCAAAAGGAAATTGGAGGAAGAGATCAAGCTCCCACTCGAAAGTTGAAGCTTAGCTTATGAGTCATTTTACAATAATCGGCAAGACAACAGACTCTAACTCCAAAACTTATCAAAGAAAGGGATGCGTAACAAGAAGCAAGGGACAAAGGAGCATATCAAAGGGTTTAAGTTCCTTTATATGTCATTGATAAAGGACTTCAGAAAAAGATGATGGATAGAGATAAAGTGCGACGACAATGACGCTTATAGAAAGAAAATCCGCTGGAAAATCCGGACTGATCAACAACAATCTAGCCAAATTTTTGGAAGTCATGACTTCAATGGAACACAACATGAACACACTAGGAATGAGACAAGATGAACTGAATGACAAGGTGGATATCACAAATGAATTGGTCCTGGAAGAGCAGACATAAAAAAAGAATGCAAAGGGAAAATGAAATTGTGTCGACCTCTAAACTCATAATTCTTGATCCGGGATCCTCCGTGACATCTTTACTTCTAACGTAAAAGAAAAAATAGACCTTTCCATTGATTTGTAAATCCCTCCCTCATTCTTATCCCTTTGTTCTCACACAAGAGCACATTCTATGAATAAAACCGTAAATTTGTTTGATGTGTTTGAAGTCAAACCGTAGGTTACTTTCGCTTAATTGTTAGAGGAATAACAGTAGAATTTAGCTCAAGAATAAAAATACTGACATATCATAATATGAGCCAGTTGAGGTGATTGATTAGATGATAGGATGAAGCAAAAATAAAATGCAGAATAAGGGCTAAATGACAGGCAATTTAATTGAAACATAAATTGCACTTAGTCTAATTTGGCCGCTAAGTCCAGGATAAGGAAGGTTATACAATTGAAGGAACAAAACAATTTTTTTAGTTTGTGGTAAGGAATAAGATTAAGGAACCCGTTGGATATAACACTGCTTAAATCCTCATCCACTAATATGGTTCAAGAAAACTCTCGTGGTTAGTCACAAGAATCAACCCAAATTCTGTAACTTGCTGGGATTAATGATCAAGGCGAAATCAGTGATACAAACTAACAGAAATGATGCAAAGCATCCTCGAGAGTTTGAGCTGGCGCTAGCCATCCCTATTCATATGCTAATGCATACTTTAGTTCTAGAAATTGAGCCAAACAAGCCCTATTTTCAAAATAAACCAATGGAGACCCTAACCATCCTAAAGAATCAATCCTCCAAAGAACCCGTGATTACCAAAGAAATCTCAAAGAGAGAGGAAGAAAATGAAGTTTGGGGGAGTATAAATTTTTGAGGAACTCAAGGAGAAATACAGAAAAAGGAATGAAGAGAAAAGATCCACGTAAAATACAATGTAAAAGAAGGCTTAGAAGGAATAGGTTTTATTCTTTGTGGCCTAACCTCTCGAACAATTAAGTTCTGTGGGTGTTTCAACACCTAGCACCCTAATGCCATCCGGTATGGGAGAGTTACTAACCCAAAGTCTTTACTAAGAGTGTTAGAAAGCCTAAAAAGACAAAACATTGCACTATTCTCGAATGGGCGATTTAAAAGAAAATCCCCTACTTGAATTACAAATGAGAAATGGGAACATTCCGCCCCGAATAAGAAAATCAATGTGGTATCCCAAACATGAAGTTTGAGGAAGTTTATTAAAGAAACTACAAGGAGAAAAAGGGCAGTATGTGAGTAAAAAGGAAAAGGAGTATTGGTAATCTTAACCTAAAAATCCCATCCATCCTACCCCTTACCCAAGCCTAACATTACAAGCCCAAAAGACCTGATTGATCCTGAAGGTTGTAATCACCTATATTAGTGGAGATCAATATGAACAACAAGCCTATGGAATTTGGAAAACTGTATGACTAAACTGAACATCCCTTCTATGGGTTAATTGACTCATTAAGGAAATGAGAAAGGAAACCAACTTACTCTTCAGCAGGATCAATCGACCTTACCGGCTTATAAAACAAACTAACAATTTCGCTATGTACAATCATCAGTAGAAACTAACCTTTATCCGACTCGTCGAATACAAAGAAACGAATGCAATTTTAGTCTTTCAATTATACTAGTTACAACCGCAAAATGTAATCAAAATGTCCTTTTGCTTTCGAGGACAAACAAATCTTTTCTTTGTCAGGGACAAGCAAAATTTTAAGTTCGGGGGAGTTTGATGAGCTTAAAGTCATCTATTTTCAGTCCATTTTTCGATTGATTTTTACATAAAAAGACTGGATGAGTATGCAGGAATATGGAATACTTCACCAAATGTCAGATGCCAAGGAATTCAAAAGAGCGTAAATTGCAAAGAAATAAGCGTAATGTGGATGAGCAAGACTGGAGTATAATCAAGTTAAAGGAAGTCATGTTAAGAGAGGCGTAAAAGGATTAAAGGATTTGATGTCGTGGAAGCTTTTTCAAAGAATCAAAATACATATTAAGGTCGGGTGAACTACAAAGCCCCAAATACAAATGAAGCGTAATTGAAGACAAAACGAGCTGGGCGTGAAAGAAACTCAAAGTCAAGCAAACCAGAATCGACGAAGAAGAAGACATGATGTCGCACATCCTTCGTGAGGTCACGATGTAAGTAAACCTGAAGGCAGTTGATAAATGAGGTCGCGACACCAAAGAAAAGAAGTCGTGACAGAAGTTAAACAATGGATTGAACAATTATGTCGCGACATCTGAATGCGGTCGCGACATCAAGATCGAATCGGCGCCACATCGCCATTAAGAAGTGAAAACTAAGGTCGCGACAACAAAGAATGCAAAAGAGAGATGGTCAATGGCACTTCAATTACCACAGCGAAGTCGCGACATCATTCAAATCATCACGATTAACAAAGGTGGATCTGATGTCGACAACACCGGTTATCGCGACATCAATCGGGCAAAGACTAGAGGTCGCATGTTATTAAACAGTCATGACAACATAAATGTGGAAAGAGAGGTCGACACCGGCCCGTAGTCGCTACAGCCACACAGAGAGAAAGGAGGTCGCTAATAACACAAGGTCACGACATCAAATGTAATGGTTAAGGTCGCGACATCCTTAAGCCGCCAAGCAACATCGCTTACACTAAAGACACGCCGCGACCAAACAAAGGCTTCACAAAGATCGAGATTAAAAGAAGGTCACGATAAGATCAAGCCGCCAGGACATCAACAACCAATCGTCAAGAAACTCGCAAATTCAAAAAAGAGGTGCATCGAAATTAGGCCTAACTTTAACCCTATAAATACACAACTGATATCGGGCTGTCGCAAATGGAGGCGCTTAAAAGAGAGATCCTGGCAATAAGGCCTCAGATGTAATTTTCCTTTTCTTTTCTTCATTTTTATTTTTGCATTAGTTTGATTAGCTTTATTTCATTCAAATTTAGATCCGAACGTTTATCTAAAGTTTGCCGAATGCAGATTCATATTTCTTCAACATCGTCGTTGTTTGAATTCCGATACCGGAATTCTAAGCCTAGCTGTCGATTTACAAAGGGGTTTCCTTGATCGCCAGAAGCCAATGTATGGTGTAATCTAGTGATTTAGAAACCCAAATTTTCATTGAATTAACGCTTATCGTCGTAAATTATCTTTCCCGCATAAATTTATTTAGTGTCGATGAACCTAGCTTTCTATAAGCTACTTGTCGGGTTATGTGTATTTTTCTATTATCGATCCCATCGTCGTCTCATACCCAGAAATGGAATCAAGTTCTCCTGAGCTCGATTTCCAGGAGACCCTCTGAGTGACACAGAGAAGGAATTCCTGAGAGTGATGAACAATTTCTGAAAGGTATGAGAACCTAACAATGGTGATCTAATGTGCTATGTGTAATTAAATTGATAAATCTCTTCTCACTTGGAGACGAGAATGAGTGGAGCAATTTATCAATTTAGGGATACAGAGAGTTCACCTCGATTCGATTAGTAAATCCAATCCCAGCTGATCTAATCATGGAAAGGATGACGTTTAATTGTGAGAGGAAGAGGGAACCAAAGATAGTGTAGATCTCAGGCAATGACTATGTCTTAGGAGCCTTTATTTACAAACATATGTTGTGGGTATGAAGTGATTGGAAAAGAAAATAGATCCGTAACAAGGCAACCCAGATTAAAAGTAGTTATCTAATACATCATTTTCGAGAAATGCGCTGAAGTTTAGATAATGAATCACGTGCCTGGAGAAATCCAAATTACACTATTATCTTCCTGACTAGTTTTAAACTGGTTCAATAAGCAATGATCGCGCATTCAAGTAGAATTGATGTTTCATGAGCATTCTTTAATGTCTCTTTGCAGAGAACTGTTCAGTCTTAATTTGTTATTTTTGTATTTCAATATTCAATTCATTTATTATTAATTCATTTTCCTTAGGTTTTATTATTTTAAGCTTTCAAATCTGATTCCAATTGTCTATGAGAGTCCAAATAGTGTAGAGTTTGAGTATTCAGGTAGTTGATCGGTAATTCTCGAGATCTCTGTGGGGATCGAAGACTGACTTAATCCAATTTACTACTGTCCGACCAGTACGGAAGATAACGATCAAAAACCACTCGCAAACAATTTACCCCAAATGAAACAACTTTTGAACTAATCAAATAGCTAAAAGTGATGCTACCAACAAGTTTTATGGCGCCATTGTCGATTAATAATAGTCTGCTGGCAATAGTGTTATAACCAGACATGTCTTTTCGTTCGATCAACAAGTTTTATGGCGCCATGCTGCGGATAAGACAAGGTCCTGTAATAGTGTGTCGCAACTTTATATGTCTTTTGGTCCGGTCAACAGATCTTAGGTCGCATATACCTATGGGTAAGGTCATCTAGCCTTTTAGGACTTGCCTTTTCTCTTTGTTGGCCTCTCAAATACCTACCCCTAAGGTATTCTGCACATCGATCCCACTCCTACACGTGGAGCCACATCGATTAGCCAAGCATGTCACATGTCGCCTCATCTCTTTAGAGGATTCACTGTGGGATTGCATTATTGATTGATTTCATATTGATAGCCTATAGGGGATCTGAATTACCTTCCTTTTATAGATTGTTGATCGAGACCAACTCGGTTCCAGCGCTTGGATCCGAATCGGCAGACTCAGAGGATCGACAATTACGTCAGTTAGAGTGCATATCAAATCATAGAGATATGGACCCTCGACAATCGAGAGGATTGGAGCGTAGATTAGGTCTCTCGCATGTTTCGATGGAGTTATAGGTTGGGATTCGATATGATGACCTTCCAATGCTTACGCTGAAGCCGCATAGCCGGGATATCGAGATGTGCAGGATAGGGTGCCCCGTATTCACTTGCCAAGCATAATGTCATGATGGTACTACAGATTGATGAGGCACAAATGATCATGCTTTTCCTATCACGAAAGGGAAAGCGCCTACCGCTGGTTTGCATCATCGACCCTTCGAAAGCGTAGGGATACGGGTCGATTCGGGAACGTGGGCCTATCGACCGCATTCTTTAATAATCAGAGCGGATGTATCCTCGAGAGAGTTAGAGGCCCCTCGTGCGAGGCCGTATGAATCTGTCATCATTCATCTCCGCCGGAGGAGAAGATTGCACAAATTATAGATAGACCCTCAAAGCGTAATTAGATCAGCTTGATTATGCAGCCTTCCCTCGCCGCCAAAGCATAGCATCTCATTATCCCACGACGGTACTTTAGATCATTAGTTCAAGCCCTCTATGGCATTGAGGAGGGCATATCTAGAGGATTATGGGCACTCTTCCCTTTAGACTCAAAAAGGAAGAAGGTGGTCGTGACCTTACCATCGATGTTGGTGCCATTGGTATGACAAGACACAGTCCCCACGCCACCCTTCGCTGTAGGCGCTGTGACACTCCTTACCGTGATGACACTGATCACACAAACACTTACTCCTTCCGTGCCAGCTAGGCCTACTTATCTACATCCGCCACCACAACCAGTATATGCAACACAGGCGCCTCAAAGGCCACATATGTGCACTCATCAAGAAGATAGATTATCATTCTCTCCACCGAGGCCTAGCAGCCACACGCACAACCCTGGATGACACCGAGCCAGCATTTCAAAGATTGGTCAAGGGGGTTTGATTGTTTCACTACCACCTGCACTACCACAACAAATTTCACCCCACCAGATTCGTGACGATCTTCACTATGCCTATCATTAGAGAGCGCTAGCCATTTGGATCTGCGTCACTGCAGGGTGAGCGGAATCACCAAATTTGTTTCCTATAATTTTCCTTACTGCCGTAGTCGCTTACCGCAGTATAGCGGTCTAGGTCGAACACGATGGGTTTTCATCCGCACGAATGATTTGCAGACTGTGCTGTTTGGAAAATGGTGAGCCTTTGTCTGACGGATTTGGTTAAAAATGTAGGAGGTTGCTTGTTCACCGGTCAACCCGTAAAAAACTTAAATGAAAGTGTGAAATGGTAACTCGGTTCAGTCACTAGCTCGATAACATGTGGGGGTATTAAGGTGTCCTCGGGTTATTTCCTCTCATTAGGGCAAATGACCTATAGTCAAAGCCAAAACCGGATCTTTGTTTAACCATAAAACCTAACCCTAGAACCACTCCTATTTGAGTCAAACCAAGTACTAAGCATTCAAAGTCCCATTCAGTTTTAAAACCCTAGCATTTAACCTCATTTCAGTGGCTCGTAAATGGCATCTAAAGGATATCAGTGCATCTATCATTAAGCATGCACTGAACCCTAAAGCATGGCAAGTATTGACCAAAGGAACAACATTAAATGGCATTAAACTTAGTTTGGAAAGCTCGGAACCATAAATGCAAAGATCAGAATATCTAAAGCATGAGGACAACCTGCACAAAGAGCCCTAAACCAAGCTAGCAACCCTCATCTTCATAAGGCTATGAGGCTTAGCTGCTATCCCTTGAGAGTTGTCATCCTCAAGGGGTGTGCTCGCGAAATTAGAAAATGAAAGAAAGAGGAGAGAGAAGAGAGCAAAGCAAACCCTAAAATGAAAGCTGCGGGAAACTTTATAAAATGAAAAGTTGCTTAGGGTTACAAAGTTAAGGGGGTTTATATAGTACAACCCAAAGTGTGAAAATACAAAAATGCCTAAAAATTGGCTTACATAAGGGTCAAAATGGTAATACATCAAAACGGGGTCATTTGGGATCAAGAATACCAAAATCACAGGACAAAGAATTTCATTATGTGTGGGAATTTCACAATTTCTAGCTTAAATTTATTATAGATAGCGAAATCTGAGAAATTCCCGCTTATCAATGCTGAATTTCGGCTTAGTTAGCTTAAATTTCGCTTAGCCTAGCGAAATAGTGGAGATAGCTAAATTGGGAATTTCAGAGAGACAAGAATTTCGCTAGCTAGCGAAATTTCTAGCCTAGCTTAAATTCACTTCATAGATCATAAATTCGCTATGATCACAAATTTCGCAATCCCAGCGAAATTTTCGCAATCATAGCGAAATTCCTGGGATTGCTCCTGTTTCGCTGCATTGCTCACTGCATCCTCCTTCCTTCAAATTCCACCTCACATTCCCTCATTTTTGATGGATGAAGACATCAGAAATCTCCGTGATTCGCACGATCTTAACATCGATTAACTAAATGGCCGAGGTAACAAAGAAAGACTGCACTACTACAAAACAAACCTCGAAATGGCATCGCTGGGTACTAAGTGACCCAGCGACACGCCAATTGCTCATCTGATATGATTAAAGCAAAAAGCACCAAAACCTATCTTGAATAGGGCTCAAAATAGCACTTTTTCGGGGCACTAATCACACCCCTAACCGATAACACGCTAAGGTCCCTTAGCAATGCCAAAACGAAACGGATTTGATGCGTCAGGCTTTTACAAAAAAATGTATTTAGGTCAAAAGTGTATGTACGACCGGGTTTCTACCTTAAATGGAACAATCAATTTATACCCTCGTCAAAACCGACATATGAGAGAATCGAAACCATATAAGAACAAGTTTTATCGTCATCGGAGCCCGCGAATGTCGTCGGACCTAATTTCCACCAAATCTAATTGTTCTCAACGGAATCGTGACAAGGCCAATAAAGTGTAAAATTATCTCCCTCCCCAACCTAGCTACCGTACATGGCCTTAAACCGTTGAACAACCTGAACAGATTAGTTATTATCAATTCTTATTTCCATGTTTGCTATATGTGGTGCATGCTAAAAACTCACTTCATCAAAGTTCTGTAATGGGTCCACCGATGACTCCTGAACCACAAGTTTAGGGGAACCAAGCCAAAAGGATCACTTGACCACAAACTCGCAGCTTCACCTCCTGGGACTAATGATTTCCCGAGAATTACACCTACAAAACGCCTAAATCCTACCCATTCACCCATGTAACAAACACTAAGTCGATGACTTCAACTAATTAAGGCTTAGGCATCTGGCTTTGCTTTCACGATATACCCCCACTAGCCCGTGTTCGGTTTCAAGGCAAAACGCCCCCTTTACTTCTTTTTTTTTTTTTTTTGCTTTTCTTTTCCTTTTGGAAGACTACATCGTCTTCATATGGGTAACACTGTGTCCCACATGGGTCACAGCATGCTAAGGCCGGCTTTGCAAGGCGAAAAGCGGTACATAATTTCACAACCTATTGGTACAATCTGGTGTGTAGTATGTGAATTAGCTCAAGGGGGAATATTCAAGGTTGAATATGCTGAAACTTCAATTGACCAAAATCTGAATCATACATGGAATTGTTCTAACATTAAGGTAACAAACAAGGTTTCAATTCTTCAATTAAAGGCAACTCAATTGTTCAATTAAAGGCAATTCAATTGTCCAATTGAAAGCAAAAGTAGATACACAAAATAAAGACACAAAAGTACTTTGCGCACAAGTATAGTGTAAATCGTAAATAGTGGCCAGGTGTAGTGCTTTTGATATAACCAAAATGGCTAATACAAGAAATATATAGCTAAAGATGAAAAATATCACCGCCTACTAGGGGCTAATACATGAATCCTAAACAAATCCGTAGAGCGCTTGATAATGCTAAAAACTACAAAACATATTCCTATCTCTTAACTTTTCTCCCGCAGAAGAGCATGTATTACGTAATCAGGATAGGAAAGCAGAGACAGAGTGTGACCACCTCAATCTCGTGCTGCATCCCAAGCCTTCGCCATTGCGGGCCAAAGATGTCTAAGGAGGTCGGTTGTTTCGCCGGCCGCCGGCTCATCTCTACATGGTCGTGAACATGCGGGAGCCCGAGGTACCTTGCCATGACCGCCGGAGCATGGTATGACACGCCTCATAAAGTGGTCTCTCGCCGAGTCAATAATCTCTCTCGTCCATCGATGCCCTGTAGAAGCAACGAACGCTGTCCATGGGACGCTTAGCTCCCTGTACCGATACTTAACGTACCTGCAGAGAGCGCGCCAGAGCAGATAGGCTGCCGTGCGCGAGACTGGCGGTGGGAGGAGGAAATAGGAGATAGACCGCATCGACTCCTCTCCATCACTCCACCCGGAGTAGATCATCTCTCCTGGCTGCGGAATCCTCCGCTCCTCAACTCCGGTAATCTCCACCGTCCCGTCGCCGAGGAGAAAAGAAATAGGCATCACCATAGCTCTCACCATAGACAGGACCTGAGGGCATCTGATCCTCCTCTCTATACGGGGCTTGATTAGTGCCCAAAAAGTGCTATTTGAACCCTATTTATTGTAGGTTTTGAGTGCTTTTTGTGTACTAATCATTCTAATTAACCCGATTTGCACATTTAGGTCCCTCTTATTTTCTTGATCGCATTTGTGGCAAATTTTGCGGGTTTTGCGACCTAGTATGCGAAATTGTTGAGTCGATCAAGCACGAAGATTCTGAATTAAACTCAGCATTTGGATCAAAGAGATCAGAAGGGAAGAAGAGAGAAAAATGTGAAGAAAACACCCTTTGCGGGAAAGCTTCTCCCTCGAGCCTTTGTTCAGCTCGGCGCTATTCCTCCTGGCGCCCATTCACCTTTTCACGCTACACCACATTTGCTTTGCTTTTGTTTTTTCCATTTTACCCTTATAATAACATGGAATTTTAAGGTTTTGCTAACTGCGAGCATCTATAAGTCACCGGTTGTACCATCGACAGAACTCGCCCATTATATACGATGAGCGGAGCGGTTTCCCATAAACTTCCTTTCCTTTTCTTTCCTTTTCTTTTCCATTTTCTGGTGCCAAACACTCCTCAGGGATGACAGCTGGGAGGATGTTAAACTAGACCTCTTCACTCCTTTAAGAGGACGGTTGTTGGCTGAGGTGTGGAGGGTAACTCCACGGTTCCCACATTTTTCATAACGTATTTATGGTTGTTTATGTTCCTTCCTTCCACTTAGGATTTAAAGTCTCACAGCATGCTCTCTTTAATGTGTATTGGCAAGCACTGGGTTCAATGGATACTTTCACTAGATCCATTGAAGTTCGGTTCAGATTGTCTCTTGCTAGTTATCGGGTAGGGTTTTGAGATGTGTTTTCAACTCTTAAGGTTATTTATACCCATTTAAATGCTATGTTTCAAAGGAAAATCATAGGGTTTAGTTTTAAAGCTAAATGAAGATAGGTTCGGAAATGATTATATGTCATCCTCCCCAATGAAAAACTCTTGGGGACATGTGGTTACCTTAAAACCCTAAACATTATTTGACATGAGGGTTCCATTTTACATTTTCTTTGCTTATTTTATTTTAATTTGCACCATCCAACTCCACTGTTTTTTACCAAAAAACCAAAATCAAATTTAATTCACCATTTTTGACTTCCTCCATCATTTGTACGAAAACCCATCCCGTGTTCGACCACTGGCTATCTTTGCGGTAACGACTCTGGCGGTAGGAAGGCTAGGACTACAAATTTTGTTGATTAGCATCACCTAAGTGACACGAATCAAATCGCGTCGTTCTTGGAGATGGTACCCTAAGTGCATTTGAATTTGTGGAACACTTGTGATCCCTCATCACAAGTTTTAATTGAATTTCTTTTATATTTCATTGTCATTTTTCTTATTTTATTTTCAAAAAAAAAAAAAAAAAAGTCTTTGCAGGGATTGTTTTTTGTGCCAATATTCATACTAAGTTACATATTAGAGTAGGTTTTTTGAATTGTGACCAATGGAAGATGGAAGGCAATACGATGAAGTATTCGGTGGAAACTAACACTAGAGGCGTATATGACAATGAGGGACTATGAGACGATGGATGAGTGCACTGTCTATGATGTTCCCTTAACTTATATACCTCTTATCTGCACATTTACCTCGACTTCCCGCGACAACTTACCTTATCACATTGAGCAAATATCCAATTTGACCAAACAAAGTGGACAATTTCATAGAGGATAATAGGGCTGAGTGAATGTTCAGTACAACAGGAAATTAAGGCAGTGGAGGCTCCTAAACAAAGGGGTGGATGGGTTCCAAGCAAGTGATCAAAAATTGGACATCCACAGGAATCCATCTCAAAGCTCACCAATCGGTTTGTTCAAAGGGAAGAAAAATCCGGATAAGTGAAATTGGAGCAATTTTGAGTGAGAGCAAGTTCAAGCTGCAGCCTCGGGGAAAGAATTGAAAATGGAGTCATTAGAAGCTCTGAGGAGCTGCGGGATGCCCACGAATCAAGTGTTAATTTTGGCCTTGAGACTAGAGCAGTCCAGTGCCTTGATGGTTGGGGAGGGCGGGTGTAGTATCGAAGACGGGAAAGATGCAAAAACACCCTTCCCAGCAATTCCTTGGCGAACCCATTGCCTTGCGACCACAGTGCCCAGCGCGGTGCCTCCATGACCAAGTGTATATTCTCCCCTTACGCACGCATCCTGACCAACATACGAAACACTGCTCCCAAAGGTAGAGTCCAACCCATCATGCCAAAATACGAAAACTTCAAGAGATTAGTGGCCTACGTACATAAGTTTGCCAACACATCGAGAACATGGCTTGTTTGCCTATCTGACGGCATAGTGGTTGGTTCGGGTCTTGGTTCGGGTTTTGAGCACTTGAACCTCGGCATTTCTAAGCTCTCCCCCACTTTTTGTTTTAATTTTTGTTGTTTTATTTTATTTTATCGTATTTTATTTTGATTTCTTTAGTTTTTCTTTAGAGATTTTCTACAATTTTTAGTTAATTTATGTTTTTAAATTAATTTCACTCTGCAATTTTCTTAATTTTTTCTTGCATTAATTTTGCGAGTTTTGTGAAATTTTGAAGCTTGAATGGAAGAAATCAGCGATCTAAACGACAATTTTAGCAAACAGCGAAATTTCATGAAATCTAGCGAGAAATCACGAAAATTTTCTTTATAGCAAAAAATTTTGGTGAAATTTTTAGTAGCTAAGCGAAATTTAAGCTAAGCTAACAAACGGATGGGTTAGGAATAGTGCTTTCTGCTACAGGGCAAAATAGTGTACAGTGATGTTATTTTATTTTTTATTTATTTTATATATTAAAAAAAAAAACGTTTGTTTTTCTTTACATATTAAAAAAAAACAATTTATTTTTTATTTTATTTTTAATTTTTTTATTATATATTAAAAAAAATTATATAAAAAATTATATATATATATATATATATATATATATATATATATATATATATATATATATATATATATATATATATAAAATCAAAAAACAAAAAATAAAAAATTTTAAAAAAATCAAAAAAATAAAAAATCATCAAAAATTTCAAAAAATTTCGCTATTAGACATAGCGAAAATTTCGCAAACATAGCGAAATTTTCGCTATGCCTATTCGCTAACTAATGAGGAAATTTCGCTAGCTAGCGAAATTTCTCTAGCTAGCGAAAATTTTTCATATACTTGGTTTGACCTCCGATTTTTTGTTTAAGCTCATAACTTTTTCATCAGGAACTCCATTTTGGCGTTCTTGTGCCGTTGGAAATATTAGAGTCTAGAATCCAAATATGACCGCAAAGAACATTTTTGACACTTTTATGAAGGTGTAATTTTAAAATGGTCCAAGCTGGTCTGCCCTGATATACAACATACAACTTGTTCGAAATGAAGCGAATTGAATAACGTGTCTAGATGGAAAACTGCGAAGTCACCTATCGAAAATGATCCGCATCCTCATCAAGGGTAACCTTCCTTCTATAATTTTCCCGATTAGAGGCGTTTAGATGGCAGGATGTTTGGGTTAGAGGAGAGTTAACGAAAGTGAGCATTATTTATATTTTGTTATTATTTTGTGCAGGCTTCACATTTGTGATGTTAGGTGACTTATTTGATTCCCTTTCTATAAGTTGTTATACTAAACGACACTTTTCAAAATTTGGACTAGTTTGCAATCAAAATTTTGTGGTTTTACCTAACACCAAGTTGAAGAATTTAAACTTTGTCCAATTCTATTGATGCTAGATTAGTGAATGATTAGTTGAATTCTTATTGATTTGGCGTTTTCTTCCACCTTTAGCTAACCACCTGAGAGCACATTAGGTTTCAATGATGAGGTAAAACTGCAACCTCCTTTACTTTATAACCTACCCTGGTTTCATTGTTTGCCTTTAATAGGTTAAGGACCCCTGTGGAAGAAGGCCCGATCGTCTTGAGAAAAAAAAAAAGAAAAGAAGCAGAAAAAGAAAGAAAAAGAAAGAAAAAAGAATAAAAGAAGTGCAATGCACATGAAACAGAGCACGGTCAGGGGTATATGTGGCTTTAAAGCAGGTGCCACAAACCTTCCTTTGGTTGGGAACCCTGAGACTTAGTGCTACTACATGGGTGGATAAAATTGGAGTTGAACAGAAGTTGTAGGTCTTTGGAGTCTAGAATCATTCGAGTCAGGGGTGAAACCTAAAGAGTTAATTAGGTCGAAAGATCACAATGACTTGGTGCCACAAGCCTTAATTGGTTGGGAGTCATGGTAGATCCCAGATTACATATGGACTTTGCTGGTGAGGTCGATTCCTCGACATTGCACCTACAATGCAGGAAAGAATTGGAACAGAGAGGTGGGTCACGATCTATTTAGGTTAGTTAGTGCTAGGTCGTGGTATTAGCTAGGTTGGGGGAGGTGTAGTTTAAGTTTATTGTTGAGGAGTGATCAAATAAACACTTAGATTTTGGTGATTCACGGTTGATTCACCAAGAAGAGCTCATTTAATACTGATTTTTGTATGGCATTCATTCTCTCATGATAGTCATTGGATACGGCTTTGATGATTTTTATGGTTAGGCATTCTTCGTTCATGCTTGCTTTTGAAATCACGAATTTTGTGAGCGTTATTTGTTATCATTTTGTATGCTCTTTCTTTCTTTCTTTCCTTCATTCTTAAGGGACTAACAATGTGTAGGTTAAGTGTGATTAGTGCCCGAGTGCTATTTTGAACCCTATTTATTATAGGTTTGAGTGCTTTTTGTGTAATCATTCTAATAACTTAGATTGCACATTTAGGTCCTCTTATTTTGCGTCGCATTTTGTAGCAAATTTTGCGGTTTTGCGACCTAGTGTAGAAATTTGGTCGATCCAAGCACGAAGAATTCTAGTCAAACTCAACATTGCAGATCAAATATCAAAAGGAAAGAAGAGAAAAATGTGAAGAAAAACACCACTGCAGGAAAGCTTCTCCTACGAGCACTGTTCCCAGCTCCAGCACTATTCCTCCTGCTGCCATTCCTGCTTTTCACGCTACACCCAGTTTGCTTTTGCTTTTGGTTTTTTTCCATTTTACCCTTGTAATAACCTTCCGATTTTGGTTTTGTCCGCCTGGCTGAGCATACATACTTAAGTCTCGGTTTATTTCGTCGAGGCCAGAACTCGCCGTGTATCACGGTAAGCGGGAGCGAGTTTCCATGACTTCCTTTTCCCTTTTTCTTTCCTTTCTTTTCCATTTTCTCGTTTGCCAAACCTCCTTTGGGGATGACAAATCAAGGATGTTTAATTCGACCTCTTCCTCCTTTAAGAGGACGGCTGTTGGCTAGGGTGTGGAGGTAACTCACGGTTCCCCTGTTTTTTTTAACGCACGTATTTATGGTTGTTTATGTTCCTTCTTCTCACTTAGGTTAAAGTCTCTTAAGCATGCTCTCTTTAATGTGTATTTGCTTGAGATTTTTGGGTTCAATAGTTAACACTAGATCATTGAGGTTCGGATAATTGTCTCTTGCTAGTTATCGTGGGTAGGGTTTTTTGAGATGTGTTTTCCTTTATTAGGGACATTTATGCCCCATTTAAATGCTATGTTTCAAGGAAAATCATAGGGTTTAGTTTTAAAGCTAAATGAAGATCAGGTTCGAGGAAATGATTATATGTCATCCTCTGACGTGAGGAAAAAATGCCGGGGGGACATGTGGTTGCCTTAAACCTAAACCCCGATGGCACGACACTTCAAGAGGTTCCATTTTACATTTTCTTTGCTTATTTTATTTTTAATTTGCACCATCCAACTCACTTTGTTTTTACCATTACCTTAAAATCAATTTAATTCACCATTTTTGACTTCACTCAAATCATTTGTCTGAAGAAAACCCGTCCTTGTGTTCGACCACAGAGCGTTATGTTGCGTGGCTTGACTACGCGGTAGAACTTAGGATTACAAATTTTGTTGATTCATCACCTGCAAAAATTGGCACGAATCAAGCGATTTTGGGTTTTTGTAGCTTCCCATACAACGAGCATCTATGTAAGTCTCGGTTTGTACAAATCGAGACGGAACTCACTTCATTATATCTGATGACGAGAGCGGTTCTGGCTTCCTTTTCCCTTTTTTCTTTCCTTTCTTTTCCATTTCCTTAGAGCACTTAAACACTCCTGCGGGGATGACAACTCAGAGGCTATTCGGCTAGACCTCTTCCTCCTTGAAGGGACATTTGTTGCTAGGAATTAATGGAGAACTCCACAGTTCCCCGTTTTTTAACGCACGTGTTATGGTTGTTTATGTTCCTTCTTCTCACTTAGGTTAAAATCTCATAGCATGCTCTCTTTAATGTGTATTTGGCAGCTTTTGGGTTCAATGGATACTTTCACTAGATCCATTGAGGTTCGGTTAGTTGTCTCCTGCTAGTTATCGTGGGTGGAGTGTGGTTCGGTGATGTTTTCACTGCTAGTGGACATTTATGCCCATTTAAATGTTATGTTTCAAAATGGAAATCATAGGGTTTAGTTTTTAAAGCTAAATGAAGATCCGGTTCGGGAAATGATTATATGTCATCCTCCCCAACGCGAGGAAAAAATACCCGGGGACATGTGGTTACCTTAAAACCCTAAACCAATGGCCTGACACTTCAAGGGGTTCCATTTTACATTTTTCTTTGCTTATTTTATTTTTAATTTGCACCATCCAACTCCACTGTTTTTACCAAAAACCTTAAAATCCAAATTTAATTCACCATTTTTGACTTCACTCAAATCATTTGTACGAAGAAAACCCATCCCTGTGTTCGACCCTAGACCGCTATACTGCAGTACCTTGACTACGGCAATAGGAGGAACTTAGGACTACAAATTTTGTTGATTCCGCATCACCCTACCGTGGCACGAATCGTGGCCTCGAGTCTGCGTTTCCAGACCTGGCTCAAGAAATGCGGGCATCAATATGGTAGACTCTCTCGCCGAGCCAGCTCTCATGATGGACCTTATCTTCGGGTCGCAAAGAATGCGGTCATCACTCAACTCGGGAGGGACTGAATCCAGAATCCTCCTCAGATCCCAGATGCAGCCTCGAGAATGGCCCCTACGCCGACGAGTGCCGTGAATGAAGAGGCCGGTCCTGACGTATGATCAATGAGAAGCATATGAGGCGTGAGTCGGCCGCCCGAAGAGTAATCGTCCAAACAGTAGGTGTCTCGAGCGAGATCATGTAGGACTATCTCCCCTCAGGTCGGCGAGGCCAATCCCGATAATCTCCAGACCGGGCTCTTCTAACCCGGGCAGCCTAATGCAACCGAGCATGTCCGCCGCTCTAAGAACTCCCGGCCGACATCGACATCGACCTGAGTCTGGGGCCGACGGCGGTTCCCCGAGGTCATAGAATTAGAATCAAGCACCACCCGGGGTAGTAGAAATGTCGCGGCTGGCCATAAACGCGTAAAAGAGTACGCTCAATCGGGCCGCATGGAATCCTCGAATCGGATCAACATCGCCGACATCGTAGACAAGACTCTCCATGGAAGTCTCTAGCGTGAGTCCGACGCTCTCGAATCGGGTCCTTAACGAACGGTCGCCTAATCCGAGGCAAAGGAGAATCGGGAGGGGCGACGAGGTCTCCTACCGGGCCAGGAAGGTGCTCTGGCCGGGCCTGATGATGAGGACTCCCCCCGCCCCGATGTACGGCCCGCGGCAGGGCCGGGCCCTCCCGGATCGCCTCTCGAGGGACCGAGGGCCCCGAGGTCCCATCCCGGTATGGTACCTCCCGGATCCCCGAGGCCTCCCCGGATCGGGCTTTAAGACCGGAGCCGAACTGGGCCTCGTGATTCGCAGGCCACGGTAGGTGAGCGAATCAAATAAAATTTATATTCCTAAGTTCCTCCTACCGCTATAGTCATGCTATCGGGCAAAGATAAAGGTTCAGGTCTAACACGTGGACGGGTTTTCTTCGCATAAAATGATTTGAGTGAAGTCAAAAATGGTGAATTAAATTCGATTTTGGCAGGTGATAAAAACAAGGTCGGTGGTTCGACACCGGGAAAATAAATGAAATAAATGTAAAATAGAACTCCTCGAAGCATTGGGCCACTGAGTTAATAGATCCTAGGCTAACCAAGAGGTCCCCTGGGTTATTTCTCATGCTGGGAGGATGACATATAGTCATCTCCCGAACCGGATTCTTCATTCGGGCATTAAAACCTAAACCCTAATAATTTTCCTTTGATAGAAAGCATTTATTTAACATTTATGGTTCCCTGGGCAGCTGAAAATCTATCTTGACTCCATCCTACAATGATTCGTAAAGGGTAACTAATGAATCTCAATGGATCTAAAAAATAAGAATCCAATTCGAACCCCAAAAGATTACCAAGTATTTATCAAAGATGATGCACTTACGCTGAAAACATAACCCCCAACCTACTCCAAAGGGCTCGTAAAGAGCACCACGGATATCGCTGTATCTAAAGCTAAGAATACACTGAACCTAAAAGCTTGCCAAGTATTGGCCAAAGAAAGTACATCAAAAAGCTTTAAACCTAGAGTTAGAAATTGGAACCAAAATGTAAAACCTCATTACAAGTGAAAAACATGGGGAACCACTGCCACTGGCAGATCCTTCCCCCAATATCCTTTACTTCAAGAAGGAAGTGGTTTTAGCCACTCATCCTCCAAGTTGTCATCCTTGGAGGGTGTTTGGCAACCAAGAAAGGGAGAGAAAGAGGAGAGAGAAGAGAGGAAACTGGAAACAAAAGCTGCTGCGTACTGAAAGATTAAAGTTAGGGTTACAAACTTATAAGGTGGCTTATATAGCCAACCCAAATGTGTGAAATGACAAAAATGCCTAAAATATGAGATTACAAAAGGGACAAAATGGTAATTGATCAAAACGTGGTCGTTTGGAATCAAAATATAAAAACACAGGCACCATTTTCGTTTATGCAGGAATTACAGCATAAGCGGTGGGCTCGCATAATAAGCTACTTAAGCTAGCTTAAATTTCCTACACAGATAGCTTAAATTGAGAAATTTAGCTATCAATGCTGAATTCGCTAGCTAGCCAAATTTCGCTAGCCTAGCCGAAAGTTTATGAGATAGCTTAAATTGGGAAATTCTCGCTAGGGCATAGTAAATTTCCGCTCAGCTACCGAAAAATTCCCACTCGCTAGGATCAGGAAATTTCGCTATGCCATAGCGAAATGCATCGTGGCCGGGCTGGATCCGGCGGCCACCGGCTCCATTGGCCACTCAAGCTCGGCTCTCGCATCCTCGGTGATCCTCGCTGCCTGCTATTTTGTTCTCTATTTTCATCGCTTGGAAATTCTTCATCCCGCTGCTGAAATTGATATAAGACCATATGAAATTGATGGAAATCAACCCGACTTTGGTTATGATTGGATTGACACGATAATTTGGCTTCCAATTCCTGCAAAAACTACAAAAACAGCCTCAGAATGCAATTAGAAGTGCAATAGGGACCTCGACATGTCACCGGGTTAATTATAATACTAGTACACAAAAAGCGCTCAAAAACTATTAAAAATATGGTTCAAAATAGCACTTTGGGCACTAATCATCGCTCCCGCCGGAGGCCGAACCTGACCCGAGGTCTTCAAGAGGGACCCAATTCTCCTCGGGTACGTACCATGGCCGCAGAATCGAAAAGGACACAGAGGTGGTGGCAACAGCGCAGGCTCGAGCGTGAAGAATCGGCCTCAAACGCCACAACCGGCTTAATCGACCACGTGAATGGGCAAAGGCACGGCCGCGCCAATAATCGACATCGATCGAGCGGACCGCCGCGGGCACAAGCCAGCTACGCAAGCAGTTGCCGAAGCCGGCACCCGCAGCGGGGCGTGACAACTAACGAACAAGCGCTCCGAGGCGTGCTGGTGGAACGAATGCGGCTCACAAGGTGCACCGTGGCCGGAACGGCAAAGAGGCGCGTTGACGGGCGGCGGCGGCAAAGGCATACCGTGATTCCGCGACTGCGGCCAGGGTGACGGCGCAAGGCCAAGTAGGGCGTTAGCAGCCGGTGGCGGCGGCGCGGCCAGTGAGACATAGCTTCTGGGAGGGTGGGAATGAAATGAATTTCACGAAAAAGCCTCCCCGGTTCATTTTATAAGCCGGCCGGGTGCCGATCAACACTAGGCACATTTCGCGAATAGCGAAATCCAAGCCACCGCTAATAACATCACCAAGAAACAAAATTTGATTTAGGCAAAATATAAACAAAAATCAAAATTAATTATTATATTTAACAAAAATCTAAAAATAAAATTAATTTTAGGCTACCTAAAAAGGAAAGCTGCTAAAACGGTAAATTACTAAAAATGGAAAGTTACTAAAAATAGAAACTACCGAAATTAATCAATTTTTAAACAAAAAGTTTGAGCTGCAATTTGGTTTCATTTGACACCAAACCAGCTCGATTTTACCAACTCCATTCATGGGGTCAAGGGAGATGAGCTCCTTAACCCGGCAAAGGTCAGGTTTCGCACTTTATGCTCGGGTCCCTTCTGATTTTCCTCACAGGTGATTGGATGACCAATTGCTCGCATGGACGACCGATGGCAACTCACAAACAATTGTTTCATTCGGGTTAGCCAATTCTTGCAATTTATGGATTCGCTTCCTCGCATTGGCGACCAACTCCGAGAAGATTCCCCATTTCTTCCTTCCTCATCACCCTCCACCGGCTCAGGTTTCAGGGCCCAAGTGAAAAATGCTGAGCTCCAATGCTCAGCTGCCAAAAGTGAGTTGCATGACTCCATTTCTAAGTAATTGATAATTGCATTGGCAAAGTGGCCAAAAATGGTCTCTCCCAGATAATTGGCACATGATCGCCCACTTGCACCGCTCTGGTATCAAGCACTACAAAATCTACTAGATAGTAGAATTTGTCTACCTTAACCAACACATCCTCAACTATTCCCTTGGGGATCTTCACCGATCGATCGGCCAATGATAAAGTGATGTCGTAGGCTTAAGCCTCCCAAACCTAACTCGCTATATTAATCGAGTGGCATGGCACAGTTCACACCGCCCCTAAATCTAGCTGCTTTGTTCATGCAAGTCCCACCAATGTTGACTCGAAATTGTGGAGATCCCATCCTTGTATTTGACCGGTTCTCGCTCCGATTATGGCACTGACTTGCTCAGTTAAAAATGTTTTTTTCTCAATGCCCAATCCCTTCTTGATTCTACATAGATCTTTCAAAAACTTTGCATAGGCAGGGATTTGTTTAATGATGTCCAAAAGGGGTATGTTGACCTTTACCTGCCTTAGGACTTCCAGGATGCCTACCTGCTGGGATGCCTTCTTCTTACTTCTTAGTGCATGGGGAAATGGAGGTGGCATACAGTGCTTCATTGAGTCCTCACTGATGATCACTCAGCCTCACTCGCTCGCGATGTTTCTTCACCACTGGGGCACTGGTCAGTTTATTTCTCTTCCACTCCCTCGAAAGTGATTATAGCCTTCACCTCATCCATTCCCGACTGCTGGATGAACTCATCTCATGGACTCCTTTCTCGGATTTGGCGTTGTTTGGGAAGGGAACCTTCCTCTCTCCCGTACTCCGTAATATCAAGTGGATCTCTTTGGTGATTGAAAACCGCAGGTCGCTTCATTTTGATTAAGATTTCTCTCAACCCATCTATTCTTTTGTTCAGTGTACTCTCTACAGTGTCAATCCTTTATGCCAATTGTGCATTGATCCCTTTTTGTTCTTCCATAAAATTGCCCACCACCTTGCTCAAATTCAGTATAGCTTGTTCAACAGGTGAAGAGGATGTTGACGGCTGTAGTTGAGATGAAGAACCAAACTGTTGTTTGGCATCAGGGGGCACATAGGCAGGGGGACTAGGTTTCCAAGAGAGATTGGGGTGATTCTTTCAATTGAATTGTAACGTGACATCAGAGGGCGTTAGGTTGTGGCTTGTATTGGTCCACTAAGATTAGCACGCCTCCGACATCAAATCCTTCACCGATGGGGCACTCCTGATGATGTTCTCCGATTAACAAAGTGGTTGAAACCGTGAATGGGTTGGCCAGGTGCTGTTTTCTGGCCACGTCGCACTTCATGGAGCCTTTTCCTTCTAACTCCTCCACCTTCCTAGCTAGGCCTAAATTCTTTCTTTCATTTCTATGTTCGAAAGTGTAAAAATTCCTCCTCAGCGGGCCGAGGGCCTCATTTTTCTACCTCTCTAGTTTGGCTCATCCCAACCCTTGGAAGTTTCAGCCACATAACCTTCAAGAAATCCATAGCTTCATCCGGATTTTTACTTAAAAATCACCTCCACACATGGTTTCTCAAAGACCGCCTACGGCAAAGGGACATACCATTATAGAAGTGGTTCACTAACATCCAGGTGTCAAACCCATGATGTGGACAAGCACTGATGGTATCCATGAATCTTTCCCAACACTGATAAAATTTTTCATTGTCATAAGCCAAGTAAGTATAGATCTGCCTCTTCAAAACTGCTGGTCTTAAGGTAATCAAGAATTTCTTCAAAATTCAGCTCAAGATCGGCCCAATTTCTAATCGTTTCTACTGAATCGTTTCATATTGTGCCTTATCTTTCAATGTCAGGGGGAATTCTTTCAGTTTGAGCAACTCCATGTCGGTTATGCCTTCCTTAAAAGTTATGCATACTTCCTCAAAATCCCGTATGTGTGAATACGGATTTTCATTCTCCATACCATGAAATGTGGGAAGCATGGGCACTAGTAGTGGTCTCACCGCCACATCTTCGTATGAGGCATGACGCAGAAAGAGCACTCACTCTGTGAGGGTGTATGTGTTCCCCATCACCCGCATGTCGCTGGATCTCATAGGGGGTGCTGTTGACTTTGTCGCTCGTAGAGGATCCATATTCTCACCGGTGGTACACTTATTTCACAACCTCGCTTCAACCGGGTGGTGTAATCGAGCCTCTTTGCAATCTACCCGATATCCTCTCTGTCCCAAGCACGATAAACACCGCACAAAATGAGACGCAGCAAAGAGCACAAACAAATCCTTTCCAAAAGGTCAAGCAAAGAAGTTAAAACAACTCACCGGTAAGAAACAAAACAAAGGCAAGAATCGCCTAATGGTGAGAATCTGCAGTTATTGCTAATGCAATTCAAAAAGGATCTAAAAGGTTACATACACTTGTAATGTGGATTACAAGTACACATCAACTTATCATACGTAGTTTGGCACCATCCCAGGCAACGGCGCCATTTGATTCGTGTGCTACCAGAGGGTGAGCGGAATCAACAAATTTGTTTCCTATAGCCTCTCTCTTACTCACGTAGTCAAGCTACCGCAAGATAATGTCTAGTGGTCGAACACGGGATGGGTTTTCATCCCACGAATGATTTGCATCGTTGTTTGGAAAATGCAAGTAGCCTTTTTGTTTGGATTTGTGGATTTAGTTAAAAAACAGGAGGTTGTTTGTTCACCTGGTCAATCTGTAAAAAACTTAAATGAAAGTGTGTGAATGGCAATCCTGGCAAGTCGGGTCATCAGCTCGATAACATGGGGGTATTATGTCCTCGGGTTATTTCTCGCAGATGGCAATGACTCCATAGTCAAAGCCAAAATCGATCTGCTTAACCATAAACCTAACCCTAGAACCACTCTATTTGAGTCAAACCAAGTACTACATTCAAAGTCCCATTCAGCTTAAAACTCCTAGCATTTAACCTCATTTCAAAGGGCTCAGAATGGCATCTAAAGGATATCGCGGTATCTAGCATTAAGCATGCATCAAACCTAAAGTATGGCAAGTATTGACCAAATGAACAATATTAAATGGCATTAAACCCTAGTTTGAAAGTCGGGAACCATAAATGCAAAGATTCGTAACATTCAAAGCATGAGTGATAACCTCGCAATGCGCCCAAAACCAAGCTAGCAACCCTCTTCTTCAAGGCTATGAGGCTTAGCCAAGCATCCCTTGAGTTGTCATCCTCAAGGTGTGCTCGCGCCCAGAAAATGAAAGAAAGAGGAGAGAGAAGAGAGCAAATGAAACCCTAAAATGAAAGCTACGGGAAACTTTATAAAATGAAAAGTTGCTTAGGGTTAAAAGTTTTTGGGGGTTTATATAGTACAACCCAAAGTGTGAAAATACAAAAATGCCTAAAAAATTGGCTTACATAAGGGTCAAAATGGTAATACATCAAAACGGGGTCAGTTAGATCAAGAATACCAAAATCACAGGCGTGCCACTCGCTATGGAATTCTCTAGCCTAGCGAAATTCTCGCTAGCCTAGTGAAATTTATATAGATAGCTTAAATTGAGAAATTTCACTATCAATCGTTGATTGCTAGCTAGCTAAATTTGCGTGAGATAGCGAAATTGGGAATTTTCGCAGCACAAGAATTCGCTTATTAGTTACTTCATAGATTGCGTAGTTCTTTTCGCTATGATTGCGAAATTCTCGCTTATGATCGCGAAATCTTCGCAATCCCAAATGAAATTTTCGCAATCATAGCGAAATTCTAGGATTGCTCCCGCTTCCACGCGGCTCACGCATCCTCCTTCTTCAAATTCCACTTCACATTCTCATTTTGATGGATGAAGACATCGCAAATCTCCGCAGATTCGCACGTGATCTTAACATCGATTTGAACTAAATGGCTGAGGTACGCAAAGACCTGCAAAATTACCAAAAACAAACTCGAAATGGCATTAGTGGTACTAAGTGGACCTACACACGTCAATTGGCTCAATTGATATGATTAGTGCGCAGAAAGCACTCAAACCCATTCTGAATGTCCCGTACAAGATCTTCTTTCGCACTAATCAATGATACGTATAGTTGTGCAAAGATAAGGCATGATATTCGGGACTTGATTGATAAGGGTTTGGTTGGATTTGGGGACGCCCTCGAGGACTATGCATCTAATTCCCCACTCATGACACTAGAGCTGTACCTCCACCTGTGATGGTATACATTTGATCAGTTTCGGGAGTATGAGATATTCATGACGTGGATGGGACTGAGAGGCTCTCAAATAACTGCTTGTTTGCGCACTAAACTTTAGTGGATACACCCATTGTCAACAAGTCTCTAGACCATTTAGATTGATTCCAGAGGATGTTCCCTGATAGACAATAGTATCGCCAGTATACTTGCAGCATGTTCCGTCCATGACACCCTCTTCACATGCTCCCGAGGAGTATGGGCCTGTGATGATAGAGATGTTCGGTACATTACGAGGAGGGAGGTAGCTCAACCCCCACCTGTTGATAGACCTTTTGCTGGCACTGATGCTAGAGAGGAGATTCAAATGGAGGATTATGAGATTTTGTGCCAGCTACGCACCACTCAAGCCCGCATTTCCATTTGGAGCTTATTGGCCTCATCCAGCACACATAGAGATGCATTGATCAGAGCTCTCAATCAGATTAGAGTTGATACTGCTACCACCCTAAGGGGACTGATCCACTTTCTGACAACGGATAGGGCTATATGCATAGTGTTTTCTGACGATGATTTACCACCTAATATATTAGACCATGTTCGTCCTTTGTTCATTGATGTTGCTTGTTCAAGTCGTAAGGTGCCGTCTGTCCTATTGAACAAAGGCTCCGCCCTGAACGTTTGTCCATTGGTTACTGCCATTACTTTGGGATTTTCACCATCCGATTTTGGGCCATCCACAATGCACCGCCAGCTTATGACTGGACTCGACGCGATAGTATTTCACTACAAATGTCAAGGATAGTGGCCGGGGTCGATATTTCAGGTTTTTCTAGGTTCTGAGGATTAAGTCATCCTCTAACCTAATTATAGGTCGCCCTTGGATTCATGAGGCGAGTGCTATACCATCTTCACTTCATCAGAAGGTGAAGTTCATACATGAGGGGCGCATTATCACGATATAGTATGAGAAAGATATTGTTACCTCTTCTGAGCCAGTGTTACAAATCAGCTCACGTACGAGGACGACTCTTAATCGAATCGGTTTGTTTTGATGAGGTCCAAAGTTGTTAGTTTAGATGATGACAACAGAGACCTGGTACCTATGTTTTTCGATCAACACAACAACACTTGGTACTAAATATGATGAGTGCATGTCCTATATGCCCTGGCTCGATCGGTCAGCCGCTAGCAAAGAGCCATACGAAGCTTGCTTTCCCAATTGATTGGGCTCTTTCCAAAGCTTGAAGGAGAGAAAAACCAGGTAGGCTCAAAGGCTGAGGAGGAGAATCAGTATAAAAGGAGAGAAAGATCAAAGTGGAAGGGACCTTTGGGCACTTTCCTAGGCTCAAATGCACATTTGCTGATTTTTTCGGATGCTTAGCTTGGATTTTTTTTTTTACGTTTTGTGGAAGAGGTAAGAAATAGACCCTAGCTCCACTCTATTCTTTAAGGGATATTTTGACCAAATTTGAGGTTTTTCCTCAACCATTTGAACTAGTTTTCACGCTCATACATGAGAGCCTGCTTCAATGGGGCTTTTTGTCAAGGGGGCCCCGATTTTTTAGAAAAACAACGGATTGTTTCGGTTGGTTCTCACTCATCCGAGCTGAGAATCAATCATTGTTTGTTTTTTTAGATTCCTAACTCCTTGAGGAAGGTTATGACCAGTTTTGAGAATTTTTCCTTAACTGATCAATCAAGTTGGGATACCGTGATCAATTGGTTCGCGAAGTTCGCTTTCTAGAACAAAGCTAGCTTAAGGCACTTTCCTTTGTTTGGATCGGTTCTCAATCATCCGAGTTGAGAATCAATCACCGTTAATTTTTTAGATTCCAGACTCCATGAGGAAGGTTCTGACCAATTTTGATAATTTTTCCCAACTGGCTCAACTTGTTAGGAAACCGGATCAGTTGGTTCATGAAGTTCAGTTTTCTAGAACATCAGTTAGGGCACTTTGCCTTATTTGAATCGGTTCTCACTCATACGAGCTGAGAATCAATCATCGCTTGTTTTGATGGATTCTTGACTCAATGAGGAAGGGTATGAAAAATTTTGAGATCTTTTCTCAATCGGATGGACCTGTTGGGAAACTAAACCAGCCGGTTCATTGGGTTATGTTTGCCGGAACAGCAGTTTGGGTACTTTGCTTTGTTTGTGTCAGTTCTTGGTCATTCGGAGTCAGAATTGCACTCTGTTTGTTTTTTTTTATTTCTGACTCTATGAGGAAGGTTTTGAAAATTTTTGAGATCTTTTCTCAATCGTCTGGACCAGTTGGAAAACCGAACCATCCGATTCATTGGGTTCTATTTTTCGGAACAACAGTTTGGGTAGTTTGCTTTGTTTATGTCAGTTCCTGGTCATTCGGAGTCAGAATTGCACTCCGTTTGTTTTGTTAGATTCTTGACTATGTCAGGAAGGTTCTGAAAAATTTTGAGAACTTCTCTCAACCGGATGTACGGTTGGGCGCGGATCTTACGGTTCGTGGGTTAACTTTTTAGAAATAGTAGTTAGGGTACTTTGCATTGTTTAGGTTAGATCTCATTCATTCGGTGTTGGAATTGTACACCGTTTGTTTTTTTGGTTTCCTTACTCTGTAAGGAATCTAACAAGTTTTCAAAATTTTTCTTAACCGGATCGACTGGTTGAAGCTGGATCAACCGGTTATCGGTTTGTGAGAATCATCCGTTTAAGTTTAGTGAAGCTCGTGACGCTTTGTGATCCATTACATTACGCTCCCGAGATCAATTTAGGAGTTCGTTTAGGGTTTGAAATGGGATTTGGTTCCAGGTGTGTGGTTCCATTTTGGATTCGTAAAAATTAGGGTATATGCGGTGAAAGGGTGGTTAGTTAAGCGATAGGTAGTCTAGTGTTTGCTCGAGGCAGGTCTTTGAGATGAATGTGTTTGTATAGTTGGACAAGTGTTGTAGCATCAATGAGTGGCTAAGATACAATGTATGGTTTCTCCTGGCTTGCTTTGCTTTTGATATTTAATTTTGAGAACAATATGCCCGAAACATGTGACCAACCTTCCCCTACAGCACTTGGCTAGCGACCACGTGTATGTGCTTTAATGTTGGGTAATTAATTTCACATGGATGCTTTGTGTTTGAGTGTCATGCATGCTTGCTATGTTTTTCGACTAACCTATGATGTAGCATGTGGCTAGGGACCACAGGTATGCGCCATTTGCCCTTTTGGTTGAGTGTTCTTGAGCATGCTAGATACCAATTAGGTTGGTGTGATCCAAGTTGTATGTTTAGTAGGGAGCTCTATGAGTCTTTTACCCGTATGCTCCCACTTGATTCACTAGTAGAGACGAGTTAGGACGGAGGTTGTGCTACCTCATATGAGGTACCTTCCCAGATCGTGTGTCGATCCTTGGACCCGGAGATCTAGTTTTTCGCGGACCCTTTTTTTTTATCTTTGAAGTCCTTAGGGTTTTGTTCTTACTTGATTTTCCTTTATAAAGTAAAATAAAAAGTAAGTGGTGACTCAATGAAAACCGTTCCTCCTCGTGGACGGATTTTCAATTCGAAAATCGACCCACATTTTCTTTTCATTTAAAAGCGATCATTTGGCAGTGGCCCCAGGTAGGGTCCACAGGTTGTGTTATGGATGTAAATTTTATGTTGTAGATATGATCATCCATGAATCATAAAATGTTGCATGTAACATGAAAGAACATGCAATGACATACGCATTGCATATGCAGGACATCAAGTGAAAGCGGGTGTGAGTCACGTAGCGTGAAGAACAACGTGTTTGGTGTTTAAATGATGGGCTTTAAAAAAGGGACAACGTCCTAGAGTCGCATGATTTAAAAATTATGTGTTAGGTAGTAGCAAGAAGGGATACACACCCTCTTAGGTGAAAAGCCTGTATTCTTGGTCAGACATATGCATCCAACCGGTGATCTTGTAGTGTCGGAAGGTGTACGGCCTTCTTGAAACCTGAAGTTTATTACCCACAAAAGACACATAGTTTTGAATAAACGATGTTCGAGACTTCTGAGAGTTGAAATTATAAAATAAAAATATTTTTTTTTGGAAATGAAGGTTTTTATTCATGGAATTTGCACGTGTGAGGGAGTCGGTGAGGGCTCGGGACATAAGATAGGGTGAGTCACATTCTCATTCATGGCATGTAGACATTTGAGTAGAGATGTGTCTTTTGCCAGATAATGTGTGTTTTCCATTGCATGTGCACTTAGGTGGAGAGTAGCCCTTGTAGGAGAATTCATCTACTAGGCATTGCTCACCCCATTGTGGGAAAATATTTGAGGTACTGGAGGTACACCAGGTGAAGGAACTTATCTGAGACCATAGTGGTGAGGAAGAAGGCCAGTTCCTGGCTTATTTTTCTGGATAGAATATCCAGTTTTGTATATGTAAAGTGTTGGAAAGTTTTCCCAGATTTTATACTACCAACATAATATAATGGCTGTAATGTTGAATTTAATGCATTTGGGAGAGAGTTGGAAGTGTAGGAAAGGCCCAAAAAGGCTACTACATGTTGGGCAGGTTTTAGGTCGCAATAGGGGTTTCCTTTGTCGCGATAGTGTTATGTTCTCTATCACGATAGAGGTTTTCTTACCGCGACCGAGACGGTCACGACAAGTGGTCAGGGTTGCGACATGGCTTGGTTAGGTCGAGGATTTTGGGTCGTGACCTTAATGCTGTTGATATTGTGACAGGTTCATGGGTGTTCTGACGAGGTATTTTATGTCGCGACAGAGCGTGGCTTAGACCACAGGATTTATGTTGCGACAGAGCATTTTATGTCGCAATGGAATTGGCCAAGGTAGGAAGAAATTACGTCGCGACAAAGCATTTTAGGTCGCGACAGAGTTTTGGCCAAGACTAGAGGGTTTCTTGTCGCGACATAATATTTTTATGTCGCGACAGAGTTTGTCCAAGACAAAAGGGTTTCAGGTCACGACAAAGTATTTTGTGTCATGATAGGGTGTGACCAAGACCAAGGGGGCCTTGTGTTGCGACAAAGCATTTTGTGTCATGACAGAGGTTAGTCAAGGCTTGAAGTTTCTATGTCACGATAGAGTATTTTTGTGTCGCGACAGAGTTTGGTTTTGAGTAGGGATTTTATGTTGCGACATAGTGTTTTTGTGTCACGACAAAGTTTAGCCAGGACATGAGTTTTCTTGTCGCTACAGAATGTCTTTATGTTGCGATAGGGTTGGCAATGATAGAGAGGCTTTATGTCGCAATAGATTGTGGCCAAATGGAGAGATTTTGTGTGGCGATAGGGAATTTTATGTTGCGACATAGTTGGCCAAGCAGGGAAGATTTCCTATTGCGACAAAATATTTTTATGTCGCAACAGATTTGGCCAAGGTGGAAAGATTTCCTGTTGCGACATAATATTTTTATGTCGCGACAGAGTATTGTTATGTCGTGACAGAGCTAACCATGACAGAGGCGCTGTGTCGCTTAAGACAAAGATGGGCTTGCCACGGCCAATGCGCACGATAGGGCTGGGCGCGCATGACAAAGACGCTCTGTCATGCATGACAAGCCTTGGGCGCCCACGACAGAGGCGCACGCATGATAGCGACACATGCACGATAGAGGTATTCTTTTGCTATAGACTTGTACAGTGATGAAAAAAAAAACCCAGGATTTGGGGCGTCACATTTGCAACATTGTATGTTTTGATAGTAGATTCAATATATTATGGTAGTAGTTTTAGTAAGTTATGGTGGTATGTTGGATTAAATCTACTTGGAATCTTTAATTGTAGTTGGTTTATAAATTTTCACGATGTAGTAGTTATGGTATTAGATTCAGTATATTATGGTAGTAGTTTTGTCTCTTATGGTAGTAAATATGATTTGGGACAAATTTGAAGCTTCCATAACCCTAAATGTTATCGAAATTCATCTTTACAGTTGTTTGATAAATTTCCCTCTTTTTTGAAAAAACAAACACAATAGAAAATCTGAGTATGAATTACATATTCATCAACGACATTATTAGAGCAAACTTAGGAACAACAAAAATAATTCTTCAAACGAAAAAAATAAAAACAAATCAAATAGAGAGCAAATAAGAACCCTTATCAACATAGAAGAAATACTAGATGGGAGGATGTGATCAAATAGGGAAAAAAAACCAAAGAAGACCCAAAAAATCGTACCTACCAATGAGGGAGAAAGAAGCCACGAAGGACGGATGGAGGGCGCGGCGCCCAGGAAGGGTATGGTAGAGGGCTGGTCGAGGTCTTCTCTCCATCAGGTTGGTCTGTGGTCGGTTGAAGAAGAAGAAAAGAGGAGACGGTAATGTGGAAGCCTTTAATGAGGGATAACAGGGGTTTTTTAGGACGACATTTCACCAAAAGGCGATTATTTTGAAGGCGGTCGGAGGTTCTCTCTCCGTCGGATGATCTGTGAATCCAATTGAAAGAAGAAGAAGAAAAAGAATAATAATAATAAGAAGAAAAGGACGACTGATGTGGAAAACTTTAATGAGGGATAACAAATGAGTGTCTAAAACACTCATTATATGCCCATGTTTTAGTGTGTTTATGATCTAGTTTGCACTTAAATAAGGGGTGTATTTAGCTACCATGATTAGTACTTGAAAGTGCTATTTTGAATTTGTATTAGATAGGTTTTGAGTGCTTTGCATAATCATGTCATTTATGCCAGTGAAGTGTTCAAGTCTTCTTAGTATCACTCATCTTAGTTTGGGGATTATTTTGGTTGTTTTGCGGGTTTTAGCGTGCTTTGGGAGTTCAATATCCGAGACATATGATGAATCATGAAGATTGAACTCAGTTGTCAGCCATCAACGGACCAAAATCAAAGAAAGAATGAGCAAAGTGATAGAAATAGATACGATGAGGGCGAGAGCTTGTCACGGTGATGAATCAACAAATCGGGGAATTTAGCTAAGATTGCGAAATTTCGTGGGATTGCGAAGACCCGCAATATGGCGAGAATTTCGCAATCTTAGCAATTATATTTCGCCCAGACCCCGAAATTTTAGCTAAAGCATTGTTCCTAAGCGAAATTTTTGCATTTAAACTACTCACATAAATTTCGCTAAACTAGCGAAATTTAGCTAACTAAACGAAATCACCAGCACTTCTTGAATTTTGCATTTTAAGCTATCTCTTGGTGATTTATTGTAGCGAGGAATTTTATTAACTGTGAAATTTTATTGCCTAGCGAAATTTTGAGCCTGTGAAATTCACTATAACTTGTCATGCTTTTGTAATTAATGTAGGCTTCAATTTTGGTGTATTACTCTCTTGTCCCTAAAATTAGCCAAATTGTTAGGCTTTGTGGTATTTTCATACATTGGGTGGCCTATATAAGCCCCCTCCCATTTTGTAACCCTAAGCAACAAAGCAACAAAGTAAGCAACAAATTGAGGAAGCAATTTTTGGCAAGTTTTTATTTTTGTAAATAAAGTCTCGTAGTTTAGTTAGGGTTTTGCTTTTCTCTATTCTCTCTCCTCTTTCCCTTATTTTCTTGGCTACAGGCGCCTCTTGAGATGACAACTCGAGATGCTTGGCTAAGCCTCTTTTTTGAAGGAAGGAAGGCTAGCTTGGTGGTGGGGCATATGCAGGTTGTCCTCTTGTATTAAAAGCTACAGTTACTGTGTTTATGGCCTATCTTCTCAAAATATGGTTGAATAGCATTGAATGTTATTAATTTGGCCAATACTTACCATGCTTCAGGATACAGTGCATACTTATTGCTAGATGCAACGTGAGGTTCATTAGATAGTCTTTTCTGAGCCTGCGAGATGATATTTAATGTTAGGGTTTCAAAGCGAAAAGAGGGCCATAGATGCATGTTATGCAGCGACTCAAATAGGGTTGATTTTAGGGTGAGGTTGCTGGATTAAACATAGATCTAGGTTGTGGCTTGGACTATAGGTTGCTTGTCATAGCGAGGATATGAGCCCGAGCACACTTGTTTGCCACTAAGTTACCAAGTTAGTGGCCTTAAATCTTCAGTTAACTTTTTCACACTTCATTTCCAGTTTTTGATTAATTAGTTTTTCAAACTCATCCTGCTTGTTTTGAAACAAAAATCCAAAGTCGAATAGAAAGTCTTGCAACCGATGCGCTTATACGGAAATCATTTTTAGGATGAAAACCCGTCAGTGTTTGACCACACAGACCTTGCTCTTGCGTTGGCTTGACTACGGCGGTAGTAGGGGCTAGGTGTATATAAATTTTGATTTTAGCTCAGCCTCTTGTGTACGAATCAAATGGCGCCGTTGCGGGGATGGTGCGAACTACGAATGATAAGTTGAAGTGTACTTTGTGATCGACATCCTGATTGAAGGTAATCTTTTTAACTCTTTTTGTAGCAGGTTGCGAGGCTGTGATTTCATCACTTTGCATTGTTGCCTTTGTTGCTTTCATTCATTTTAATTTTGTTAGCGGAATTTTAGCCTTTTTTGCAAGTTTTGTTGGTGCTCTTTGTTGTCTCTACAAATTTTGTAGCAGTGTTTATGCTCCGATTAGGATAGAGACACATCGGGTGGAAATTGCATAGAATCGGTACACAACGACCCGAGTCGATTGAAGTCGATGTACCTGTGATACCATGGATCCACTACCTAAAGAACAACAAAGCCAACCTGGAACCCCGATGAATCAACAGCCTATAGAACCATGAGAAGTCACATCCACCCTCTAGAGTTAATTTTCCCGAATCTGTATCATTCCTCCTGAAGATGTGGCAGTGAGGCCATATTTAGTACCCTACTCCCATATCATGAGTATGGAAAATGAAAATCATACACATATAAGGGATTTTGAGGAGGTTTACTACCTTTAAGGAAGGTATGATGGACGGCAGTTTGCTGAAGCTAAAAGCATTTCACTTGATACTGAGAATGAGCCAAGATTTAGCTAAACTCACTGAGGCCTAGAACCATTAGAAATTGGGCCCAGCTGTAGGCAGAATTCCTGAAGAAGTTCTTCAGTGCTCATAAGACCAACAATTTGAAGAGACAAATTTATACCTTTGTAGCTCATGATGGTGAGAGATTTTACCAGTGTTGGGAAAGGTTTATGGAGCCATCGGTCTTACCCACGTATCATGGGTTTGATACATGAATCTTTGGTAAACCACTTCTATGGTGGTATGTCTCTGCCATGGCGCATTTTGGAAACCATGTGTGGGAGGAGATTTTCTGAGCAAGCATCTGTGAAGCCATGGATTTTTAAATTACGTGGCTGGAAACTTCTAAGGGTTGGGATGAGCCCGAACCACAGGGAAATGGAAACAATGGGCCTTGACCCGACCACAGAGAGGAGGAATTTATACCTTTGCTGGAGGATATATAGAGATGAAGGCAAAATCTCAGCCTGGTAGGAAAGTGGAGAGCTTGAAAAGGCTCCATGAAGTGCATACGTGTGAAAACAACACGAGACCCAGTCACGCACGATTTCAATCCTGCCCACGGAAGAATAGTATCAATGGCCCTACAGTGAAGGATTTGATGTCAGAATGTGCAAATACTGTAGGTCAATACAAGCCACCACAACCCAATGCTCCATATGGTAATACCTACAATTCCAATTGGAGGAATCACCCTAACCTCTCATGGAGACCCAACCCCCTGTATGTACCATCGGTGCGAGCCACCAGGTTGGTTCCCCTCTCCACCCTGTGACCACCATCCTCTTCTCTTGGGAGCAAGCCATTTAAAATTTGAGTAGGTGGTAGGCAACTTTGTTGAGGAACAAAAGAATCAATGTGCAAGCGGCACAAAGTTAATCTTGTTGAGAATACTGCTTTGAATAAGAATAGATGGGCTTGAGAGCAATCTAAACCAGAAAATTGATAATGCGGTATTCAATCACGAATCAATAAGTTGCTGGAGGTACAACGAGAGAAGAGGAGGTTCCCTCTCAAACACTTCCAAATCCTAAGAGAATTCATGAGGAATTCGGGTCATCCAACAATTCGGGAATGGATGAGGTTAGAAAGGCTATAATTACGAGAAGTGGAAAGAGGTTGGTGGCCTATGCAAGCTTTGTTGAAGAATCGGCGGGAAGAATTTACGGTCCCGAGCATATTCTCTAAGGAGATTCAATGAAATACCACATACCACCTCCATTTCCCGCAAGCACTTAGAGGCAAGAAAGAAGGCATCTCAGCAAGCGGGTATCTTAGAGTCCTAAAATGGTGAAGGTTGCATACCTCTGTGGACATAATCAAACAAGTCCACCTTATGCAAAATTTTTGAAGATCTTTGCCTGCGATAAATAGGGATTAGGCATTGAGAAAAGGCATTTCTCCTTTGAACAGAGTGATTGCATAATCCAAAAGCAAATGCTCTGTCCAAATGCAAGGATCTGGATCTCCACAATTTCGGTAAATATTGGTGGGAATTGCATAGACAAGTCATTGCTTGATTTAGGAGCTAGTGTGAATCTAATGCGTATTCGGTACTCCTGACGAGTTAGGTTTAGGTGAACTTAAACCTACCAACATCCTGTATCATTGGCCGATAGATCGGTAAAATCCCTAAGGATAGTTGAGGATGTCTTAGTGAGAAAATAGACAAATTCTACTACCTAGTAGATTTTGTGGTGCTTGACAGGCGATTCTTAGTGAACCCGGAGTCATGTTACCCGATCATTTTAGGAAGACCATTTCGGCCACGGCTAATGCAATCCTCATAAATTGCCGGAATGGAGTCATGCATTTACGCTGGTAGCATGACTTTGGAGTTAACATCTTTCATTTGAACAAGCAAAAGTTGCTAGAACGCAGAAAAACAAATAAGCGATGAAGTTATTTCAAATGTTGATATCTTGAGGAAATACAGTGTCGGGAATTGCAAGTAATCAGCGAGGAGGTGAAGAGATGTTAGTCTTGCATCAACACCTTGCAAGGCAATTGTTCAGTCGGAATCCATCGATTGAAGACCCGAGTCAACAATTGGGCACCTAAAACAATGGAGTCGATGACTCACTGCGAGGTTGGGAGATCATTCTCATGACCTCGCGAGTAATTGTTGAAGTTGAGCTGGTCGGTGTTTCCAAAAACCGGATTGCGGTTCAACAAATTTTCTTTGTCTTAATTTAGTTAATTTTGATAATTTCGGTTATTTTTAAGTTTCCTAAATTAGCGGTTTCCACCCCGACAACGGCTGATCACGGACCCACAGCGCATGGCAGTGAGGTGGTTTGGTTTCTTTTATGATTTTTGTATAGTTACCAGCTTTATCAACTGCCTACTAATTTTGATTAAGATTCATGTATTAGCCATAGTAGGCAGTGATATTTTTGTATGTTTAGCTTTGGTATGCATGTACTAGCCATTTTGGCTATATCAAAAGCTATTCGGTATATATATACACACTTTTGCAGATACTGATTAGTGCCCAAAAAGTGCAATTTTGAACCCTATATTAGATAGGTTTTGAGTGCTTTTTGCGCATTAATCATGTCATTTATACCAATTAAAGTGTTCTAGTCTTCTTAGTAACACTTATGCCTTTTAGAGAGTATTTTTGGCTGTTTGCGGGCTTTGCGCGCACACAGGTTGATATCGAGATGAATGATGAATCATGAAGTTTGAATTCAAGTCTCGACCATCAATCGCCCAGAATCAATGAAAACCAAGGCAAAGTAAAAGAAAATTCAATGCGGAGTTGAACGGAGGCAATGCGGTGAAGGATCAACAAAATTTGGAATTTTTCGCAAACTGCGAAAATTTTAGCTAAGTTAACGAAATTTCGCCTTATACTTAATTTGCGATCTTAAGCGAAAATGCAAAATTTAGCTAGACCGCCTCAGCTAACCTTGTTCCTTAGCGAAAAACTTTGATTTAAGCTTCTCACAAAATTTCGCTGGCAGCGAAATTTATGCTAAGCAGTGTCCTCCCTTTCATGAAATTTTCCATTTTCGCTGGGCACATTGATTTAAGCTGGTGTGAGATTCTTGACCCTAAGAAAATTGATGCTATAATCATCCTTTTGTAATTAATGTGAGCTTGAAACTTGGTGTATTACTTAATTGTCCAATAACTTAGCTAGGTTCATAGGTTTTTTGGTATTTTCATACCTTGAGGAGGCCTATATAAACCCCTCTTGTTTTGTAAGAAAGTATGAGGAATTGAAGGAACAATTTGTGGAGAAGGTTTATTTTGTAAGTTTTTATTTTTGTAAATAAAGTTTCTTTTATTTTAGGTTTTGCTTTTATTTCTTTTCTCTCTTCTCTCTCTTCTTTCTCTCCCTTTCTCGGTACTTGAACATACCCTCTTGAGGATGACAACTCAAGAGATGCAAGGCTAAGCCTCCTTTCTTCAAGGAAGGCTAGCTTGGTGGTGGGGCATATGCATGTTGTCTCTTGTATTAAAGCTACGGGTAGTGTATTTATGGCCCTTATTTTCAAAACATATTGCATAACATGGGATGTTATTGGTTGGCCAATACTCTCCATGCTTTAGGATGCGGTGCTCGGGTGAAGATGCCTTTGTTATTCTTTAGATGGTCATACGAGCCTGAGATATGTTATGTTAGGGTTCTTCAAATTAGGGTTAAATAACATTTACAGTTATTATTTTGGCCAATACTCTCCATGCTTTAGGATGCCGGTGCTCGGGTGAGAGATGCCTTGTTGTTCTTTAGATGAGATGTTTGAGAACCTACGAAATGATTTAATGTTAGGGTTTTAAAAAGGCCATAGCGCATGCTACTTGTATTGACTCGAATAGGAGTTGCTTCATGGAGTGAGGTTTGCTAGTTAAATATAGATTCGGTTATGCCATGGACTATAGGTTGCATGTCATAACGAAGAGGGATAAGGCAGGAGACCTTGTTTGCCACCCCAACTTGCAAGTTAGTGACCTAAATCTTCAAAGTTAACTTTTCACCTTTAATTTCCAGTTTTATAATTCTCGTTTAAAACCATTCCCACTTGTTTTTGAAACCACAATTCAAAGAGTCCAAATAGAAAGAGCCTTACAGCTAAATGCTGATGCAGAAGCCATTTTAGGATGAAAACCCATCCCTAGTGTTCGATCTGAAACCAGCTATCTTTGCTGAGTAGCTTGACTACGGCAGTAGTAGGAACAGGTGTATATAAATTTTGTTGATTTTAGCTCAGCTACTTGTGCTTACGAATCCAAATGGCGCGTTGGGGATGGCGTAAACTACAAATGGTAAGTTGAAGAGTACTTGTGATCCACATCATAGTGAAGGTAACCTTTTACCTCTTTGCAACTTTCGATTTGCGATAGCGCGATTTTTAGCAATTAGCATTAAGCGCAGCGATTCGGTTACTGATTGATTTAGTCTTTCATTGATCAGTTTTATTGTTAGTTAATTTCAATCTTTTTGCGAGGTTGTTTGTTGCTTTCTTTGTTGTCTCTATAATTGTGTAACAATGTGTATGCAGCAGTGGGATAGAACATCGAGTAGATTGAATAGGATAAGTACACAACTTGACCCAGCTAGTGAAGTTAGTGTACCAAGCGATACCATGGATCCCATACGAACAACGAGCAATCGAACCCAGATCAAATACATATAGAACCATGAGGGATCACATCCACCCTCCTAGAGTTAGTGCCCCATCTGTATCATTCCTCCTGTGTGATGATGCTTGGTGAGGCCATATTTAGTACCTACTTCCCACATACCATGGTATGGAAAATGAAAATCCATACACACATCTTAGGGATTTTGAGGTTTGCACTACCTTCAAGGAAGGTATGATGGACATGGATATGCTGAAGCTAAAGGCATTTCCATTGACCCTTAAGGACAAGGCCAAGATATGGCTCAACTCATTGAGGCCAAGAACCATTAGAAATTGGGCTGAGCTGCAGGCTGAATTCTTGAAAAAGTTCTTCAGTGCTCACAAGACCAATAATTTGAAAAGACAAATCTACACTTTACGACTCATGATGGTGAAAAGTTTCAGTGTTGGGAGAGGTTTATGGAAACAATCGGTGCATGTCACCATGGGTTTTGACACATGGATGTTGGTGAACCACTTCTATGTTGGTATGTCTCTGCCGTAGCGACTCTTAGAAACCATGTGTGGGGGAGACTTTTAAGCAAACATCTGATGAAGCCATGGATTTCTTAAGTCACGTAGGCTGAAACTACAAGGTTGGGATGAGCTTAACCCTAGAGAAACGGATAGGATGAAACCATCAGTCAACCAAAGGGGTGGGATGTATGCACTGCCTGAAGATATAGAAATGAGAGCTAGGATTTCAACCCTAGCTAGGAAGGTAGAGGAGCTTGAAGGCAAGCAGCTCCATGAGGTGCATGCAGTGACTGAAAATCCTGCACAGTCCAATCTTTGCACCAATTTCCAATCCCCTGTGTATCCAGTAGAACCATGTCCTATGACCCCTGCAGTGAAGGATTTGATGTCAGAATGTGCAAACACTGTAGGACAAATTCAACCCTGGCAATCCAGTACTCCATATGGCAATGCCTGAATTCCAATTGGAGGAATACTAACGTGACTAGCTAACTTATGTACTTTTTGAGAACTGAGCCTCGGTTGGTTCCCCCTCACAAATCTGACAACCTGCATCCCACTCTTCTCGATGGGACAAGCCATATTGAATTTGAGTAAAGTGTGGTGGGCAATTTTGTTCGAGGAACAAAGGAATTAATGTGCAAGCGCATAAAGGGTGATCTTTTGTAGAATACATTGAACAAGAATGAATGGGCTTGAGAGCAATCTCGACGAGAAAGAGTGACAACCTACAGTATTCAATTACCAAAATCAACAAATTCTTCAGAGGTGCGAGAGAGGGGGTTTCATCACAAACACTTCGAATCGAGGAATTCATGAGGTGGGGTCATCCGGTAATTCGAGGGAATGGATGAGGTTGAATACATAATCACGAAGTGGAAAGGGTTGATCGGCCTATGCGAAACTGTTGAAGAACCTGGCGGGGAGAAGAATTTACGGCTGAGCATATTCTCTGGGAGGTTCGATAGAATACACATGCCTCCGTTTCATAAGCACTTGGGGTAAGAAGAAGGCATCTCGACAAGCGGGCATTCTTGAGGTTTTAAGGCAAGTGAAAGTTAACATACCTTTACTAGACCCCAATCAAACAAGTTCACAGCATGCAAAATTTTTTGAAAAGATCTTTGCCTGTCAAGAAGGGATTAGGCATTGAGAAAGCATTTCTCCTTTGAACATCAGTACCATAATTCAAAGCAAATACCTGTCAAATACAAAAGTCTGGATCTCCCCAATTCCAGTCAATATTGGTGGGAATTGCATAGAGAAGTCATTGCTTGATTTAGGAGCCGAGTGTGAACTAATTCCATATTCAGTATAAGCGAGTTAGGTGCAGGTGAACTTGAACCTACCAACATCACACTATCATTGGTAGATAGATCAGGTGAAAATTGAAAGGGGATAGTTGAGGATGTCCTTTATTTAAGATAGACAAATTCTACCCGGTTAGATTTTGTGGTGTACCGACTAGACGGTGCTAGTAGACCCGATCATGATACATCTTAGGAAGACCATTTTAAACTGCCAATGCAATAATAAATTGCCGGAATGGAGTCATGCAATTAACTTTTGGTAACATGACCATGGAGTTGAATATCTTTCAATTGAACAACAAACATGAGTTGCTAGAAATTGAAAATCAAAATTCTGATGAAATTGTTTCAAGTGATCAATGTGCGGGAAAACACGGTGTCGGGAAATGCAAGGTGATCCTTTAGGAGATAAAGAGAATTTGAGGTCTTGCCATGGCTTACCAACAGCAAGCCAATTTGGCACCAATTCGGCGGCCATCGAGGCGGTAAGCAATTGGGCTTGACATCATGGAGCCAGCGAGGCCCGCTGCGTGGGTTGAGAGATCATTCTCCTTGATCCCCCTTGAGTAGTCGAACTTGAGCGGGTTGGTGTTTTCAAAGCGATTCTGGGTTCCACAATTTTAGTTGTCTTAAGTTAGTTAATTTTGTTAATTTCGGTTATTTTCAAAGAATTTTAACTTAAGCATTTTCATTTTCTAGTAAATTAATTAGTATAGCCTAATTGTTGTGCTTAAATTTAATTGCAGTACATATATTAAATTTATAATAATTTTTATATATTAATTAATTAATTCAAAATTTTTGAAATGAGGAATAATCATAATCGGTTTGAGCTAAATTCGCTCGAAATAGAATTTGGAGGAAGACTCTTGTTGCCAGTTGGATGTTTATATAAACGGGGGGGGTGGTGTCCCAGACCACTTCACATTATCTTCTCCCAGCCCCACCGCCATGGGGCCTGATATCTTCCTCGGCGTGTCCCTTGAGTCTTCCAGCCTTAGATTCGCCACTAGTGCAAGCGAGTCGCTGCTAGCCTTGCTGAGCCACAGCCCCTGCACCTCGGGCTTTGTGAGTTTCTAGTCTGCTTGACTTTGGTCACGCGGCAGGTACTGGCCAGGCGGAGCCTTCGGTGGGCCTCCACCGCGCGCGCCACGAGCCACACGATTGTTTATTGCCTCCCGGCACAGGCCTTCCCGCTGCGGGCGGCGGTGCCCACAGCCCCGACTGTTGGTGCACGCGCCGGCGTAGGTCATTTCAGAGCCACGATTTTCGATTCGAGGACGTTTCGATAGCCGGTGAGCCTGGTCGATTTGGTGTAGTACTTGATGGCGCTAGAGAGCTACAGTTCGATTTTCTGATTACGATTGCCTATTTTACGTGGTCGAGCTTTCTTGGGAGTTTTAGTCATATTTGGTATGGTTCGTACTGGGTGAGTCCGATCTTCGACCTCGAGTGAGATTTGCCGCGCTGAAGAGTGACCCAGCTCGGAGTCCGACCCTGGTACCAGTTCATCCGGAGAGCGATCTGCGAGGAGCCTCGGGGGATTAGGCGTTATCGAGACGGATGGACCCGGGCCCCATCGCTTGTACCGCGGAGGAGAGTTAGGAGGGCGCAGCCCTCAGCGAACCGCATCGGGCCCCGAGCGGAGTCATCTTCCTGGAATCGCCGTCTCCAGTTCACTCCACGACCCCCTCTTGGCGACTTCATCTGCAATTGTGTGTCGAGATCGAGGAGAGCCACTTGTTGTAGGAACCGAATTCCAGAATGTGCGACTCTCCACGTGAGAGTTTCATCGAGTCATTCTATAGCGTCCAGCATTGAGGCGACCGAGATCTGGGAGTCTATGAGATTGATGAGGAGTATTCGCTCTTACCGCCCGTGACTCAGCGGCGGTTTATTGCCAGAGTGGTGCGGCGGTTCTACCACTCTATGACATCGAGAGCAGACGGTCCACTAGAGATTGATTCGGTATAGATGGCCAAGCTCTACGGTGTACTCGGGCGGTAGATATTTCGACGTGGGTTGCGCATCTGTGGCGCAAATTCGGAGGTTCTCGACTTGGGGCCCACCCGCTGCACGGAGAGATGGTTGGAGGAGACAACGGCCGGAGATGCACTGCGGCTGGTCCAGTATTTATAGGAGCGGCTACGGCCTCGGATCTTGCTCATTGACCATCTTTGCGTCACGAACTTGTCCCTCTGCTTGACATTATGTGCGAGAGGAGAGGAGCCATCTGGGCGCTTTGGGATCTCGGGGAGATTTTGGTTGACCCTCCCGAGTTGAGTGATGGCCTCTGTTTTACATTTGAGGAAGGTCCATGGAAGGGCACAGCACGAAGCGAGAGAGCATCCCCTGCGATCTTGAGACTCCTCTGCTATGTTCTCGAGCGAGATGGGACACCCGGAGGAGCCGAATGAGATGGGAGCTAGATGCCTTCATGTGGTATCGATTAGATCGGGTTATGATTATGCATAACTCCCTTGTCTGACCACGGGACCGGGAGGAGTGTGGGTCGGGAGGCGAGGACTACCATCTGGATGATATGCTGTCACTGGGCAGTGCAAGAGACTCCATTCGAATCGTTCACCTCCATCTCCTCCACATACGCACATCGGCCAGTGCCGGCGAGATACTCCAGGGCCTTCGCAGCCGGTATCGTTGCGGAGTACATCCATGCTGGCTCGGGGAGATAAACGGTGTGATGGATGCCATCGCTCACTTGCGGCTACCGCAGTGCCCGGGATCGAAGGTTGACGGTTCCATTCTATGCGACTCGGATTATGACCCGTCTGGGTCTTATCATGTTCTGGTCGGAGAGAGGAGCTGCGACAGCGGCACAGCATCGTGGATGTGTTAGGCTGCAGCGTGACGGTTTGAACCCACCACCACCACGGCGGTGAGGTGGTTAGGTTTCTTCCCCCATTTTTGTATGTTGCGGCTTTATCAGCGCCTACTAATTTTGTTTAGGATTTATGTATTAGCACGTAGTAGGCGGTGATCTTTTTGTGTTTAACTTTGTATCTGATACTAGCCATTTGGTATATCAAAGCTATTCGAGTTTATATACATGAACTTTTGTATCATGTTTGTGCCTTTTCAGGTGTAATGGTTTTCTTTTCAATTGGACAATTGGTGCCTGTGCACAATTGAATTTGCTCTAGCCCCAGACAATTGAATTGCTGGCGGAGCAATTGAATTGCTACAAAGCTGAACAATTGGTGCTATAAATTTGGATGAATCATCATATTTGTCATATGCTAGAACAAATTCCCAGTGCTTGTTTAAATTTTGGTGGAGTCACGGTTCCAGCATGCTCAACTTAAAATTTCCCCCTTTATGCTAATTCACACTTGCACTCAGGATTATTTCGATAAATTTGTGAATTTGCATGCCTCCTTCGCTTTAAAAGCCGGCCTTAGAGTATGTTGGCTACCTAGGATAGGTTTAAGATTTACCCCACATTTGAATGATGTCTTCCAAAAGGAAAAGAAAGAAAAGAAAAGAAAAGCGAGAAGAAAAGAAAGAAAAGCGAGAAGAAAAGAAAAAATAAAGTCGTGAAGATTTTGGCTGAAACCAGAGCGATCCTAGGGGTGTATGGTAGCCTTTGAAGCCGATGCCTGGCCTTAATTGGTTGGGGTCATCGATTTTGTATTCGTTATGGGTCGGATAGGTAGAGTTTGCGGTGTGGTACTTTCGATTTTCAAAGTCATTTGGAGTCGAGAATTGAAGCCTATAGAGTTAGTGGTCATTGATCCTTTTGGCTTGATCTTACAAACCTTGAGTGGTTGGGAGTCATCGGTGGACCCCCGTTACACGGACTTTGGTGAACTCGAATTTTAAGCATTGCATCCTACATTATAATTGAAAAAAGAAAGAAAAGTGTAACTAGCCCTATCTAGGTTGTTCAACAACTTAAGGCCATGTCAGTGCTAGGTTGGGGGGAGGGAACAAATTTTACACTTTATTGACTTAATCTGGATTTCAAAAAGACCAATTAGACTTAGGTGGAAATCCAAGTTGAGAATCATGGAACCAACATTGACATAGAATTGTTCTCATATGGATTTGGTTCTTTCATATCAGTTTTCAAATTTGATATCAATTGTTCAGTTTAAAGTATTGTGTATAAGTACATCAACCTTTTTGAATCACAACCTTTTTGAAAATCACCACATGCATCTCCTTTTTATTTTTGCATTGCTAAGGGACTAGCAACGTTTTGGTTGGGGGGTGTGATTAGTGCCTCAAAAAGTGCGATTTTGAACCACATCTAGTAGATAGGTTTTTGGCAGAGTGCTTTTTGCGCGTTAATCATATGTCATTTATACCAATTAAGAGTGTTCTAGTCTTCTTAGGCATGATTTGGAATTTTAAGCTAAGCTTGCGAAAATTTCAATAGGATTGCGAAAATTTCGCAACCTTGTAAATTTCGCAAATCTTAAACGAAAATGCAAAATTTCGCTAGACCACTCAAATTCCTTCTTAGCTTGTTCCTTAGCGAAAAACACGATTTAAACTATCACAAAAATTTAAGCTGGCTTAGCGAGGAATTTCGCTATATGAGGAAATTGTCCACCATAAGCGAAATTTTCCATTTCGCTAGGCCTGTTGATTTAAGCTAATTAAGCGAAGTGCTTGATAGCGAGAAATTGATGCTGTCATCCTTTTGTAATTAATGTAAACGTAACCTTGTTCCTTGAAAAAGCAGATTAAACTTCTGTGAAATTTAAGCTAGCTTAGCGAAATTTGTCCCAACGAAATTGTCCACCCTTAAGCGAAATTTTCCATTTTAAAGCACGTTGATTTAAGCTGATGGCGAAATTCTTGACACCCCAGCGAAAATTGACTCTGCCCAATAGATCTTTGTGATGTCTGTAGACTTGAACTGGTGTATTACTTAATTGTCCGATAACAGCTAGGTTCATAGGTTTTTGGTATTTTCATGCCTTGAGGAGAGCCTATATAAACCCCTCTCTTGTTTTGTAAGAAAGTATGAGATTGAAGGGAGCGATTTGTGGAGGTTTATTTTGTAAGTTTTATTTTTGTAAATAAAGTTTCTTCTTTTATTTTAGGTTTTGCTTTTATTTGCTTTCTCTCTTCCTCTCTTCTTTCTCTCCACTTTCTCGTGCCCGAACACCCTCTGCAGGGACAACTGAGAGATGCTTGGCTAAACCTCCTCTTGAAGAGGAATGAAGCAGCTTGGTGGTGGGAGCATATGCATGTTGTCTCTTGTATTAAAATACGGGTAGTGTATTTATGGGCCTTATTCTGAAACATATTGCATAACATGGGATGTTATTGATTTGGCAAATGTCTCTCCATCTTTAGGATGCGGTCTTTCGGGTGAGAGATACCTTGTTGTTCTTTGGAGCTCAAATTATACGAGGCCTCGAGATATGTGGCCCTGTTAGGGTTCTTGAGTGGGGTTGAAAATAACATTAGTTATTATTTTGTGATACTCTCCGTGCTTTAGGATGCGGTGCTCGGGTGAGAGATGCCTTTGTTCTTTAGATGGTCTTTACGAGCCTCGAAATGATGATTTAATGTTAGGGTTTTTTAAAAAGGGACATGCTTGCATCTTGCTGTATTGACTCGAAATAGGAGTTGCCGTGGGTGAGGTTCTTTAGTTAAATATAGATCACATTCTGCCATGCTATATGGGTTGCATGTCTGCTTAGCGAGGATAAACAGGGACACTTGTTTTTGCCTAACTTGCCAGGATTAGTGACGCTAAATCTTCAAGTTAACTTTTTCACCTTTAATTTCCAGTTTTTATAATTCTCAGTTTTAAAACCATTCCCCGTTGTTTTTGAAACCTGTTCCCGAGACCGAATGAAACCTTGCTTCATGCACTGATGCGAGCCATTTTAGGATGAAAACCCACATCCGTGTTCGATTCTGAGCCGCTATCTTGCGGTGGCTTGACTCTACGGCGTGTAGGAGCTTTCAGGTGTATATAAATTTTGTTGATTTTAGCTCGACTGCGTAGCGCGAATCGGATACTTTGTGCCTCGCGCCCAAGTAATTGTTTTTGTCTTCAATTTCACGATTGAATTTAGCTGGCTGGACAAGCGAATTCCAATTGGACTATTGAATTGCTTAGTGGACAATTGAATTGCCTTTGTTGGAGAATGAATCCTGTTTTGTCACTTTATGTTAGAAACGAAATTCCATGTTTGCGTTGTTTTGGTCGGTTGAAATTCCGGCATGCTCTGACTTGAAAATTTCTGCCTTAATTCACCACACGCACTCAATTATTTGTGGGTTTGTGAATTTGTTTACCTCAACTCGCTACTGCTTAGGCCTTAGGCATGTTGGCAACTGGGATAGGTTTATGTTACCCACATGTTGAAGACGATGTTGTCTTCCCGAGAGGAGGAAAGAAAGAAAGAAAGAGAAAAAAAGAAAGAAAAAAGCGAAAAAATAAAGTCGTGAAGTTTTGCCTTGTGAAACGGTCCGAGGGTGTATGGCGAAAACGCTGGCTTGATGCCGCGCTTGGTGGTTGGGAGTCATCAGTTATTTAGTGTTAATTACATGAGTGGTGGGTTAGGTAGAGTCCTGAATTTGTTGAATCTTGATTTTTCGAGTGATTGAGTCAGGGGTGGCTTGTGAGTTTGTGGTCGATGATCCTTTTTGAAGCGATGCTAAACCTTAGTGGTTGCAGGGTCGTCGATTGGACCAGATTACCGGACTGGTGAAGTCGGTTTTTAAGCGTGCACCCACAATATGGTTGAATAAAGAAAGAAGTGCGTAACTATCCTTATCTGGGTTGTTCAGCAAGCAAGGCCGTGTCGGTCTTAGGTTGGGGGGAGGGACAAATTTGAAATTTATTGTATTTTATCCCGGTTACATAATGAACCATTAGACTTGGGTGGAAATTCAGTTGAAATCATGGAACCAATATTGACTGAAATTATTCTTGTATGGTTTGAAAGCTCTTTCATGTCGGTTTTTCAAACTTGGTGTCCATTTTCGAGTTTAAAGACAATGTTTATATGGCACATAAACCTTTTAGAATCATAAAACTTTTTTGAAAATCCTTTGCAGCCATCTCGCTTTTACTGCATTTCTAAGGGACTCTTGACGTTTGGGTTGGGGGTGATGGTACCAAGTGCGCCCCAGATACCTCTAATGGAGAATGGGTTTTAGGTCTTTTTGCCTTGTATTGTGTCTATGTATTATCTGTTGAAGTGTTCAGTCTTTCTGTATCACTAAATGCCATTTAGGGTTATTTTTGGTTGTTTCTGCGGGTTTAGCGTACTTTGGGTTCAATATCCCGGACATGATGAATCTTGAAGATTGAACTCAATTGTCGGCTATCAACAGAACCAATCAAAGAAATGAAGCGAAAGTGATGAAATCGATGCGAGTAGAAGGACGAAAGCAATGCGGTGATGAATAAACTAAATCCAGGAATTTACAGCTAGAATTACGAAAATTTCGTGGAGGATTGCGAAAATTTAAACCTTAATGAAAATTTGTAATCTTAAGCGAAATGTAATTACCATAGACCAAGTACTGTTAAAGCATTGTTCTAACTGAAAATTTGCATTTCATACTCACATAAATTTAAGCTAAGCTAGCGAAATTTATTAACAGCAAAATCACCCTTCCTTCTTGAATTTTGCATTTTAAATCTATCTCTTGGTGATTTAAACTGTGGCATTTCCTTGCCTAGCGGTACGAAACTACTCAGCGAAATTCAACGTGCCTTGTGCTTTTTTTGTAATTAATAAAAGCGAGCTTGATTTTGGTGTATTACTCTCTTGTCCCCTAAAATTAGCCAAATTGTTAGGCTTTGTGGTATTTTTCATACATTGGGTGGCCTATATAAGCCCCACTCCCATTTGTAACTAAACGAAGAAACAACAGTAGCGACAAATTGAGGAAGCAATTTTTGGCGAGTTTTTATTTTTGTAAATAAAGTCTAAACTAGTTTAATTGGGTTTTGCTTTTCTCTATTCTCCTCTTTCATATTTTCTTGGCTGCAAACACCTCTTGAGGATGACAACTCAAAGAGATGCTTGAAGCTAAGCCACTTTTCTTTGAGAAGGAAGGAGGCAGCTTGGTGGTGGGGCATATGCGGGTTGTCCTCTTGTATTTAAAAGCTAAGATAAAGTGTTTATGGCCCTATCTTCTCAAAATATGGTTTGATAGCATTGAATGTTATGTTATTAATACACCATGCTTAGGATCTGATTGCATACTTATTGCTAGATGCCTTGTGGATTTAAATTAGATGGTCTTCTGAGCCTCGAGATGATATTTAATGTTAGGGTTTCTGAGCGAAAAGGACCGTAGATGCATGTTATGCAATGTTTGACTGGAAATAGGAGTTGATTTTAGGGTGAGGTTTGTTAGTTAAACATAGATCCGGTTGTGACAGACTATAGGTTCTAACTGTCATACTTAGCGGATAACTGAGACTTTTTTAATTTCTTGCACAAGTTAAAGTTAGTGACCTAAATCTTCAAAGTTAGCACCAGCGGCCCCGTTTTTCGGTTTTACAGTTAATCGGTTTTCAAGCTCAAATGCATTGTTTTTTGAAAGCAAATCCAGATCCCAGGAAATAGAAAGTGCTTTACGCTGCCGTTGCACTTATGCAAATCATTTTTAGGATGAAAACCCAGTCAGGTGTTGACCACTAGACCACTATCTTTGCATTAACTTGACTAAACGTAGTAAGACTAGGTGTATATAAATTTTGTTGATTTTAGCTCATTCTTTGTGCTTCAGGAGGCTCCCTTACATGCCTAATATTCGGTTATCTTTGTTATTTGAGGTAAAATGGTGCAATTACAGGCAGTAATTTAAGGCTTAAGTGGGAGAATGCAAAATCACACTCCAGCGTCGCGGTGATTTTACGTCACGACTTTGAGGTCCCAGCAGTGCGCCCGAGTCTTCATCATCGATGTCACGGCGTCACTTGGAGGCGTTAAGCGAATTTTGAAATAAAGCGAAAATTACTATTCAGAAAATGAGGAGAGATGACATATGGGCGAGAGAGAAACGGGAGAAGGCGAAGGCTCGTATCGAACAAAGCTCTTTGTTTTTTCTTTACTCTTTTCTGTCTTTCTTGTTTTAATTTGTATGGTTTACACCAAACATGATGTATTCCTTCTACATTATGAACTAAACTATTAGTCCCAGGGTTTTGATGTAACCACAATTTAGGATGGATTGCGCTATTTATAACTTCGGTTTTATTTCTTGCAATTATTGAACGTCATATCTTTATATTAAATTCATAATTGTACTTGATTAATATAGGTATGCTCAAGCTAGGGTTTTGAGATCGAGAGATGATAAGCCTTAGGGACACGAATAAGATATCGTATAATCAATCAGAGAGTATAGATACCATGATTTTATACGTGGAAAAAAGGGTTTGCCATTAATGCATTCGATAGTCTTAAGGTTTGAGGCAAAGATGCAATACAACCCTCTATTAGAATAGGTGCTCAATGCTTAGAGGCGATCATATAAAAGGTCTCACCATTAATAATGCAGAGTGATATAAGCGGGGTTACAGGTTCTAAATATCCATTAGTCGGTGATTGGGTGGAAGTCGAAACCACTAGATAATAGAAGTGAAGAATACACCTTAATTGTCTTTAGTAAGTACTTGAGAATCTATAGCCGCAATTTGGTAGATCTAATATTAGGGTAGAATTGGTTCAATAGTTGACACTCGAGCTTTCGGGTATGGGATGACCTTGACTTATCGGCTAGGCGCCCAAGCTTCGACGCGTGCACTTACGGTAGGAAACGGATGGACTCTCTCTATAAGTAACCTGGCGGGTTCGCGGCTCATCAAGTTTTTGGCCCCATTGCCGGGGAGTTTCGGCATAAGTGTCAATATTGACAATTGTTGTTTAATTTGTTTTTTTTACTTTAAGTTTTATATTATTAAGAATTCTACTAGAGTTTTGTCACTTGTATGCAGAGACGAGGCAGAGGAGAATTAGCGCCTTTTGATCCTGAAATCTAACAAACAACCACTGAACCGTGGATAAGAAGGATGTTGGAAAAATATGTGCTGCGTTGACATGGTAGAAGATACCGACGTAATCGAATACGCCAGAGGATGAGAATGAAGAGCGCCGTAAATGGGGAGCGATAATGTTCTTCGGCGGTGGTTGACAGATGACCGGATATGCTATTGGAGGAATTCACTTTACCACCTACGTCATACGGTCCATAATATATAGACCTGCAGTTCAAGCTAATAATTTGAGGCCAGAAGGTTGTTACATTACAATTACTCCCTTAGGTGATACGGTATTCGGTTCATGGAAACACGAGAGATGATCTAATACTCACTTGTGATCTTCGTAGAAGTAATGTGACAATGTCAAAGAGTATAATGATTGGCCAGTAAAGGGAGCCATACGACAAGATTATTCTTGCCTCGACGATAGAGCGGCGATGGCTAAATTCTAAGCGACCAACTTCAACATAAGTTGGGCGGAACACCTGAGACCGGACTCTGATTAGCAGAGTGAAATAGGTTGTAAACTTTGGAAATTTTCTAGATCTCGGATGATGGCGTGGATCACTTGTAGTTGGTCGTCTCGTGAAATCTGGGTACGCATAGCCAAATTTACGTTGAATTTAAAGCGGTCGGATTTCATGTATTTCGAGGCGGAACGAGCCATTAGCGGGGCGACACATGGCATGAAGGTGCAGACGCATTGTACGCAGGGCTTGGGGACACTGGCACTTGAGTGGCGAGGCGACTACTGTTGGTGGTTGGTGCATGGTCGGCATGGGTGACATGCCATGACTTAGTGTCCAAGTTTGAGTAAGCAATTCTAGCTTAGTGGAGAAACATGAATGGATCAAACTTATTAAAGGGAAGGAGTTCTTTATTTCTAAAATCGTAGAAAGAAGGAAATAGAAAAGTGAGAAAAAGAAAGAGGAGAAAGAAAACGATAAGGAAGGAGAAAGGAAGAGGAAGCTTTTCTTCGATGTTTTTCGGGTACAATTGGATGAAGCTGGTCTACACACACTTGAAGTAGAGTTTTTTCCTCCACAGTTTATTTCCTTGTTTGGGGACATGGAAAGAGCATTTGGTTGGGTTGGTTTGTTAATACTTTAATGAATGTAAGGGACCAAATGATGTATATGTGAAAATGGTCGAGGGTGAATGTGGTAATCTTCTTGGTTGAAGCAAAGTAAGTGTACTCAAGCGAAATGAAAGTATTGCAGCTTACTTTCAGCCCCTTTCCATGAGTCTGCAGTGCATCTGAGTAATAAAGTCAATACAGGAGTCCCGAATATCGTACCGAAGGATTGGAGGTTCTCTCTAATTGGAATTTGATCACCAGATTACAAAGGGCTCACTTCACTATTTAGATGATCAAATAGGATGTGAGATAAATCAATTTAGTGAAACAAAAATGATTAAAACTAATCTAAAATCTACCCAGATAAGCAAACTACTTAATTATAAAAGGTATGAAGAGTCAGCAGGGATGGGGAAAATTGTATTTACAAAACAGTTTACATTTCCTTATTATGACAATTGTAAGTTAGATACTAGATTTGTCGAGCAATGTAGTATAGCTTAGTTTCTCCATACACCATACATTTCACTAGTTAAGAATCCATATTCCTTTTCGAGTGAATAGTCTAAATATACACTTGTAAAATTTGACCTCTTTTAAGATTTGATTGTTTTCTTTTCAATACTTCGACCATTTTCGAGGACTTAAGAATTCTCTTGCCCCCATAGACGGGATAATCTGACCTTCTCGATATGAAATTGGTATCATAAGTCCTTCGAATCTAATAAAATTTGTTTATATCTCATGATTAGATCTTTAACCTGGGATCGAATCCTTTAAATCAGACTAAGGAATAAACCTCGATCCTTTAAATTGATACATCATCATTAATCACTCACACCATGGTATAGTGGTGATCTATCCGTGGCACTGAGTTCGTGGTTTGAATATTAGTCTAACATACTCTAGAGATTCTGGCTCTTACTCTCGGGAATCTCCGTCTGCATTGTCCTTTCGGAGGCCTCACAGCAAATCAAAGCAAAGATCGGCTCTTTTTTGGGTATAAGCTACTAGCCGAGCAGTTAATTATATGAACTATACCAATTATATAAACCAGGTTTTCAAACCCATAAAATAATGAAAAAGCGCAAATACGAATGTTCAACAATTAATCCCAGTGACCACAGAGGGTGTTTAATATTCCATTAGTTCAATCATCACGATCAAAGCTAGCGATAAGAAAAATGAAAAGAAAGAAATCAAGAGACAAGAGAAAAATCTAGATTTGAGCTTAAATCTTCTCCTGTGGTAAGAAATTGAATATCGAGTACGACAGAAATCTTGATAGAAATAAAGTACAAAACCTACAGATCTATAAAAAATAAAAATCTGCGGCAAAAACTAAGAAAATGGTAGGTTAGAGAGAGAAAAACCCGTAAGAAGGCCAGTTTTTAGCAAATCTTTGTATAGAACCTTGAGTGAAATGCGAGATCTACGGTATGGGGCCAGAAATCTCTTCAATAGAAATGAAATATGCTCAGCCTCTGAAATCTAAAACAAATCAAAATGCAGTAAAAAAGCGGAAAAATGGGCAGTGCAGAGAGAGAAGCCCATGAGAGGAGTGATCTTGCCTCTTTACCTAAAAGACGAGTATATATATGGTCTTAGGGTGAAATGGGCTTGAAATTAGGTCAAAATATCAATTTTCGGCCTTTTTTAGGTTCACCGGCGTTTTTGGTGCGGCAAACCAGCGTGTGCTGCTTGTTTTGGGTCGCAACAGTTTTCGGTCGCGACGAGTTTTGGTGTGCTGACCGCGATTTTGGAGTTGCGGCGGTTTTTGGTCGCGACCTGATTTTTTGGGGTGCGGCTGGTTTTGGAGCGACAACTTTGTTTCTTTCAACATGAGCCCTGCTTGCTGCGTTTAACTTCCCAGTTTGGGCGTGTGAGCACTCATTGGAAAGCTCTTTGAATGTAGAATGCAACGCGGTAATTTGAGCCATTTGTTGTTCCATATGGTACATAAAAATTCATCTTCCCAGTGGCGCTTTGTGAGACACCCAATTGACTATTCTTTTAGAAATATATTGCTCTCATTGCCAAAATCTTGTTTTCATCAATAATCCTACAAACCAAGTTTAGAGGGAAATTTTATAGGTTTTTACGCAAGATATGAAGTGTAAAATAGCATGTGAAATGAACTCAAAACTTGATGAGTTTGCACTCATCAAACACCCGAAACTTGAAGTTTTAGCGATCATAGTAAAGATATAAAGAAAAGTTGCTTGTCCCCAGAGCAATGAAAGAGAAAGAGAGTTAATTTCACCACTTTTTATTTAACCAAGCGGTAATCAAGCTTACCCAGGAATATATGATATGTGTCTCAGATTACTGCCTATAGGAATATAGAGGAGTATGATCGATATAATTAAATTCATTTTAATAGTGAATTAATCTATAATAAGACAAGTAGATCATGGTTCTCTTGGTGTGCGTATTAGTATTGGTCCCCACATCCGAACAATTGCAAGATAGATGAGTTTATGAGAATTGAGATAAGTGCGGATCTCTGGAATGGTATTTAGTTGCCAGAGCATTGTTCTTATAATCTCACTATGTAGGCGCACCTGACTCTGAATCAGTAGGTCTTTATAAGCTTGTAATATGAGGAAGGCTTGGGTAGGGTAGTTAGGTAGTCATTTAAAAATTTAAAACACGAACATACATATTTTACGCATTGACGACTCTACTCCATCGATTCTTACCATCGGCATAGTGACCTCTCGAAACACGAAATTAGTTTAGGTGCATCATTCCATACTACACTCCTTATCACTTTTGCACAAATTCTGCATTCTTTCAGCCAAACACGAAGCACCTTTTCAAAACGGGTTATTAGAGGTTGTCTGATAAAACTTACAGCCCTTAGCGAGCTTTAAATCAATAGCTCCCGGACAATTGGCATAGGGACCGCGGTGTTGAAGGGCTGCCAGGTTTACGCCGGGAAGGAAGGCTGCGGCTAGACCTTCGCTCCTCCTTGACTTTTATTGTATTTTGCTTTTTACACTTGATATTTTTCTTTTCTTTTTTGACAACTCTTTTGATTTTCCAACAACTCATTTCAGCAATTTGGAGTTGTTTCTGCAGGAAAAACAACTCCCCATTATATATACATTTTACAATTATGTTCAAATCTCATGTTATGGGTGAGTTTGGTTCTTTATTGAGGGATAGTAATGTATAGGAAGGTTATTGTGGCTTCCAAACTTGGTTTTTATAAAAGAATTTTGTTTATTTAAGGCTTCGACATATCTTGATGCTTAGAATATGCATATGCATATTAATAGGGTTAGCAGAAAGGCACAATCTTTCCAAGGATGGTATATCATTTCTCAATTGTTGTGTTGCCTGTGAATTTCGCCTCAGTTTATAATAGAACAAGTTCTAGAACCTATGGAGATCAAAATTAGATGGATTCTCATAAACCTTCTAACTCCAAGAAAAAACTCCGTTTCCAAGGGTACTTAGTGACCACGTGCATGGATTTTGAGAAACCAATGACTAAATGTTCTATTAAAGAGATAACTCATTAAGCATTAAGTCCTATTGACTTAATATTGTCCTTATGCCAAGGGTTCACTAAGGATCCTTATTGACATCACAACAACTCTACAAAACTCACTAACTCAATAAACTCTAACTAAAAAAAATATACCAACCAAGATAAGTTAGAAGTATCAAACAAAGTCATTATCCGTAAAAGCACTGTAGTAATTCTTCATCCTCAAAGTTGTCATTTGCAACATGTGAGTGTGACATGATAAACTAACCAAAATAAACACCCCCAAACTTTGAGATGAACATTGTCCTAAATGTCTAGCAAATGAGCAAAAGGAAGCAAATAAAGCAATGGAAGCAGTAATAAAGAGAGTTGGGAAAAGGAACTCCCCTCAGAGTCTCGCCACTTTGAATAGGAACCTTGATGATTTTCAGACATTGACATTGGTGTACTCTTGATATACTCTTTTGCTTCTTCTTTGGAGCCATGAAAGTGGTTGGCATTTTCGAACACTTGGTGTGACCACCTTCACCTCAAATGAGTGAGTTTTGATTCTTCAAACCTCCTTCAATACATGCAAAACACTCCACAATCAACAATGATCCACAAAGAACCAAAAACAAACAACCGCCAAGCACAAAACTTTTCTTCCATTATAACCTCTTTGATGCTTGGAATGATGGATGGAAATTGGGTTCAACAAAGGAAAGTTTGTGGGTTTGTGATGGGTTTTGAAGCTTGGAAGACGATGGAGATGGATTGGGGAGGAATGTGATTTAGGATTTGAGTCGATGGGAAATGAATTTGAAAGTGGTTAGAAGTTACAAGGGTTGGAGGGAAAGAGTATGACAAGATAGAGTATAAAGTAGAAAGAAGAAAAATGGGTTTTAAAGGGTTAAAAATCCTATGTTTTCATGACTGTGGTGCTGGTCACGTTAGCAATTCTACTCAACACCCCTGTTTTTTATCCAACTTGTTATACTCATATCTCCTTCATTTTAGCTCAGAATTGGATGTGTAAGGACTCATGGAAAGATCTTTCGATGTAGAATGTGCTCATGGGCTGAGGTGGAACTATTTGAGCCTCAATCAATACAGAAAATTAGAATGTTCAATGTTGTCCAAGTGTGGCCGATTTCTCGAATTCTTGTGGTTCTCCTTGCTTGGCTCTGCTCATATCACTCATATCCTTCAAAAAGTCCTTCATGCTTATATATTCTTCTCAAATTCTCCACAGAAACCCTTAATGCTTTCTTATTCATGCTTAAACTCATCTCTTGTCTTCTAATTCTCCTCAAGCATGATCATAGTCCTTCCAACTTTATATTTCGGCTCACTTGGTTCTTTCATCTCAAAATCCGAAATTATGAACATCTCCACTCCATTTTTTTCACACTTCAAACACTATACCATCAACCAATTTCCAACTTCTTTGCCTTCGCTCTGCAAATTAGTCTAAGCAACAACATGTTGAGCTTCAACCCTATCTTATTCCTCGAAACACTAACAACAAAAAGAAACACCGCTCGGAATTTTCATCCCAAAGAAGAAAAAAAAAAAAAAGACAACAACAAATAAAATAACTAAAAACAAGAAAAAGAAAAGAGAATGGATAGAATCCTTATTACTTAGCTTAGGTTGCCTCCCAAGAAGCTGCTCCATTTTTAGAGTCCAACTAGACTCATTGGAAAAGTACTAGTGCTTCCATTTGACCAATCATTCATCTTGGAAAGCACTTCCTCTTCATAACCATTCAACCTGATGTTTTTTCAGTATTTTGAATAAGAGAAGAACTCAAAACCTCTTTTAATTATGGTCGTGGTTCACCATTACTCTTTCTTCAAACAGTCCCCTATGTGAAGTAGATGTAAACACATTTATGCTTAAGGGGGACTGCCTAAACATGCCCTTTGATTGAAGCAAACCGCAGAATTTTCTGCACATGGCTCTTTCGTCTGGCCAAAGGTAATGGTTGGTGAAGATTGAACTTTGCTTTCTCTCACCCACAAGCAAGTGACTCCTTGTTGATGTCAATCCATGCTTGGTTGATAAAGAAGTGGCCCTCTCTTAGTATATGAGAATTTTGTAGATCCCTCAATGCCCCAAGTCACAAAATCCATGGGAAGGTAAATGTGTCAATCTTCACTAAAATGTTTTCAATACCATTACTTGACTTACTTCTTCAAATTTCAGTTTATCCAATAATGACTCTTCATCATCTAAGTTGTTTAGAGTGTTCTGTTCTCAATTTCCACCATTTTCACCTTCTTCCACAGATTTCGTAGATAGGAAATTTTGCACATTGCTCAAAGGAGTATCAATGCATCTTACTGATTTGGCAAAGTGTTACTTAGAGAGGTCCTAGAGAATTTTTCGAATGCTCGACCCAGTTGTCCTAATTGAGCTTTACATTTTTCAATCTAGCACTAGTGCTGACTTGGAAGGCATTTAAACTGAAATTTCTCATTACATGACACCATCTTCTTGTTCCTTCCACAGATAAAAATCTGCTTCTTAACAGGAGACAACTCTCTTCCTCCTCGAAATGTGGGATTTGAACCCCTTGATAAGGCAATACCCTTGTTCCATGACGGAAGCCATTGTGAATTCTTTTGGTCCAATTTATGAAGAAGCAGGTTCAAGCTGGCTTCTATGGAGGCAAATCTATCTTCTATTGAATGTTCCTCCATAAGTACCAACAAATAAGAAGAAAAAAAAAGAAAATAAAGTACAAAATACTAATAAAAAAATTAACTAAGAAACAAATCACAACCAAAAGATAAAATAAAAATAAAATTGCCTAAATTAGCAAATACCCATTCTTCAAAATGCTAACTTCCAATGAGAGAAAGTGAACTCGCGCCAACTGCGAATCCGCTAAAACTTGTAAGGACCAATTTGATGGCGCGAAAATATATCAAGGGAGGAATGTGGTAAATACTCAAAACCTGACGAACCAAAAGTAAAGTGTACTCAAAAACCTAAATGAAAAGTATTACCAACACTTAACCCCTTTCCAAGTGCACCTGGGTCATACAGTAATAAAGTGGACTCCAGAGTCCGGGATATCGTACCACGAGGATTGGAGGTTCTCTCTAATTGGAATTTGACTCACCCCGACATAAGGGTTTTTCACTATTTAAAGATCAACAGATGGAATAAAAATCACTTTAATTGAAACAAAAACTGATTTAAAACTAATCCTAAAAATCTACCAAATAAACAACTACTTAATTATAAAAGGTATGAAGAGAGTCACTGGTGGATGCAGAGGAAAATTATTGAAACAGCTTTGTATTTCTCAAAGCTCAACAATCAGAGTCAATGCTAGATTTTGGCCCAAGAGCAATGTAGTATAAGTAGCTTGATTTCTCTCCATACACCATACTCTACTAGTTAGGAGATCCATATTCCTTTCTCGTGACAAATGAGTCTAAATAGCTACTTGTAAAATTTGCACTTTAAGATTTGATTGTTTTTCTTTTCAATACTTCACAACCATTTCTGTGACTCAAGAATTCGCCCCATAGACAGGATAATGCAAGCCTTCTCCAATGTAATCGTATCTCGCCCTTCAAATCTAATAAAATTTTTCATCTCCTTTGATTAGATCTTTTGCTAACACGGGATCAAGACTTTTCATCGCACTAAGGAGAAACTCGAATAACTAAATGGATACATCATCTAATTAATCTCACCATGAGTAAATTAGTGATCTATCAAAGAATTTTTTTGAGTTCATTAGTTCCAAGATATTAGTCTAACATACCCTTGGGTTACCGCTCTTTACTCTCGTGAATCTCCATCTCCTGTGTCACCTGGGAGGGCCTGAAATCAAAGCAAAGATACACCCTTTTTGGGTATAAGCTACTAATATTCTCGAACGAAGCATAATTATATGAACTATATCAATTATATAAATTCAATTTTCAAACCCATAAAATAACTGAAAAACTGCAAATCTGAATGTTCAACAATTAATCCCCAACCCTAGAGGGTGTTTAATATTCCATTACTAGATTCCAATCATCACCAATCAAACAAAAAGTAAGAAAATGAAGAAAGAAATCAAGAGACGAGAAGAGAAAATTCCAGATTTGAGCTTAAATCTTCTCCTCAACAGTAAAGAAATTGAATATCTGAGTGCAAAGACCTAAACTTCTTCAATAGAAATAAAAATAAAAGTAAACTACTTCTAAGATCTATTAAATAAAATCGCAGAAAAACTAAGAAATGGGATGTGCTTGAGAGATGTAAAAATCTAGATTTTTAGCTTCACCTGTTCTGGAACTTTAGTGAAATCTGAATCTTGTTATACAAGACCAAATCTCTTCAATAGAAATAAAAATATGTTTCTACAAATCACCTAAAATCTAAACAAATCAAAATCAGAGAAAACCTGGAAAATGGGCAGTCTAGAGAGAGAAACCCCACGAGAGGTTCTCCAATCTTCCCACCACCCTCTTTACCTAAAAACGAGTATATATGGTCCTAGGGTGAAACGGGTTTGAAATTAGGTCAAAATATCAATTTTCGGGCCTTTTAGGTTTTGTAAACGCTTTTGGTCGCGACACGCGTGTTTAATGCAAGAAAACCGTTTTTTTTAGTCGCAACCAGCTCGGTCGCTGGCGCTTTGGTCGCACACATGCCAGGTCGCGACGCTGTCGCGACACAGCTTGTCATGGCGCTGACAAAGAACTCGCTTTTTCTTCTCCAACTTGTCGAGACCATAACTTCTTCGTTTTAACTCGGATTTGGGCGTGTGAGTACTTGTTGGAAAGATCTTTGAATGTAGAATGAAACCATGTGGGAATTTGAACCATTTGTTGTTCCATATGGTACATAAAAATTCATCTTCCCAGTGGTACCGTGAGACTCCCTGCTGACTCTTCTTTGGAAATATATTGCTCACTTTGCCAAATCACTTGCTTTTCATCAATAATCCTACAAACCAAGTTTAGAGGAAATTTTATGAGTTTTACATGAATATGGATATAAAATGCACAAAATAGCATGTGAAATGAACTCAAAACTTAGATGAGTTTTGCACTCATCAATGAATGCCATGCAGAATTTTCTGGAACTAATCTGGTTACTGCATGTTATTGCATATGTTGTTTTTTCTGGGTTTTAAGACTGAAAATCCAGGTTGGTTTGTTATTACTTGAATGAATGCCACGCAAAATTTTCTAGACTGACTGGGTTATCGCATGTTATTGCACTGCTTTTTTTTCCGGGTTTTAAGACTCGAAATCCAAGTCGGGTGTGTTATTACTGAATGAATGCTATGCGTAATTTTTGGAACTAACTTTGGTTACTACGTGTTATCAGATATGTTTTTTTCTGGGTTTTAAGACTGAAAATCTAGGTTGGTTTGTTATTACTTGAATGAATACCATGTAGAATTTTCTAGGTTTAACCCCGGTTGTTTAGGCGCCCTCGTCCGAACGCTGATTCGGGTGTTCTTGGACTTTATGGAGAGCTCATGGAGTCAAAAATCTAGCCATAAGCCATTCAATGGGCGAGGGTGCTCAAGCATCGGTACAAAACTCCGATTGTTGCACCAAGTACGAATCTGCTATCAATATGGGTGTTTCAAACACATCGGGTTGTACGTGTCAGGCTTCGAACATGGTCATTTCTTTGCATGCAGCAGGCTATCTGACTGACATACTATGTCTTAGCCCGGGAATATGAATTATGGCATTACTTGCCTAATTAATGGTTGGAATTATGCTAATACATGCTTGAATGGTGTGTTGACATGAATGAACTGAATGCTAGAAAAAAAAATTGTAGTGCATGCTTACGTGATGTAATGGTTTAAATGTGTGGAATATTAACATGACTGCATGTATGTTGATGTTGAACTGAATATATGAAATGTTGTGTGCATTAGACATGAGGGTTCATGGTACACCCCTAGTGTACAAGGTAAAATGTCCATGTAGAGGTCTTCATACATTGGGCATGAGTTTGAGTGAAGTGGCACAATTGCATTGCATTGGTGTATGAAAAATCACCGCATCACATGGGTGTGTGTACATGGTACTGATTTGGCACTGCATTTAGTGCTGAATTATGTGGACTGGAGGACAGTCCAACGAAACACAATGCAACGAAAATGAAACTGAATAGTCGCAGCAAGTAAGGGATAGACACTTCTCGTGCAGTTCAAACCTCGGTTAGACAACAGATCCATCAGGAAACCCAAAAATGTCGAGGGTGTAAGAGACCGCAGAGATCTCCTGAAAGTTCGGCTTCCCAAAAAGACACGAAACAATTCAAATAAATATCACATAAAGCATTTTTGCCAGGACGGGAGCCTGACCGACTCAGATGATTCAACAGTACTGCAGATTTGGTGGTGGGTCGCAGGTCGACCCGGCATAATGGGCATGTAGAGTGTCGCCCTTCATACATGCATGTAATTTTCTTTTTCTCCATGATACGCACACTATATGTCCCATGGATCAGTCGTCAGGTGACTGAAATGACTGCTTCATGTGCACCTAGGCTGAGCAGCGGCAGGCTCGCCTCTGCATCGCGTGTTAGCTCACCCCCGGCCACGGACCCTTTCGCGCTACAGGACACAATACGTGCGCATCGACGCCTAGAGGCCGGATCTTTGAAACAGCCTGATTTGCAATTTGGACTTATATTTCTGTATATGTATGAGAACCGAGTGGTTTTAATACATATCTGCTTTGTATAGCCAGAACTGACACTGCCCTAATATGTATATTTTGTACCATACGCAGAGAGTGTCAGCTCGGGACCTTGCCGGATTGCAGGCGCAATCTATGAGCATGGCGAATTAAATGAGTGTGAATGAGTCTCAACACATGAGACGTATGGTGTAATATCGTCGCAGCCTTGACCCCCGGGTTTAGGTTATTAACTTGCACGAGCTTGTATACAAATACCTAGGGCTCAAGAGGGCATGGGTTTAGACAATATACCATGTGTAGCACCACAAATTAGATAAATTAATGTCAGCTTGAGTTAGAGTTACCTAGTGCTCGGAAATTGATATCCGGATCACAGTTTGGTATCAAGGTCTATGTAGGAGATCACCTAAGAGTCCACGAGACAGGATTAGATCACAACATGCATTGTGTGTTTTCTTGTGTATGCTTTGATTGTATGTGCATGATTGTGTGTTACAAATTGCATGAGTTATATACGTGGTAGGATGTATATAGGAAATGCAAACACTAGGGTTAAGAAATGTAACCTGAGGAGTTCAGGAAACAAACGAATGTTTCGAGATATTAGGTCTATTACTAGTTGGCATGTACACTAATAGTAGGACACGAAAATGATTCTAAACTTGTTGTTTGACTTGTGTAGATGGAAAGAAGAGGATCTAGGGCGAGGAGGTCGTCCACGCATGCATGGTCGACCACCACTGCTTTATCGCCAGGCCTTCACAGAGGCTACTGGTGCATTTATAGCCATCGCCGCACAAAGCACGCGCCTAGAGGTCGTGGAGGTACCGCGAACCTCCAAAGGTTCATACATCATCCTCCTACGCTCACTGAGTGAAGGGATCCGATGGTAAATGGCCATTGGTTCCGCTGATTAAGAGGATTTTTCAAGCATGGAGATCACCCACATTACCTGATTACGCTAGCTTCATTCCAACTCGAGGGTGAGTCCTAGATCCGTGAGATCGGGTCACGCATCATGACTCGGGATCATGGCATGGCTTCGATTTTCGCAGATCAATGGCGGGAAGTACTTTCCCGCTTCGCTACATGCGGCGCCCAAGAGTTCTTCGAGCTAAGACAGGGACGGCGATCAGATTCTCAACTATGTAGCTGGGGATGATTAGTTCTCAAAAAGTGCTATTTTGAACCTTATTTATTATAGGTTTTGAGTGCTTTTTATGTACTAATCATTCTAATTAAGGTCCTTACTATTCTACTAATCGCATTTTGTGCAATTTTGCGCTTTAGAGCTAATTGTGCCAAAATCATGAGCCGATCCAAGCATGAAGAATTCGAATAAATCTAAAGATCGTGAGATCGAGACTAAGAGGAAAGAAGAAAGGTAAAATGTAAGAACATGAAGCACAAAGAAATTTTGGTCACAACTCAAATCGCTTCGCTCTCCACTATTCATCTCAAGCATCGTTCACATTTAAGCATTGTTCACCTGTATTTCACGCTTTCATTGTTTTTGTTGCAATTTTTTGTTTCTTCCCATTTTTTCCTCAGAATAGCTTTAGTTTCGCAATTACCTTGCTCGAGCAAAGATATGCTTCAGAGACGTATCAGAACAATCAATCACTTCTGGCAATAGAGACTGCATGCGCCCCGCTTCTTCATTTTCTCTCTCTCCCATTTTCTTCCATTTTCTCTCTTCCTTTCTTCGCCGCTAAACACCCCGAGGATGACAACTCTGAGGATGGTCAAGGCACCGCTTGTCTCTCGAAGAGGGAGGGCTACCTGGCAATTCCATTTAAGGTAAACTTTTGGTTCCCCTGCTTTTTTCAAAGCAAGCAGTTTTGAGCATTTAGGTTTCAATCCTTAAATCTAGGTTAGAACTCCTTTGATAAAAAGCCTTCTTCGACAAGATTGCAATCTTAGGTTCAAAGGATTCTAGATCATGGGATCCAGACTGAGATTCAATAGTTGCTTCATTTATCACTGTGAGGTAGATCAGGGAGGCACATTTTCACTGTCTGGGAGCATTAATGTTCAATAAATTTTGTTTTTCAAAAAGGGAAAATCATAGGGTTCGGTTTTTATAGCTAAACAAAGATCCGGTTCGGGAAATGAATATAGGTCATCCTCCTCAACGCGAGGAAAGGGACCCGAGGACCTCTCGGCCCAATGCTTCAAGGAGTTCTTTTTATATTTTATTTCACCTTATTTTCAGTTTGCAAACCATCAACTCTCCTGTTTTTACCAAAACCCCAAAATCCAAATTGAATTCACCATTTTAGCCTTCATCAGAAATCATGTACGAAGAAAACCCATCCGCGTGTTGCACTTGGGAAGCCGCTTATACTACAAGAGTTTCACACGCAGTAGGATTTAGGATATAAATTTTGTCGATTCGATACACTCCATCGCGGGCACGAATCACTAGGATTCACAAAGTTGGCACGCCGTGGATGATTATGTGGCCACCGACGCGGCCAAGGTCGTGAAGTTCGAGACGGGCTTAAGTCATTCATCCAGGAAAGATCATAGGCAACCTACAAGATACGACTCAATGGTCGCGACGGCCTCGACTACTGAAAGTGAGATGTGATGACGCTCAGAGCATCCGAGATGCAAAAGCGCGATAAGAAGAGGGAGCCAAGCTTCTTCTTCAATCTTATGTTGGTGCCAGGTGGACCGGTATTCCACGAGATGTATGGCCACGACCAATACTTCCAAAGTTGTGTCCCAAGCTACCGCAAGGTCGACAATGACATGTTTCCATTGCCATCAGCCGGGACACATGAGGCGGAACTGTCGGCAGATACAGGGGTTTCAAGATCAGGGGACACCACAGTCCCGATCATCAATGGGATATGAGCATACTCGATATGTTTCTCCTTACCCTAGCACTAAATTAGGAATAGGTATCGCCAGTGGTACGGTCGCACGGAGTCTCACGCATGTGCCGTAGGGGCCAAAGTATGGGTCGAGGGGGAAAGTGTACAGGCCGGGACTTCGGGGACTCAGGGGCGTGTTTACGCCGTTACTCCGCATACTCAAGTAGCAAATCAGTTAGTGATTCAAGGTGTGTTTCTACTCTTTCGCCTGTGGGCAAGGGTGTTATTTGAATTAGGTGCATCACATTCCTTTATTGCTGCATCTTCTGTGAGAGTATTGGGCTTAGAGGTTGAGACCTTAGACGAGTCACTGCATGTGAGTTCTCCCCTAAGGACTAGGGTGAGAATTGATCAGATATGCTGGAGGATGTGAGTTAGAGATCTCCGAGATTCTACTCACGGTGGACCTTCACGTCATGGATTCTACTCAGTAAAGGATGGCGACGGTAGAGTTGTAGGAGCTCAAGGTCTAGACACAGGAATTACTAGGCAAGGGTTTCATTAGACCAAGAACTTCACCATGGGGCGCTCCTATTCTATTTGCAAAGAAGAAGGATAAGAACATACGACTGTGCATCGATTATTGATAGTCATCGTGGTTACAACCAAGAATCGTGATCCATTTCTCGAGGATTAAATGACTGTTTGATCGCCGAGAGGGGCACGAGTCTACTCTAAGATAGACCTTCGCCACTCCAGTTACCATCGCCAAGAGTTGTGAGGCGCATATCCCTAAGACCGTCAGATGCGGTATAGGCACTTTGAGTTTGCGATAATGCCCTTTGGATTAACGAATGCACCGGTAGCATTCATGCATCTCATGAATAGGGTGTTCCAGCTCTATTTAGACTGGGTTTAGGTGGTCTTACTGGCGACATCCCGATCTATCTCAATCGGAGGTGGAGCACGAGGGTCACTTGAGAATCGTACTACAGCTTTTGAGGGATCATCATTTATATGCCAAATTCAGTAAGTGCGAGTTTTGGCTTACTGAACTGGGTTTCTTGGGACACGTGGTGTTAACTTCAAGCATGTCAGTAGACCCTGGGAAGGTTGAGGCTATGATGAGTTGGGAGATACCAAAGTCAGTCTTCGAGATACGCAGTTTCTTGGGATTAGCGGGGTATTACAGGAGGTTTGTAGAGGATTTCTTCCGGCTAGCAGCACCTATGATGAGATTGGCCCAAAAGGAGGTCAAGTTTGTGTGGGATGACTCATGTGAGTGAGCGTTCCAAGAATTTAAGAGGAGGCTTACTTCAGCTCCTATATTGATAGTCCCGAAAAGGGGACAGAGGTACATTGTGTTTTGTGATGCCTCAAAGGACGGTCTGGGGTGTGTCTTGATGCAGTCCGGGAGGGTAGTAGCTTATGGTTCCCAACAGTTAAAAAACCATGAGCGTATCGGCCCCACGCATGATAGCGGAGTTGCAATGTAGTCTCTCCTTAAAGATTTGGTGCCACTACTTATATGGTGAGTAGTTCGAGGTGTTTTCAAACCACAAAAGTCTGAAATACATCTTCACGTAGGGAGACCTCAACATGAGGCAGCGTAAGTGGATAGAGTTTTTGGAGGATTACGGCTTCACTTTGAATTACCATCTCGGTAAGGCAAATGTGGTGGCTGATGCACTCAATCGCCATCACTGGGTATCACAGTATAGCTTCTGAGTGGGTGATGTAGACTGTGAGACGCCTCCAAGCATAAGACATCGAGCAAGCCTGTGGTACATTGGGAAGTCTAATAGCTATGTCGTCCCTCTTGGGTAGGGTGATTGAGTCCCAGGGGCAGGATGTAGAGATAGTGTCCATCAGGGACTGAGTATAGTTAAGACAAAGGACATATTTTAATTCACTTGGCCAATGCATGGTAGTCTTCGTGATAGAGGATCTGCAGTGGTTCCCCAGCTAATAGAGATGAGAGAGGAGATCCTCTAGAGTTTAATCGCCTCGATTTGTCAGGTATCCAGTGGCATGAAGATGTACCAGATTCGCCGCGCATCACTGGAGCTGGATGAAAAGATACGCCGTGGACTTTCGTTTCGACAATGCCTCAATCAACAGTCAAGGTCGAGCACCATAAGTTGGGGCAGGGCTACTCCAATCATCGAGGTGGCTGAGTGGAAGTGGGGCACGTCACAATGGACTTTCAGAATCCACTTGCCATGGACACCGTGGAGGCATGACGCGGTTTGGGTGATAGTAGACCTACTCACGAAGTCGGCACACTTTCTAGTTGTGCGGATGACCTTCACATTAGAGGAATTCTACCGGCTATACATTTGGGAGATCATCCAACTACATGGAGTGCCAATATCCGTAGTGTCGGATAGAGACTTGAGATTTACAGCACACTTTTGGTAGAGTTTCCAAAAGGCTATAGGGACGCGACTGACGATGAGCACGCTTCCACCCATTGCATTGCATGGTCACTGAGAGGACTATACATATTTAGAGGACATGTCATGAGCATGCTGATCATAAGGGTAGCCGGAAGAGCACTTGCCCTTATTGAAATTCTCCACAACAACGCTTATCAAAGTAGTATACGTGATGGCACCGCATATATTTTATATGGGAGGCCATGTAGATCTCTGACGAAAGAATGGAGCTGAGCTGTCACTGCTGTGCCCGGATTCACTAGAGACACCACCGGTAAAGTGGGTCTCCATACTGAGACATCTTCTCACTACTCGCATCCCAGAGAAGAGTTACAATCGATGCTTAATGACAACATCTAGAGTTTGAGGTGGGTGATCATGTCTTCTTGAAGGTAATGCCTAAGAGGGGAGTGATTAGATTCGGCAAGTAGGGAAAGTTGTTGCCGAGGTTTATTGGACCTTTCGAGGTACTAGAGAAAGTGGGTACAGTTGCATATTGATTAGCGTTACCACCGAGTTTATCAGGTGTCCATGAGGTATTCCATGTCTCCATTCTTCGGAAGTACACTCCAAATCCATCTCATGTAGTGGATTGGAGCGAGCTTGGTATCGATGTAGATGGGACCTTCGAGCAGGAACCGGTGCGTATTATGGATAGCCAAGAGAAGATTTTGCGATGCAAGACTGTGAGACTAGTAAAGGTGTTGTGGCATCACTGAGGACTGGAGGAGGCAGCATGGGAGCATGAGGACACGATACGTGCCAAATATCCTTTCCTCTTCGAGGACGGATGTACGTGGTTTAGTCATTTGAAGATTCAATGACTCATGGTATTATGCATGTGATCAGACAGATATGTGTGTGTGAATTTCGGGACAAAATTCTTTCTAAGGGGCGGAGAATGTGAGACCGCGTATAAAGTAAACCAATAGACACAGGTTGCAAACCTAGAAATTTTCTAAATCTCGGATGACAACACGGATCACGTTGTTGAATTTGTCTCGCAAAAATCTAGCTACATAAATAATCTCATCAATCTCCAAAATAGTCGATTTCATGTATTTCGAGGCCGACTGGGCTATTAGCTGGCGACACGTGGCATGAAGGTAGGGCCACATGGCACCGTGTTTGGGGACACTTGAAACTTGAGGTTTCCAAGCTACTAGGAATGCATGATGTTAGTGGTCAGTGCATGGTTGGCATGGGTGACATGCCATGACTCGAGCCATGCGTCAAGCTTGATGCAAACTATCTAGGGCTTAGTGGAGAAACATGGAATGGATCAAGCTTAAGGGGAAGGAGTTCCTCCTATTGCAACCGCCTAAGAGAAAGAGAGAGAAACAAAAGAGAAAGAAAGAGGAGAAAGAAAACGACAAGGAAGGAGAACGGGAGGAGGAAGCTTTTCCTCCATTGTTTTAATATTTGGGTGGATCAAGAACTGGTCCTACACACATCAAGAAGTGAGGGATTTTTCTTACCTGATTATTTCCTTGTTTAGGGCCATGGAAATGGAATTTGGTTGAGTTGGTTTGTTATTACTTGAATGTGAATACTACGAGAATTTTTCTAGGACTAATCTTGTCACCGCATGTTATCAGATATGTTGTTTTTATGGGTTTTAAGACTCCAAAGTCCAAAGCTGGTTTGTTATTACTGAATGAATGCCATGCATAATTTTCTGGAACTAATTTGGTTACAACATGTTATTGTATATGTTGTTTTTTCTGGGTTTTAAGACTAAAAATCCTAGTTGGTTTGTTATTACTAGAATGAATACCATGCAGAATTTTCCGGGTTTAGCCCTGGTTGTTTAGGCCATAACGCCCTCGTTCGAACTCCGATTTGAGTGTTCTTGAACTTTATGGAGAGCTCATGGAGTCAAGAATCTATCCATAAGCCATTCAGTGGTAGTAGGTGCTCACATCGGTGCTAAAAAACTGATTGTTGCACCAAGTGTATGATTGCTATCAATATAGGTGTTTATAACACATTGGGTTGTAATGTGTTTTGTTTGAACATGGTCATTTCTTAGTACGCGAAGAGTCTGTATGACTCCGATATACTATGTCTCACCGAATATGAATTGGCGGCATACTTGTCTAAGTAATGGTTGGAATTATGTTAATACATGCTTGAATGGTGTGTTGACATGAATGAATTGAATGCTAGAAAAAATATCAGAAGGTACGCCATTTGATGTACTGGTTTAAATGTGTGGAATATTAACATGACTGCATGTATGTTGATGTTGAACTGAATATATGAAATGTTGTGTGCATTAAACATGAGGGTTCATGGTACATCCCTAGTGTACAAGGTAAAATGTCCATGTAGAGGTCTTCATACATTGGGCATGAGTTTGAGTGAGTTTGAGTGAAGTGGCACAATTGCATTGCATCGTGTATGAAAATCACAGCATCACATGGGTGTGTACATGGTACTGGACATTTAGCATCAAGGCTTATGCTGAACTTGTGGGCTCGAGAGTGGGGTGAATTCCAATTGAGTCACACATTGTTAAATGAAATGGTCGAATAGTGTCATGAGTAAGTAGGAGATAGAGCACTCCCCCATCTCGTGAAAGCCCGAAACCCGGGTTAGACAGGCATCTTAACCCGAAAGCCTAAAAATGTCGAAGGGTGTAAGAGACTCCGCCGGTGAGACCCCAAATAGTCTCGTTGTCTAAAAAGATGAAACGATTAAATAAATATCACATAGACATTTGCCGTGACGGAGTCTGGATCACCCAGACGATTTCCCATCGCACTTACATCGGGTGGTGGGTCTTTAGGTCAATCTTAAGACATGGGGCATGTAAAGTGTCGTCTCATACATGCATGTAGTTTTTTTTTCCATGATAAGACAGCATGTCTGTATGGATTGGTGATGAGTGCCTAAAACACTCATATTATACTCGCGTCAGTCTTCCATTTTCCTGTTTATTTTAGAGTAATTTTATAGTTTTTGTGACTAGAATATCACTGATGTCCTGCTAGAATGCAGGGCATTGGGACGAAAAGAGCGTTGAAATAGGAAGTAGATTTTGAGCAAATGGGAACAAGGCGATGAGGCGACCACACGCCAGCGACGTCCCACATCGCGACGCCTCCACGCCGTGATCGCCAGCCACGCCGCGACGCCTCCACGCCGCGACGCCACCAGATCCGTGACCCTATCATTTGTAGCAATAATGATTCAAAAGGGGGATCGGAGGCGCATTAACAGAGGCACCTGAATTCCGCGACGTAGTGACTCATACTTCGAGGAAGCGCCCGAGATTTGATCGCTTTCATTGTTTGGATATTTTCGATAGAGAACATGTTTTTACTACTAAACAATTTCTTCTTTCATTCATGCCGTTTCTGTGATCTAGCCTAGGGTTATATTGAACCTTGTCAGATGTTCATGGATTAAAGGTTGAAACTTTATATTATTGTTATTTCTCAATATGTTGTAACTATTCTATGCCTACAGATTATCAGATATCGATGTCCGGCCAACATTGGCATAATTACACCACCTGAGATCCGAGATTCGAGAGACGTAGGGTATTCGTGGATCCGGTAGAGTAGACTTCAGCTGATCTCAGAATAGAGAGATATTCCGAACCCGAAGGTGGCAATCGGGGTTAGACATTAATGCATTTCGAATACCGAGCCTGATAGAGATATACCCGATTCTATTCGCGAACAAAGTGGATATTCCCAGAGAGGATACCTCAGAGAAAAGATCACCGCCATTGACATAACAAATATACTGAATAATAACATGATGAAGATTAATCCATTGAACGCGGACAAGGGGAGATATAACCTTAGCTTAAAAAACCAATACGTTAATCGAATCAATAGTTTAGGTAATCTTTACATATTTGAATTCTCCTAGAGTCATCTTTTTCGACATATCTAAAAAGCGTAACCTCCGTAGTCAATACACTACACCCCCGTGGATCGATATCCTGTACTAATGAGTACACTATACCATTGGGCGAAGCGTGCACTCACACACAGCGTATATTTTATACAATCGCGCTACCGCTGCTTTTTGGCGCCGCACGGGACAAAAAGTTTAGATTGATATAGAGAATTAAGCAACAGATATTATTATCGTGAAATTTTCTTTAGTTTTGTTTTGTTCTATCTCTGCGCGCCGGGTTATTTGGTTTTGTTGGTTCGTGTGTATTGCAGCATAGGTTTCAGTACATGCGACGACGAGATCAGGTCAACCAACACCTGTTTGATCCTGAACCAGAAAGACTTCTGCACAGACTGCGCCGAGAACAGAGAACGGAACAGATTAGAAATCCAATAGTCATGGAAAACACCGAAGAACAAGATCTTCGTATCAATGCATCAACTACGAGGTCAATGGAAATCATGAAGGAATCAAGCACCTAGACCGCTTATACACCTGTAGATGACCCTTTCATGCTACGATGAGTTCGTTTACCACCAACCGTTGTTCAGACAGACATCGCACTACCACCTATTCAAGCAAAACAATTCCCAAATTGAAGTCGCCGCGCATGGGATGCTTCGTAATATCTGTGGTTCCATGGACTACCCCATGAGAACCCGAACATGCATTTGACTAATCAAGTTTGCGAGTACTCATCAAGTGCCAACGGAGTGACTCGAAGAAGCTCTAAGGTTACGTTGTTCACTTTCACCTGTGTGATGAAGCCAAACACTCGGCTAAACCAAATAGCCACCGTATTCCACATTACTACATGAACGCATTTAGGTAAAAATTTTACCAAGTTCTTCTTCCCACTTCGAAAATTGCACAACTCGCGTAAGAGATCAATACGCTTGGACAACTAGAGGGGAGAACCTAGCGTAAGTACGGGAAAGATTTCACGACCATCGCTAAGTGCCCACACCACCGATCGACTAGATGGATGCAAGTCACCTTTTATAATGGTCTCAGAAATGCGACTAGGACAATGATTGATGCTTCAAATTCGAGGAGCACCGATGAAGAAACCACAGACTGCTTATGAAATCTTAGGAAGATGTCGCAACCAACAATAATCAACGGCCTGTAGAGAAGGCTACACCCAGAAACACGGGCTGGTGCAATGCATAACGAGGTCCCAACAATCCGTGAATCATGTGGCACAAATGACCAAACGCTTAAATAGACAAAGAAGGTCCCAGCAACACCATCCGCATTCAACCCATGGGAGTTATGTGAATTCCGTGGTGGATGCACAACAGCACCCGAATGTCGGCCGTAACCCTAATCAGAGCAAGCCCGCGACGTGTCCGTGTTTAATCCGAATCAATCACAACAAAGAAGGACAAGATGGGGAACACATCGACCGAATCAGTCCAAGGTGGCGAATAATCGTAACTCAACAATGTAACAACAAGGATATGGGAAGGCGAAATAATCAGAACAATACGTTATCGAACCGAACTAGTGAACCACCCTCTGAGAAAAAGTCGATTTAGAATGTCTGCGACAGATGTTAACTTCCCACTCGCTATGAATGAGACTGTGGCAAACATGCAACAAACAAGCAAACCCAAATTTGAATCAAGACAACCTGGAGAAGTTAGAGGGCACAAATGGGGCCAGCTGGCAACTTAATCGACGTAAAAGACAACCTGGGGTCTTACCAAGAAATTCGCAGGTAAACCCAAGAAGAGACGGAATGAGCATGTTAAAGCAAGAATGTGTCGAGAAGGGGAAGAGTTGAAATGAAGGCCATAACCCCAAATAAGCACGCTAGAGACTCCAGAAGGTCATTCAACCAGAGCAAAAAGATGATGCATAAAGAACAAATTCTGAGAAATACCAGAGAACTCTACCGACGAAAAGGTCAAGATACCAGCCTTTACCCACGGCCTCAAGAAGAAGAAACTGATAAGCAATTCACGAAATTCATGGATGTGTTCAAAAGCCGCATATCAATATCCCATTTGGCCGATGCCCCGGAAAGTGTGATGCCCGCTTATGTAAAATTCATGAAAGACATCTGTACTCATAAGAGACGATTAGCTGATTTCAAACAAAGGAACTTAATCGAGGAATGCAAAGATCCAGAGGAGTTTCGAAAGCTCAAGGACCCGTGCAATCTAATTATCATCCTCAGACCATTGGAAATGCTATCTTCGAGAGCTCCTATGTGATTTAGAAAAGCGCATTAATCTTATGCCCCAACGCATTTTCAAGCGCTTGGGATTAGATAAGCTCAGCCCGACGACAAATACTTCACTTTGCAGGATGCATCTTTGAAGCATCCGAGAGGGATAAGAAGATGTCTGAAGTTAAGGTCGATAAGTTTATCTTTCCAGCAAGATTTCATTGTTTCGACATGGAGGAAGATGTGAGAACAATTAACACCTTGGAAGACTATTTCTGCAACTCGGCCGCAATGATTGATGTACGCAGGGGCGAACTAAACCTAGAGTACAAAGAAGAAGAAGTGAAGTTTAATGTATCGGATTTACTGAGACACCCAAAGCAGAAGTGATACTTGCTTCCATAACGAAATGGTCAGGCTATAGTTGTCTGTACCAAAGTGGTCTCACCGACCTTTGAGACTAGCCTCACGAGAAATGAGTCTGGCAACCCGAGCGAAGAGGCGTAAGAATATGTCAAATGGATGGACTCTTTCGACACACAGACAGAATATCGAATCTCTGAGAAGGAGCAGAACTGGTCCCATCGATTGAAAGCAACCACCCACAATGGAACAAAACCTCTACCTAGCCATCCGGGCATGCATACCTCAGTGAACTACACCACCCGTGATCATCTCCGTATCTTTGACAACACTGTGTGAAGAGAAATTATTGAGAGTCCTTCTTGAGATCATACATGCACTGGATGGTCTCTAGCGATCTAAAAGGGATCTCGCCCTTTCATGTTCATGCATCGTATTTACTAGGAAGATGATAAACCTTCAAAAAGGGAAGCGCAGAGGAGGTTAAACTGACAATGAAGGAGGTCGTCCAGAAGAAGTGATAAAATGGCTAGACACCGGAGTGATTTATCCTGTTGCATGAAGCATGGGTAAGCCTGGCCTGTAGTGCCAAAGAAGGGAGGAACAACCCCGCTATCGTGGACTGGCAACAACATCATCACTGTCAACGTTAACGCGGAGGATTTGTATTGATTATCTAAGCTGAACAAAGCCACTCGAAAAGATCACTTCTTTGCCGCTTTGCATCGAGCGCTCGAATGAATGCCAGCAAATATGACATATTGCTTTTCGGATGGATATTCGTTATAACCAAATCGCCATACCCCCGAAGACGAAAAGACAACATTCACTTGCGTCCTTTGGAACATTTGCCTTCCTACGACGTTCTTTGATCAGGCAATGCACCGTACTTTTCAAATGATGTATGATGGCCATATTCGACATGGTGGAGAAAAGACAATTGAAATCTTCATGGACGATTCAAAAGAATGGGAAATTCATTTGACAAATTGTTAGAAAACTCAGACAAACTGGCAAGATGTACGAGACCAACTTAGTACTTAATCGAAAAGTGCCATTTCATGTTACAAGAGTGGTATTGTCCTTGACATCTGATCTCAAAGAAGAGGGATAGAGGTAGATAGCCAAGATTGAAGCATCGAAGTTACCCCACCCTCGTCTCTGCAGAAAGCGCGGATTCAAGTTTTCAGGGCCACGCTTGACTGGCATAGGCGGTTCATCAAGGATTTTTCACGTATTGCAAAACCGCTGTCTAACCTGCTAGTCCAAGGGATCCCATTTGAGTTTGATTCGCAATGTTTGCATGCATTCTCGTTGTTGGAAGGATAAGTTGGTTTCGCTCCTATCATAGGCACCAGGATTGGTCCTTCCCATTTGAACTCATGTGGATGCCACTGGTTTCAATTGGGGCGCCTGGGCGTAAACGTAGAGAAAATCTTTCTGTGTAATCTATTGCGCAGTAGAACCCTAAATGATGCTCAGCTAAATTATGCCACTACAGAGAAGGAGTCAAGGGCTATCAGGTTTCGCTTGATAAGTTCAGCCATATTTGATTGGCAACAAAGTCGTGGTGCACACCGATCATTCCCGCCACATACTTGATGACCAAGAAAGATGCAAAACTCGATTAATTCGATGGGTCCTTCTGTTACAAGAATTCGACGTAGAAATTAAAGACAAGAAAGGCACTGAAAACCTAGTGGCAGACCATCTTTCAAGATCGGGCAGGGCTAGGATGATGTTCCAAGCAATGATGAATTCCGCACGAGAAACTCTCGCTATTGTAGACAAAGGGCAGTTCCTTGGTTCGCAAATTTGTGGAATTATTTGTGATAAAGTGGTCCCTCCTAATTTAACTATCGCTATAAGAAGAGGCTTTTCAGACAATTTGAAACACTACTATTTGGAGGAGCCAATTCTTTACAGACCGCGCCGATCGTCATATGAGATGTGTGCCCGAAGATGAAATACAGAGCATTCTAAACCATTGTCACACTCTACCGTGTGGTGGACACTGCGGCCAGAGAAACGTTTCTGCCAAGGTGCTTCAATCGGCTTTTACTGGCCTTCCTGTTTAAAGATGCTCATCAATTGCTTCACTTCAGGATAAATGTTTAACGAATGGGGAACATTCTTAGAAAGGCACAAAGCCACCCATGATCCCATTTTGAGGTAGAATTGTTTGATTTATGGGGGATATATTTCATGGGACCATTCCCGTGATCATACAAAGAATCAGACATCTTATTGCGTGAGACTATGTCTCCAAAGTGGGTAGGTTACCTTACACACACCCAATACGCTGTCAGTGGCTCAATTCCTCGCAGCTAATATATTCTCACGCTGGAACTCCTCGAGCCTTGATCACGTATAATGGTACCCATTTCGCAATAGCGTGATTGACAAGGTATTTAAAGTATGGGGTACGCTATCGTACATCTCTGCATACCACCCTTTGCAGCCAAACTGGACAAGCAGAGGTATCAAATCGAGAAATCAAATACATTCCCGAAGACGCTTAACGCTCCAAGAAGGATCAAGCTCAAAAGATGGACGATGCACTCGGGCATACTCTACGCATTTAAAACTCCTTCGGGTATGTCACCGTTCTCGTAATCGCTTACGGTAGCGTGTCATATTCTCTGAATCGGAGCATCGAGCCTATCAGCCACCCGACAGCTTAAACATGGATAGTACATTGGTTGAGAGAAACGACGTTCCAACTCAAATAACTAGATTTAACACCCAAACTAAGCGCATGAAAACGCCCGCATCTATAAAGAAAAGACTAAAGCCCGCACGGCCAAAACACATCACCGTAAAGGAGTTCACAACGGACAATGCTTTCCACCCTTCTTCTATTCACCCGCCTAAAGCTTTTTCCCAGTGGAAATTGAAGTCTCGATGGTCCGGCCTTTCACAAAGGGGACTCAAGGTCTTTTCACACGGGTGGGGCGTGGTTACACATCCTCGAGAAAGGCACATTTACCGTCACCACCTAAATCATCAAGCCGATATGGAGGCGAAGCCCCGTTGCATAAACAAACGGCCTTTTGACAAAGAAATACAAGACGGAGTAAGAGATCATAGGAGTTTGGGTTCCTTTGCACATTGCGACCGTGGTCAGTTTAGCTAACGACATTAAAATTAGCGCTTCGGGAGGCAACCTGTTTCTTAAACTTTTCCTTTTCCTAGTTCCAATTTCTATTGTTTATTTTCAAGAATATAAGGTTTTTCCGCTCTCAGACCTGTTTCTACTTGTTTGTTTAATTTCAGAACCCGCGAATGCAGCTAGTGGGGAAGATTCGTTCAAGAGGTGCATTACAAGTCCATAAAGTCACAAGTACGAGTGGAGAGGGTTTTCCTGATCAAGAGATCATCAATGTGCACAAATTTATGACTGATCCATAACCTCTCTGTCACGTCACGACGTGGACCTCCCACGTCATACCAAATTGTCCCTTTCTTTCGCCACGTCAAGACGTAGATCGCGTCGGCCGCGGACGCCATTTTCTATGCCTTCCGCCACGCCGCTGACGTGGATTTCACGCGACGCCATTTATGTTGGCCACATCGCTGACGCGGACTTCACGCCGCCGCGACGCGTCATTTCTATAAGTTTCACGCCGCCGACGCGGATTTCACGTCACGACGCCATTTTACATACCGCCACGTCGCGACGTGGGATTCCAACGTCGCGACGTGGATTAAATCCACTCTCTGTCACGTCGCGACGTGACCCCGCACGTCGCGACGTGGCCCCGCGGTGCCCAAGAGCACACTCCATTTCTTGGCGCCCACCACACAACCAACTCCTTGAAACCCTAGCCTCAACAGACTCTGTTTCTAAATTTATTCACTGAGCCTTTTCCCACATCAGCTCTGAGGACCTAAGACTGCTCTACGACTCACTATTGTGCTCTACGTGTCACCCACTCCTTACCTAGTCCCGGTCATTGTGGCATTCCCACCACATTGTGCTCCTATTCTAGCTTCCGACATTTTCTATATCTTTGTACTCACAAAGCTGGTTTAGTGGGTCTATTAGTGCTCGCTAGGGTCTATTAGGTCTAGTGGTAAATTGGTTTAGAGTTTCGAGTCTCAGTCATACAGTTTTCCCTTTAGCACACTAGGTGTTTGTGTTTTCTTTGTTTGAGTCGAGGTGCCCACTTGAAATGCACCACTACTTGTCTCCTAGTACAATATGTCAGCAAGAAAAATCGTTTCCGCTGCCAGTGCAGACTGTGGGAGGACCCGACTCCCACATCTGATGCCTCACTAGCTTGTAAATGCGAGGCCGACTCTATTTGGCACCACGAAACCGTCGTTGCTCATTAAGGAGAAGGGGGTTTCCACCACCCGATGACTTCTTTCCGCTGTGACAATCGCGCTTAAGGGATGGTGTGCTCAGGCCAACCACCTCATCCAGCGAAATGATGAGTGTGGTGCGGAGTTCTACGCCTAACTGGGATCCCCATGCTTTGAAGAGAGCTCGCAGGCGATTGGTCGACTCAAAGGCTAAGTCGATCAATAGTTATTACAGCCTAGAGCATAGTCCCTTCGAGTCAGTTCGGACGGGCCCGCGTAGAAAGAATCGACTAATTCCGAGATTATACGCGTATTGACCAAATGGTCGTAAGGAGTGGAGAATCAATAGTGCTGGTCATGTGGTAAATTTCAAGGCCAAGCATTCGCCTCATTCCCGTTATTCGCACCACTTCATCAGCCGCCGCGCCTCATTCCGACGACGAACGTGTGAATGATCGCCCAATGCCGTCTTCCAACTATGCCATCTTACGTGGTATACCCTTTGATGTCCAAAAAAGCAGGTTATCGAGGGATGCATCCTCCATAACCGGATGCACATGAACTCGGGACACTTTCCGATTCGCTTCAGAGCAACAAGCCTGGGTGCCCTCGATCGACACTCCACACCGCTTCACCCAATCAAAGCCATATCATTGGCGGATGACACTTCGTGTCCCGCAACCCGAGGGGGCCTCCACGACGGGTCATGAGCCCTGGACGAGGATCTAGCGCACTGCTTATTTGGATCCCGGGCGATCCCTGTGGAGAGATTGGCCGCCCCTCGTCCCAAAACCCACCTCCACCACCATTCCCAAAGAGTCTTCAGCACTCCCTCCACCCCCGCACTATAATCCTAAGTGTTTCTCTCACCGAGCGCTGACGATTCTAGGATGAGACCCGTGAGCACCCGCACCCCTGGGCTTCACAGGATTGAGGCCCTCCCGTGCCGATGAGGTGCACTTGCATCGGGCCAACCAAAGCCACCATTCGCAGAAGAAGAAGCAGCCCAGTGTGCCCGCACGTCAGCCTCGCTTTTCATCGCCTCCACCACTACCACCCAGCGATCATCAGGGAGTCCCCCCACCTCTACTATTTATTTTACACAAAGTGGGGACACTGGCTATTTTATTGGGGGGGTGTGGTGATCGTGTTTTGTTTCGCTTTGTTTAGTTCGTTTGCTTTTTAGTGTTTTTATAGTGCTTTTCTTTATAGTGCTTTTATTTTGTTCAAGATAGTCATGGTTTCTATTTAGTTCATGTTTAGTTCAAATTACCCGAAATATGTGTAGTTCGTTTGCGTTGTGTTAGGGTCAATCTTATATGTAATAATTCGCGTGTTTGTGTGCCATGTGCAACAGGATCACTTTTGACCGAATTAATGACCAACATGAATGCTCACAATGCATACAATGTTTTGATGTTTCAGAATTAGGTTGAATGATGGAAAGGGTTAAGGAACCAATCCCGAGTAGTCAAGACACCAGCTTCAAGAACCGTATCACACTCACACACTAATGACCTTCGAGCATGCATAGCGCCAGACCAACCAATCGGGAGTTCACTAACTCGGGAGACTCGAACCATTTAAGTGATGGGACACCTAATAAAAGTGATTGCCATCGGTTTCAAACAAAGAGAAAATACAAAAACAATAGAAAAAGTGAAAAAGAAAAGACAAATGACAAAAAAATAGTATCTGCATAAGAATAAGCGAGATCATCCAATCGGAATCCCGGCACAGTCCGAAGGGCCTGTCAAAGCCTAATGCCCCGAGCCAATCGGGTCGGGGAGAGAGTCATTGGACTTCACCGCCCGCTACATGGGACGTATGATGATCATTCACGCAACCTTAGGGCCCCGAAGCCTGCTGGAGGTTCGGTGAAGTTTGAAGGGAATTTAATGCCCGTGCTCCTTAACTAATCGGGTGGGAGTCACCAATGGATCCCCGCTATAGGAACACTTGGCTAACTTCTTGGCACTAGGTTTTCTGTTTATTTTAAGTACGTAGGAAGTTTCAGTATTTGGCCCGTGAATAAATCGCTGTCTTATCCTTTTCAGTTAGCTTCTTCCAACAGGTGAGTTGGTTTTAAGTTTGGGGTGCTCAACTCGTATGATATGCCGGAGGTCATTCATTATAAGCACATAGGGGTTTTGGGAAAGGCTATTTGAAAATTATGGGATTTGATGAACTAGTCACTTCTACCTACTAACCGAAGTTTACGAAAGTCGAACACTTGTATGCATTTTGTGAACTTCAAGCAACACAGTGGGAGTGTGAGTCAGTCCAATTTGATCCCCTATTTTTCAGCATGTGCAACACTGTCTTAGTGTTAGTTGCATTAGGTTGTGTGTGTGTGTCCTGTTTCGAGTCAGTTCTTGCTTGAGGACAAGCAAGAAACTAAGTTTGGGGGTGTGATGAGTGCCTAAAACACTCATATTATACTCGCGTCAGTCTTCCATTTTCCTGTTTATTTTAGAGTAATTTTATAGTTTTTGTGACTAGAATATTGATTTGATATGCATTGTGAATCACGGGAGCATTGGGACGAAAAGAGCAGCGATGGGAAGTAGATTTTGGAGCAAGTAAACAAGGTGATGGAAGTACACATCGCGTATGGCGTCCTCACGTTCACGGCGTCTCCGCATCGTGTCGCCGCCACGTCAGCGGCGTCTCCGCATCCATGACATTTCGAGATACACCCTATTATTTAAAGTACAGATGATTCGAGAAAGAAGGGGGGGATCGGGAGGCATACGACGGAGGCACGGGTGCAGATCGGGAGTGGCTCCATATGCCGAAGGAAGTGCCGAGATTTGGCGCCTTTCATTGTTTGGATATTTTCGGATAGGAGAATGATGTTTTTACTACTAAACAATTTCTTCTTTTCATTCATGATGTTCTAGATCTAGTTCTAGGGTTATATTGAACCTTGTCAGATGTTCATGGATTAAAGGTTGAAACTTTATATTATTAAGTTATTTCTCAATATGTTGTAACTATTCTATGCCTATGATTTAATCGTATGTTGATGTCTGGCCAACATTGGCATAATTACACTGGATCTGGGTAGAGTAGACTTCAGTTGATTCGGTAAATAGAGATATTCCGAACCTGAAGGTGGCAATTAGAATTAGGACATTAATGCATTTCGAATCTTGAGTCGGGATAGAGATATACCCGATTCTATTCGCGAAATAGGCGGATATACCTCGAGAGGATACCTTGTAAGAAGAAAAGATCACTGTATTGACATATTGTAAATATATTGAATAATAACATATTTAGAGAATTTAAAATCATTGAGGCGTGACGGGAGATATAACCTGAGCTTAAAAATAATCGTTAATTAGAATTAATAGTTTAGGTATTAATCTTTATATTTGAATTCCCTCTGAGTCATCTTTCGGATATTATCTAAAAGCGAACCCTCATGATTAATACACATCACGTGGATGATATACGGCGCCACATTTTACTATACTACTGAAATTGACGTGCACTTTGCTGCAGGCGTATATTTTATGCACGCGTTTTCGGCACATCAGTTAGGTTATTTTGTGTGTGCAAAAATTATCATTTTCATATTTTCAGGTGAGGAGTAGCTCTGTGTTGAGTTTTGTCTCTCTATTAGACCAGCGTTATCTCTTTGATGAGATCAAGTGTGTACATGCATTCGATCAAAATTTCTATGTGATTTTATAGCTAAATTGCATGATTCACATTCACCGTCACTAATATTTAGCTAATCCACATGCATAATGAAACTCTGAGGACACGTCGATATAGGGTTAAAAGGAGCTAAACAATGAAGAAAGACCAAGCGGAAGACAATGAGAAGTGAGTGGAGCCTTAAGATTTTACAACTAGAGACTCCATATTTGCGATTAATGGCTCTTAAGTAGCAACATAGAGGCCCTCACGTTCTGGCCAGACAGATAGACAGAAATTCAGGTATCCGCGATGCGTGGCGCAGCCTCTTTGCCGTGGCGTAGCGAAGGTCTTCTTTTCAAGGCTGGGCATTAAAACTCGTTTCTGTTTGGGTGATGGTGGGGCCCGCTTCCGGTATAAAAGGAGCGAGTTCGAGGGCATAAGGGGATGGTGGATTGAACACGAAGAGACGAATAGAGAGATTAGCCGAGCGGATTCGAGAGATCGCGGCGGTCTCTTCTATATTTCATACGATTCGTTTGATCTTTTGAAAATTTTCAATCTATAATGAAAATCACTATGAACTAACTTTTCTCTCTAGGGTTTGTCAACCCCTAACACTTTGTGGATTAGTATTAATTGTGGTTTATTTAATATTGATATGAATTTCTATATCAGTTGCTTCTCTTTGAATTTAATCACATGTTATTATTTTGTGTTACTTAGCGCCTACTAATGTATGAGTCCTAATATCGAGAGAAGATGACGTAGGGACATGGGTAAAGCAACACTTAGTCAATCGGGAATAAGATATCCCTAAGTGCTTTAGAAGTGCACTTGCATTAAATGCATCTCGAGTCAAGGAGTCGAAGCAGATGCATACACCCACCTAGCGAGATAGGCGGTTATAAGCAGGAAGATATCTTGTAAACGATTAACCCTTTAATAACATAAATCATATAATATTAAAAATAAATGTACTATCTAGGTTAAAATAATGGGTGTGGTAGGCGAAGGCAAAACCACAGTTTCTCATCATTACCTTAAATCGAATTTTTAACTAGTAGGCTTTCTTTAAAATCTGTACTTTGTTTCATAATTAGCTAGGACTAGATCAAATATTGTCTGAATCATCAACTTCTTGATGTTCAACACGTTTCTCTTCATTAAGGGCGACATGACTAACCACTATACTATGTCAGAACTCAGCCTTGTACTGCTACTTGCAGTACCAATTTACCAACTTTTTTCCATGATTAGGTACTATGATGCCAGTCAGAATCAACAAAATTTTGTTTCCTCAGTTCCTCTCTGTGTGATAATCTGCAGTATAGCGGTCTAGGGTTAGAACACGGGATGGGTTTTCATCCCCTAAATGATTCGTATCATGATTCGAAATGGCGAGGCTTTGTTTGGACTTTTGGATTTGGAGTAAAAACAGGAGGTGAGGTTGTTTACTGAGCCTTGAAGCTTGGTTTAAATTAAAGTATGAAATGGTGACCTTGAAGGCTTGGGTTACTAGCTTGATAAAATGAGGTTATAAAGGTGTCCTCGGGTTATTTTACCGCATTGGGCCAAATGACATATAGTCATGGCAAAACGGGATCCTTTGTTTGGCCCCAAAAATAACCCTTAAAACACTCCTATTTAGGTCTAAACATGTCTTAGGCATTTAATGTTCAAGCCAGTTTGAAAACCCTTGCATTTAACCACCATTTGTTGGCTAAGTAAATGACATCTAAAAGAATATCGATTATCTACCCATAGAATGCATTGAACCCCTAAAAATGACAAGTATTGACCAAAGAAACACATTAAATGGCATTAAACCCTAGTTTGAAAAGTTTGGAACAATAGGTATCAATTTTGTTTCATTTAAAGCGAGGACCACTTGCAACCCACCATTAATCAACCTAGCAACCCTCCTCTTCAAGGTTTTGAGACTTAGCCAAACATCCTCCAGGTAAATATCCTCAAGGTGGTGTTTGGCGGCAAATGAGAGAAAGAAGAGAGAGGAGAGAAAACTGTAAACCTAAAACAAAAGCTGCGTGAATGAATGCTTGAATGAAAAGTTAGGTTACAAAAAGTTATAAGGTGGCTTATATAGCCATACAAGATGTGTGAAATACCAAAAATACCAAGAATATATGATTACAATAGGGGACAAAGTGGGGAATTACACAAAAGCAAAATTCGTTTGGATCAAAACGAGAGAGATAGATTTGGCTATGAATAGTGAATTTTATTCATATCATATGAAATTTCGCTATATAAAATGTGAGGCATAGAAAAGATTAAATTTTTCGCTGCCACACAGTAATTTCGCTATGATGGCAATTTTCTATCTTAGCGAAAAACTGTATGGCAGAGAGACATGAGTTGGAACAGACCATGGGAGAAATTTTGCGATCAAACATTGCAAGAAAGCGACGGGCGAAGAATCAGCGACTACAAGGTGTATCATTATTCGGGTTCGATATCATTTCTTCAATTCCCTTGACATTTCTTCAACTCGACGATGAGAATCGTAGGGGTCATATATGAACATGGCATAAATGGCGCAACTCAAAGCTAAGCTTGAAATGATGGCTTCAAGGCTCACAAAACTTGAAAAAATTGCAAAACACACTCGTAAAATCAGTAGCACTAAACGGACCTACACATGTCAATCGGCTTAATTCATATGATTAGTACGCAAAAAGCACTCAAAACCTATCTTAAATAGGACTCAAAATAGCACTTTTTGGGTACTAATCACTCACTTTCAGTCTGTCAAGTTTTTAGCGTCGTTGCTGGGGAGAAGTTTAGTGTTGATATTGACAACAGTGCCATAGACTATACTTTGGATCAATTTTATTTTATTTGGTTGCTGTGCTTTTTTTTTTTTCTTCTTCCCATTGTCGTTTTTTATTGTCTTTGTTTAGGTATTTTGCCTTATTTCATCCGTCTTTGTGACTTGAACCAACTATACTAATGATTTCAGGAAAGCAATTAGTGTGCATGCAAAGACAAGATTGCAGGGAACTACTTCCATTCGATCCTAAACCAGAACAGACATTACATTGATTACGTAGTGAAGCACATGTAACCCAATTTAAAATCATGCAAAATCACGAGGATTAAGGACAGTTCCAAGAAAGGAAAGAACCACATGTGGATCAAAATGGACAGAATCATAGAGATTAGGCCACCAAATAATTTGTACAACCTGATAATCCGCATATGCTACTCGAGGAGTTCGCCTTACCACCTATAGTTGTTCAATCAGCTATACGATGACCACCCATTCAAGCGAACAATTTTGAGCTGAAAGGAGTAACTCTACAAATGCTCCACAATATACAGTTTCATGGGTTGCCTAGTGAGAATCCGAATGCACATTTGACAAGTTTTATTAAAGTTTGCGACACAGTCAAGTACAATGGAGTAATAGAAGAAGGTGTCAGATTACGTCTATTCCCACTGTCACTTAGCGACCGAGCTAAGCATTGGTTGACTAGCTAACCACCGAATTCCATTACCTCGTGGAATGACTTAGTGCAAATTTTTCTAACTAAAATTTCCCACCGTAAATACTTTTGGTGCAGAGATCAACACATTCAGACAATTCGAGGGGGAGAACTTGGACGAGGCCTGGGAGAGATTTCATGAGCTACTAAGGAGATGCCCGCATCACATGTTAACTAGGTGGATGCAGGTGCACACGTTTTTTAACGGTTTATGCGATTCAGCTAGGATAATCATTGATGCCTCAACAGGAGGTGCCCTGATGAAAAAGACTACATATCAAGCTTATGAGATATTGGAATATACAACCACTAATTCTAATCAGTGGCCTCGAGATAGATCAGCGCCTAGGAAGTCCTTAGCGAGAGTAGACATAGAAGTTCTCAATAAGTATTTGTCTGTGAATGTATAGACTAAACCCTTCAATTTTTATACCTCTACTGGAGCCTTACAATTCTCCTGCAATTATACCCAAATTGGAGTTAGGTTGTTTAAAGATTATAAAAATGTCTTATGTTCTTGAATTTATGAAATGATTTAGTCTAAGACACTACAAGTGCACAAGTCATACAAGTAGTAAAAAAGATGTAAGTCTAGATATCATTCCCTCAGAGATTGATAAAAATTTTAAAATCAATTACCCAAATTACTCAGGATCCACACTATTTGCAATTCCTTGTAACAGTTTAAAAGAAAACTAAGGTTGGAAAGCAAGATTATCCTATATTATATTTCTATAATGAAGATAAAGTTGGAAAGAAAACAAATAAAATAAAATGGATTGAATCAGTTCTCTGTTAGAAGTGAACACTTGCAAGGAACTGTTGTGAAATTGCCAATTTCGACATCATAATATATTGTGACTCTCTCTCCTAATTCTGGATTTGTCAAAGATTAATAATAGTGCAGCTTGGATTTCTCCTTAACTTCACCAATTAGATGTTCCTGATTCTTTCGAAAACAGGGATATAACCATTTACTTGTATTCAAAACACTCTTTATAAGATCTGGGTATTTTTATTTTTCAATACTTCATACCCATTTCTTAGGACTACAGGTTTCTTGCTTCCCAGGAACACTTGTGTTGCAAGACCTCTACAAAATGGTTGATGACACTTCCTTTAGATCTGATGAAATTCTCCTTTCCTTGATTAGATCTCGTAACACGGGATCGGGATATTTCCATCAAATCAAGGTGGAAATCTCTTCTGCATTTAAATAGATAAATCATTTAACTCAGCTGTAAAGCACGGTGAGATTGAAGTTTTAACTAGAAATGAACTCTCAGAGCTCTTTAATTCCTCAATAATAGTCTAACATACCCCCAATTGAATGCTCCAAGCTCTCAGGAATCTCCATCTCTGTGTCACTCAGAGGGCCTCCTGGAAATCAGAGTAGGATACAGTCCTTTGTAAGGTATTCGATACTAATATTGAGAACAATTCAACTCATGAACAACATCAACCAAACAAAGTACAAATCCAGGAATTCCCTCTAATTTATATAGAAAAGACTATAACTAACAATAGATCCATTCCAATGGAAGCTACGCTTCTAAAAAACTGAATCACAATCTACAATGGAGTAGTGATCAAGCACCTCCACTGTAACTATAATAAACTGAAAAGAAATGAATTCCAGAAATTGTCTAGACTTCATTAATTCCAGGCAGTAATTGGAAAAGAGATTACTAATAAATCCAGCTTTAAGATTCAAAACATATTACTGGTTCAGATCCAGAAAAGAAAAAAATCAAAACAATTCTAACTAATCTGTTCTAAAAATATACAAGTGAGTCTTCTCAATCCCCGAGGATCGGGTTTGAAGGCTACTTGCTTTCTCCTTATGCAACGCCCTATTATTTATACACTTCCAAGTGGGCCCCGATTAAAGCTTTGAGAGTGGATTTTCCCGATTCAATGGCCGAGTTCGCGCATTGGGGTTGCGACCTCGAAGCTTGTCGCGACTAAGTTACTAATGATCTTGCTTAAGAATGCATTAGTGATGCGACATTCTTTGTTTTTGTTTTTGGCAATATGGGTCAGAGACCTTATATCTTCTATTGGCACCTTATTCTTTGCGACTTCTTCATGTGGTTGTCGCGACCCAGTTTCTTTGTCGTGACTTAATTTGTTGCTCATCCCCTTGATTCTTGTTGCAACGAGTCTTACGGTTGACATAGGTTTGCCTAGGATTTCTTCTTTACAGAATCACTGTTGCGACATATGAATTTCTTTGTCGCGACTAACTTTGGCTACTTCTTTTGTTTCTTAAATTTATATGTCGCGACTTGGAAATCCTTGTTGTGCTAACTTTTACTTGCTTCTTGAGAATCATCATTTTTTAGTCGGGACTTGAATTACTGTGCGTGACGGTTCCGGTTACCGATGAGTCTTGATTCTTATTTACAACAGCGTTTTCTTGTCTAAAGTAAATATGTCGGTGACGATATATGTTTTTGCTTCTCACTTTGTCGTGACCTCATTTCTCGAGTTACAGCCGGTTGTTGTGTATTCATCTTCTATTTCTAGTTGCGACTTAGGTAATAATACTTTTTATCAAGTTACCCTTTTCACCTTAGCCCTTGTCATGGTTAGCTCAAAACATAGTAACAACACTTGATTTTCAGCGATGCCCGACACATTTCATGTCGCGACCTCCGAATAAGTATCTTCATTTTTTGTTATCGTCATGCAACATGGTCCTTTGTCGGCAATTAGGTTCATTAAGTAACCATTCCTTGTCGCAACATTATTTTTCTGTCTCGACAAGAGTTGTCTTCTTTCAATGTTGCGACATATAGAACGATGTCGCGACAAGATCATTCTTTGAAGCTTTTTCTCTATCTCAGCATCCTGTCTCTTGTCACAACATTCTTCCCTTAAGATCTGAGTGTATCACTTCTTGCATCGCGACGGAGTTCTGTCGCGGCAAGTTTTGTGCAATCTTCATTGTTTTCTCTCCATGACGGATTACCTGCCAGCACGTGTTGCTTGGCCTATTTTAGGCCTTGCATCTTGTAGATACATGCAACATCATCACTCGGGTGGGTGAACTAGCTGGCACAGTTTGTTGAATCCGCCCATCGTGACATCGCGTCATTGCGACCTAAGTACGCCTTGGTCGTATTTTCTAGGTCTTTCTTTGTATTTTCAGATACATTATAAAACTTCAAAACATAAGTGGTAGGGTTTCCATATTTCTACATAAAAATAACAATTACATTGTAACAAAGGTCGAGAAAAAATGGATTAAAAATAGATGAGTTTTTTACTCATCAAAATTCCCCTAAACTTAAAATTTTGCTTGTCCTCAAGCAAAGAAAAGAAAGTTTGTTTGTCCTCAAACAATTGAACTTCATTTTTAAGGACATTTTTTTGTTCTATACTACAATATTTTCTAATTCCATCAATAGACCTGAAATAAGTCAGTTGCAGCATTATTTCAATTTTGGAGTTTTCAACTGAGAAGAAGAAAGAAGGAATTTTTTCTGTCTCTATTACAAAATAAATTGATGAATTCTATGTGTAAAGATTCGATCCAATCGATATTTGTTTCGTGAGTGTGTGGTCTTCTTTCCTTTTCTCCTTAATAGGAAGTAGTTAATCTTTTGAGATTCTCCTTGGTAAAAATTAGATTTAAAGTCCCCATATGCTTGTTTTTCATATTTACATCTCCACTAATGGCAGGCAAATTCAACCTTCAAGATTAATGAGGTCTTTTAGGCTTGTAATGTTAGGCTTAGGTAGTGGGTAGATAATTAGAAAATTTGATGCGTAAGAGTACTTGGAATTCCCGCTCTTTCCTTCTACATGTGCCTTTCTCTTTCATCAGCTTTCCTTCTACTAATGTAAACTTTAATAATTCCCCCACGCTTAGTTTTGGTGCATCTTCTTGCGTATTGTGGTCTCTTTTGATTACCACTCGCTGCTCAGTCTAGTTCCTTGCTTTGAGACTCTTTTATTTCTCTTTGCGGTAGATTTAGAACAGTGCAAATGTTTTTGTCTGTAGCACCACGGTCTTTTCTATCACCAGGGAGGAACTTTGGGTTAGCAGCTCCATTACCCAGATTGGCATTAGGGTACTTGGGTGCCAGTAAACACCCCAGACAATTGTTTGGAGTGATGAGCCATAGACTCAAGCTTATTGCCACGACTTTTAACATCTCTGGTCTTTGGAGGCTGTTTGGTGCTTGTCTTTCCTTCTTTTTACGTCAAAGCAAATGCCCTATATTCCCAATCTTGTTTCCACTTTGACATGATACAGGTTCTTTCTTGGCAGGTAATTTAGGGATTCTTTTTTTTTGCTGCATGATTAGCTTAAGGGAGGGGAGAGGGGATTTTAAGGATTTTTGAATTGGCGTGATGAAAGGGGTCAGGCATTTTATTTTCCGCTTATGGAACTAGAGTGTATGCTGTCTGCATATAATGAGGGGTAAGGTTTACAAAGGTTCAAACTCCCAGATGGCCTATCATTTCTTTGATGAATTGTTTTGCCCTGAGATTTCGCCTCGACTAATAACCATAGCTTAGCTGATGCTTGTGCATTGCGTGGGCATCTACTTTGGAAGATCTAATCCCTAATCCTTCCCGACTTGTTGGACTTACTTGACCCGTAATGTGTGTTTTCAGTTTTTGTATTGACTTATGAACACACACACACAAGTCTAGAAAGATGTATTTTGTTCCTTCCATTTTGTACTTTTTTCCTAATTCTACATTTTCGGCTTTATTCAAGTCGGTTACGTAACTTCTTTTGTTCCCGATTCAATTAAAGCCTACTACCATTTTTATCCGCAGTATTTTTTTAGATGTTATCAGGTGGTTGTTGTGCCATTCACGATAAAGCAGTATATAAATCCTTTATTTTTTGAGGAGCGATCAGTAAATCCCGCGACAACCTAATTCACTCAATCGATCAATGCATCTAAAACGGTGTAACTCTCGAAGCATTCCACGGCTTCTCAAACCATTACCTTTTAAGCATTTCCACAACACATCTGTTCTAATTGCAAAAATTGATAACTTAACCTGTCAATTACGCAGGTTTAAGAGAAGCGACTCATGATACCAGATAAACACTTGCTTTGAATTTCTATTAAGATGAAGAAGAATTCAGTGAAGAGAGAAAGAAAAGAAAGAAATTGTGAAAATTCTGCTTTCTTCTCTTATAAGATTTGGGAGGCCTTATTATATTGGGAGGATCTATGTGAAACTTACTTATAAACAAAGGGGAGAAAATTGGAAGGTGATATTAGGTCTTTTCTTTTTAGTGAGAAGCCTCTTTACTTTAGGTTGGGAGACTATATCATTTATTAATTCACAAGAGTGATTAAGTGTCTTGCTCTATTATGATTACATTTTTTATTTAACTCTCCACCTTAACAATAACATAGCATGTTTGACAAAAATTTTTATTAAATGAATGAAACTCTCATGTAGGTACTACTTTTTGTAAACATCATTTGTCCTCAGGCTCCATAACAATCATGAGCCTCCCAAAATTCATTTGACGCTCACATATATAGCAAGATTGCAGCTTCTATCTTTTCAACATATTTCTTTCCATTTAGAGGCTTCTCTCTTCCTCACGAATTGTCAGGTAGTTTAGAATCTATTTTTGTATTGGTTGTATAAACTTCCCAGCTGCATTTTTACATCTTTCTGAACATTCCTTCTCCTTTTATCTCTAACTCTTTCTTTCCACTTTCTTCAACCATACACTTTAAATTACACACTCCCATTGTTGTTCTCTTCTTTTAAAATCCCAACCTCCCAAGAATTCCTCTCACGAGAAGTGTTGTTGTCTCTCCCGACTCCAGCAACTGCTTTCTTTTCCCCATCTCTTCCTCGTCGACTCTAACATCTCCATGACTTGCAGTCCCTTTCATTTCTCTTAGACTCTTTGCATCTTTCCCAAGAAAATTTTCTTTCATTGGGGGCATGGAGGTGAGTAATGGACTCATTACACATTTCCTCATCTTGCACTAAAGTAACTTTCTAGGGAAGTACTACTATCTCCCGTATTATCATTCTCTCTTGAGATTGCTGCTTCTACCTCTATGCATTTCCTTTTTGTTTGGCGTTTCTTGGCCGCTTTTACATTACCACGATCGGGTCGAGAAGAAGAGAACTAGGGCACATTTCTTCTTAACTCGTCTTCCTTTCACTCGACGAGATACATAACTGGTGATGGTTCTTTGGATGGGAATTGTTGCATCCTCTTTTTGTTGCTTTCAAAGTAGTACTGTAATGGAACAACCACGATCAGTCCCCACCACGCCCGGGAAAGGGCCATATAATGATGGTTTCTTGCTTGCTCCTACTAAGCCGCAGTGTTTGGTAGGGACACTTGGCTGTGCTATAAAATAAAACGAACTGCTACACTTCCTTACGTAAAGACCTGTTTATAACTTGTGTGGGTTCTTCTAGCAGTTTGTCTCCTATCTTTACCTTTCTGGCGTGCTTGAATTTACAATCTTTTCATGATCTGGTTTTTTGACTGGCTTTTTGGAATTTTAGGAGGAACCGTGTTTAGGCGCTCATGACTTAAACGCATCTCACGTGAAGATCTTCTTATGCTGAACCCGGCGCTCTCGCACATATGCATAATTGGCTACCTACATTTCCCTTTTTCCATATTCGGTAAAACTCCTACAGTAGGTAGCGAGCCAGGAGCCTTGTGATTTCACGAAGGAATTCCGACGCCCCGCCTAAAACATGAACTGTTTGTGGCTGGAAGAGAAAGAATAAACTTGCCCAAAACCCTTCTGTGACCAGCATCAGCAAATTGTTTCCCCCATGTAGAACGGGCGCTAGCGAGCGAATAGTCTTCCCCTTCCTCGGCGGTTGTTAGTTTCGGTGCGAGACTGGTTGCTGGTTGGAGATCAACTCATTTGGAGTTCTGGAGCGAAGACCTCTTCTTCATGTTAGTATACTCATTCATCATTTCAACGAGATTTTGGAGACAAGATTACTACGCCATCGATATGAGAGATTTTAGTGGGTTTTGGTATCTAGGGTTTAGATCTTCGATGAGAGAGGAAGAAGAGAGAATGAAAAGTTTGGTGAGATGCAAATGAATTGAAGTATTGGAAGAGATTGGTTGTTCACCTTGACTCTTTTATTCATGGGTTCGATATTTGCATCTTTTTTTTTTTTTGTCTTATGGAATATCGCAACATTTTATTTATAGAAGCCTGACACTAGCGTTAATAATAAAGACGCACGTCATTGTGTGTGGTAGCCCTCCAGCTGAAATGTTAAAATAGATTAATGTAGCAACACCTAGGTGGCTTTGTCTGCTTTGCCCCAGCGGAGTTTGTCGCCTTGACAAATGTGGTCTTTAAAAATAAAAATGATGTCGCGACATTTACATTCACTCTTTCAACCCCAGGTATTCCTGGCCGCGACCACCTGAAGAACATTTCCTACTTTCGTGGCTGCAGTTTCTTTGATAGTCATCTGGTTGTTTGCAACACTTGTTGCAACCTGAGTGGAGTGTAACTTTAGTATAAGCGACGGGGTTTACATGGCAACAAGGAAGTGACCCGTGTTCTTTTGACAAGCGCAGTACCACTGTAGATCTCTGTTATCAGTACTAAAAACTTTTGTCACACGACTAAGGAAATTTGTCCAGTGCATGACTAGAAAGGTACCGAGGTCTGTTTTCAAGTGTTTTTATCCCTAACATTTTGCTTTTTCGCTTTAACTCGCTTTTTTTCTCCTACGATTGACCTCGAAATACTAATCCCAGTGCATACAAATATACTTATACTTGTCTTGCATGGCACATTTAGAAAATGTGCATTATTATGAACAATTCATCTTACGTCATTTTAAATATTCAAAAACTAACCTCGACCAAACTAAAGGATTCACTATCGGGTTTGAAAAAAAAAAATTTAAACTGGGAAATGTGCATTTGAAATGAAGTGAATTAAGGAAGCATAAGTACTTCCATATAGTACGGAAATGCATGCACATCTTGAGGATTAGAGGTTTCATCTTTCCATGTAAAGAACTCATTCTTCTAGTACCTTTTTTTTTTTTTTTTTTTCATTTGATGTAAAAATAAAAAATTTTTAAACGATGGCTTTAACACCTACAGTGCAACTAAAACATAGAATTTAAACAATTTTTGATGACTATGAACATAAAAAATAAACTATTACAGTATGGGTTGCCTCTATGAAATTTTGCTGGTTTTAAGGGTCACTTATTTGGACTTGCTGCATGATTCTCTTATTACTCCCAGCGATTCTTCTTTAACTAAAAACACACGAGAAATCGATGTGATTATTTTCCCTCCAGTATTTTAATGCTGCAATCTCTAACCATTCACCTTGAACTCTTCTCGATCTTGGTTTTTCAATGTCCTTTGCCGGGTTGTACTTGCCATTAGTGTATAAGGACCACTCCATTTTGATCTGACTCGCGGAAAGCAGTTTCGGCTTAGGGAAGTTAAATAACGAGGACCTGTAATCTCTGCACAGGAAATTCCCACACCATAATGCCGATCATGTCATTTCTGTTTTATCTTTGTAGAATTTTACGGCATTATCATAGCTTCATTTACCGACTCTTCCAGTCGTTCGATTAGATGTCTCTCTTCCTTAGTAACCTTAAAATCAAAATTCAATTTCTTACGATTGCCCACAGCCTTGTATTCCAATCGAGAGGGAGGTGACAAGGTTACGGAACGCAATTACGTATGAGGGGGGACATTCCGAATGGGAGTTTGTATGTTACGTAAGCCTGATGCATCATCAAGCTTTAGAACCCGATCTATTATCTTCGGAACTTGCAGTTTTGAATTTTCTTTATCTCCCTGTTGGAAATTTCGGCTTGCCGTTGTTTGAGGATGATAAGCCAAACTCATTATGTGTTTGATTCCATACACCGCTCGCCAGGGTTTTTTCTCGAAAACACCTTGTTTGAAAAATGGCTCCTGCATCCTGCCTGATAGTTCGAAGGTGCTTGAATGCGCCAAAAATATTTACTGCATACAGAACACGATTATATTAGCAGCCATTTTTGGACGAAAATTTGCTTGCCCATTTGGATACATAGTCCCAGCGACTAGGAAGTATGTCTGATTCCCCGAGTGAGTTGGAAGGGTCCGTGAAATATGTTCCCGCCTTATCAGCTACACCAGATACCTTTTAGGGAGCATTCATATCTTGTGTTTTACTTCCCGTTCTCGCGATGATCTGAAAGTTTTACCATTCAAAGCGATCGCTTAACGGTATGGTAGGCGATAAGAAAACGATTGGGTACATGGGTTGTTTGTATACCGCGAAAATAATCACTCCATACATGGTGATGCATGACGCATTCATATAAAAATGCCTTGTTCACTTTTTTAAACACCACCTCCGGGTATCATATCGCTCTCTTTTAAATAATAATGGGTCAAATCCACGTATTTAAAAAATATGTTGTCGATCATAACTTCTTTGTCTGACGTGCGAATGCATTGGCGTAACTATAAAAATTTAGAAAATTTAATAATCGGCATACTTGAGGCGGTGGAATGACAAATGGAATAACGACTCATGGAAAGTTTGCACGCTGGTGATCCCTTATAAACTTTTCCTGATAGTCTTTTCAACTCTTGATGATTGATCGACTATCACGGTGTCACTACCTTTCTTGTCCTTGATCTCAATCCAATTCTTGCGATAATACATCACGTCGATCTTAGCTTAGCTTCTTTTCTTTGTCATCAAATATTTAATTGCGGCGTGTCGGTATGGATAATGACATAGGATCCCCAGTATATGGCCTGAATTTTCACATGCAAAATACCATAGCCCGACATCTCTTTTATTAGTTGAGAGTAGTTCTCTTGAGCTTCGTGAAGGTTTTGCTAGCATAGTATATGGCCTGCTTAAACATTTTGTCCCATTTCTATCGATAGAGCTCCCATTGCATAGTCACTTTAGCATCACCACCTTAATCTCGAAATTCCTTATTCAATGACGGTTTTAGCGGAGTGATAGAGTGTATATGGATCTTATTTCTTCAAATGAAGATTGACAGTTCGTAAAGTCACTTGATATCGCTTTCAATAGTCTACATAATGATCTTAATTTTGAGGGAGTCTATGATAAATCTTCTGCCTAAGGTAAATCAACATGTGAGAAGCTTCTTATTCACCACAGCGTTGTTAATTAAGGTGGAAAAATAGTCTTTATGATGGAAACTTTTTGGCAGTTACTTCGACCACTATTTGCGTAAATTTTGTGTCTAAACGAGGAGCTTGATACCATAAAATGACATTTTTCCCAATTCAAAGACTAAGTTCTTGTCTGGCACCTACGATGCGTTCCCCAGAATTTTGCGGGCACTCAAGTGGATCATAGACTATGAACATATCTCGTAACACCATTTATACCTTTGAAATACGAGAACATGGGCATCATTCATCTTTAGAAATGTATGAAAGAGTGCATGTAGCTTTGGAAATGGCATTCTTCTAAACAAGGGTACCATGGGAGCATGTGAAAGTAGTTTTCTCCTGGTCCTCAGAAAGGTGCGATAACTGCAATTTGGTATATCCTGGGGAGTACCCATCGAACAAAGTACAAGGGTGTCTGCGGTATCCAACATATGATGATGTGAATGTAGGAGAAAATGATCTCTCTGGTTCACGTGTTAATTTTTGTGAAATCTATACACACCTCCGTCCTATCATAGTTCTTGTAGAATTACAGTTCATCCCTTTCATTTCGATCATAGTGAGGAGAGATCCACCACTTCTTGGGAACACATGAGGCGGGCTCGTGAGGGCTGTAATATTGCATAAATAAAACACACATTTAACCATTTTAGCACTTCCTTTCCTTACAACATCCTTCATCCATTTCTGATCATAGTGAATCCACCACTTCTTGAACCATGGTAGGCTCGCGAGAACATGCAATATTGCATAAATAAAACCCTGCGTTTAACCATTTTTAGCACTTCCTTCCTTGACATCCTTCCATCTTGGATTCAACCTTCTTTGGTGTTGATTGAAGTTTTGCATTATCATCTAGCAAGATATCTAGCAAGATTTTGTGCATGCAAATAGAAGGGTGATACCGCGAGATCTTGATTGACTGTGATTTCTTCCATGTATTTCCTTAGAATCTTTAACAACTTTTGTTCTTCATCCTCAGTCAATGCAGCTAATATAATTACTGGTTTTGCCTTTTCTAGCTCTAAGAAAGCATACTTTAGATGACTAGGCAATTCTTTCAATATCAACCCCTCTGTACTTGTTTATTGCTCAGTTGCTTTCTTTTCCTTGTTGCATGATTTTCTTGACTGTTTTCAATCAAACTCAGATTGTTTACGTGTGATACCAAGCGGAATGCGGCAATTCATAATCAACACTCCTAAGATCTTTGGAAATTCATCTCATTTCATTTATAGAGTGTTGGATAT